>LR738710.1:172210546-172326921 GCA_902687465.1 Secale cereale | reverse complement strand
TCTTCGGAAGCGTAGTCGTAGTCGAACACCGAAGCATCAATGGTCTCGGGGTCTATCGCGGTATCGGGGTCTATCGAAAAGAAACAACGGAGGGGAAACAAATAAATGGCAGAGCAAACAATAGCATCACAAACTATAACAAGGCAATACGCGGTGTTAGGTGTGACCTAACGCAGTACTAGACAATACTGGCGAAGGGGGGAAACATCCGAGAAGGTATTCCTGGTGTTTCGCATTATCGGACAAATGGACTAGAGGGGGATGGTTGTAGGTTCGCTATGTTAGGGACGTGCGGTGGACGAATGGACTTTGTATTCGGATTCGTCGTCGTTCTGAGCAACTTTCATATACAAAGTATTTTCATCCGAGTTACGGTTTATTTTATATTAATTTTCAAAGTTTTAATAATATTCTGAAATTTTTGGAATTACTTTAATTCGAAAATAACAGTAAATACTTTTGCCACCAAGAGCAGTGCCAGCCAGAGTGCATGACAAGTGAGGTCAGTGAGTAGAGTTGACTCGGTCAATATTTGACTAGTCAACAAATAAACAGTGCAAGTGGGTCCATGTGTCATTGACTATGGTTAACTAGACTTTAATTAAATTAGATGAGCTAATAGTGAGGCCACTGTCATTGGCTAGTAGTTAAACTAATTAGTAATTAGCCCCTAAGATAAAATGCACGGCCGGCTGGCGGTGGTTATGCATACACACGCACACCACATGGTTTTGGACATGGCCACGGCCCTAGCAGCAACTAGCATCGGCTGGAACAACTAGCAGCGGGCAATAGGAATCAACATCATCTAGGATCAGCAGTCGCTAGCGCTTAGGAGCAGCAGCGGCGGGCACCAGCAGTGAGCTGCAGCAAGCGGGAGCAGTAGCAGCTTGCGGCAGCGACAGCAGGCGGTAGCAGGGGAGAGCGGCGGCTACGGGCAAGTCCCGTGGTGGCAACCAGCAGTATGAAACAGCCGCAGACGTCAGTTAAGTAGTAGAAGCAGGGAGCAGCTCATGCCCATACGTACGTACGTGTACGCGCGAGATTGGATGTGTTCGGGGATGGCAAAAATACGACCCAATCAAGGCAGAGGAAGGGGGATGCGGAGGAGTTGCTCACCACGAGCGCGATGGCGAGGTCGGGGAGGCTGGAGGTGGACCGGAGTGGTAGCAATCAACGACGAGATGGCGGCGGCCGATGAAGAAGATCGACGATGGTGACGCGTACAGTGGTTGCTCTGCTCGATCCAGATATGCAGTCGAAGGAGACGATGTCGGGGAGGCTACTGGACGTCTTCGCGGGAGTTGGGATGGTCGCGGACCGCGGCATCAGACGACGCGGGCGATCACCGCATCGAGCAATCGAGCTCGATTTCGAGCACACGGGGAGGGCGCGATGGGGAAAAGAGGGGGAATCGGTCGAGGCGGACCTAGGGTTACCAGGGGACGTGTTTATAGTGTTGGGGAGGCAACGTGGAGGCCATCCATGGAGAGGGGACTCAGATGAGCGCCAGGGCTCTCCTCTGCCTCCTGTAGCGGGAGGTGGAAGAAAGGCCGTGGCCGGGTGGGCTGGGCGGCACTGTAGCAATGGGCTACAAGTGCACAGTAGTAGTGCATCTAAACATACTATAAAGGTGTGGTTTCTCCACCATAATTCCATATGCATTATCTGGAACCTCTAGAGCATTTTAGTTTTAAAGTTTGAAAACTTTTGTTGTTTTCTTTTGATTCAATTTTTAATTTAGATCCGTTTCGAACTAACACAAGATTAGCAACAGTGATCGTGGTGACGTGGCATCATTAGCGTAGAATTACTGTAGCGTAATTATCCGGGCGTCACACAGAGTATCCGTTCAACGCCATCACACATTGATCACTCACCTGAGTGAAAGTGAACAACTCACATATTGGGTGTCACACATAAAAGGTACCTGAACTCAACATCACCGCTTCTTTCTTGACCGCAAGTCTGAAACATGAAGGAATTTCACCATTGCTTGTAGTCATCCCGAGTGAAATTCACGATTATCTCACCACATGTATGACCCCCAGAGTCTTGGCCCGTCTCCATGCCCCATGCATACCGCACGCCTCGCCGCTATTACCGCGTCGAGCCTCCGCTGTCCTGGTCGAGTCTCAAGGGTCGTGAATCCACACCACTCAACCCCCACTGCAGAGTACCATCGATCATCGCTGACCGATGACGAGTTTCACGCTTCCATCAGACCACTGGGCTTTAGTCCAAACTGCATGTCACTCGCTTTTCCCCTTGCTGAATAGGCTTCAATTCCCTGGATCCTTACATCATAACCCCTCAATCCAGCTTCACCTTCAACATGACTCCATGGTAGATGATCAGTCCACCCCGCGCCTCATCGACTTCAAGCTCCGTGTATACACCTCCTTGAATCAATCCCGCGCCATAGTCTTGTCGAAGCCACACAAGTCCTGAGACATGCGTCACGTGTTTCCACGTCCAGAAGTCGGCCACCATCAGCATCACGCTCTTATGTCGCCGTCGCCGATTCCATCACCGTCTTCTGTACCAACTGACTTGCGTCGATCCATCAGACTATCTAGTCCAACCCAGGCTTCCAAATCATCTTCCGCAAATTTCTATCCATCACATGATAATTCCATCTTAGCTGACATGACTTCCCGCAACGCCTTCAAGCATCCCTGTTGTGTCAACAAATCTTTCACCTTTGTCTGCCATAACCCAAGGTTTTCAGTTCCACGAACTTCTCCACCTCAAACCTGATACCTGATGGCGCCATGGTTCTTCGTACAGCTGACCTTGTGAACAAATTAACCGAGCTCTACCGCAATGCCCCCAAGTACATGAACAGTCTCCGTGTACTAATAGCAATTCTAACCAAAAAATACTCTTGACCTTCATGTGGTGTGGCTCCTGTGGCTCAACTCCAATGCTAAGCTAATTGCTTTAGCACAACCCTTGCCTTCCCGATGGATGCACCAAACCAATGATGAATTTTCTCTGCTCGATCAATCTGCCTCTGTGCGTCCTTGCGGCTGCCTTTTTAGGTGCGCTTGCACGGCCCGCAGTCCGGCCCGGACACGAGAGCGAACCCTCCAGGGACTCGTCCCTCTTTTGTTTCCAAAAACAAATCTCACAATTGTTGTTTCTCATGGAAATGATTATAATCAACCGGCCGATCTGGCGCGGGCATCTGCCACCTCATGTGCCTTGCTTGACCACGCACGTTTCTCCCCCTCATCCTTTTTTGCAACAACAATGTTGTTTCAGAATGATTGCAGCGAACGATGACTGCACAAGTGCGCGATGCGGCTGGAGATGTGTTGTAATTTTTGCAACATGTGTCTTGTTGCATAAAATTGGATGCGGCAAAGATGTTGCTGCAATTTTTGTAATAAGGATCTTGTTGCAGTAAATTAGAGAAGAAGAGATTGCACAACAAGGGTCTTGTTGTAGGAAATTAGAGAAAAAAAAGTTTTGCAACAAGACCCTTGTTGCGGAAAATTATACTCCCTCCGTCCGAAAATACTTGTCATCAAAATGGACAAAAAGAGATGTATCTACAACTAAAATACATCTAGATACATCCCCTTTTATCAATTTTGATGACAAGTATTTTCGGACGGAGGGAGTACAAGAGAAGATTTTTGCGACAAAAGCCTTGTTGCAAGAAGAATGGACACATGTCCCACGTGACATGTGCCCTTGACTCCTCATGACTTCCCTTAATTTTTTCTGAAACAATATCAATGTTGCAGAACTTCCTCCCGTAACATAAGTTATGTCGCAAAAAAGTGAAGACAATTTTTTTTCAACAAACCTCAATTGTAGAAAAAAAAATACAACAAGACCTCAGTTGCAAAAAAATTCTTCGACAGACTGTGTTTCAGAAAGTTAAATAGCAGTCCCGATATTTTGTAACAAGCACCCTGTTGCGGGACGTATTCTGCAACACTACTCTTGTTGCGAAAGGGAGGTAGCGCTTGTGGATGGGTAGATCGGATGGAGATTCTCGCGTCCATCCAACGGTCAGCGAGGCGGCGGATGTTTTCTATTCATCCGTCGGAGGACACGTAGCGTGGCCCGTTTCTGATTGCACAGAGAACCGATGAACCTGCCGCTGGCTCGCCCAGCAACAACACGTACGCGCGCCCGCGTTGGGCTCCGCTGGCCCGCCTCCAGCCGCCATGCTGGACCGTACCTTGCCAAACAGCGTTGCCGCACACGCTACTGCTGCAGCCTGCACACGCAAGGGGGAGCCGGCGGCATGTGCCGGCGCCCGGGTGGCCGATGTGCGATATTGTGACGGTGTCACGGAGAGGAACGCCCGTATTCATGCATCGGGGATGTAGCCATATCGGTGAACCTCGTTGACAAATCTCGATGTCATGCTGGTGTGATTGCTTGGTCCTCGGATGATCGACGGTATGCCTCGGATTAATTCTAACACGTAGAAACAAAAGGGTGAACCATCTAGTTCTAAAGGTCGTGTGGCTTGGCATGTCTCACATCGATACCGCTGCTTGGGCGATGAGGGTCTCGGTGTGGGAATGGTGGACTGAAAACGTTCATATCCGTAGTGAATCCCCCAAGGCGCTTGCTTCGCTAATGATGCTCATCTCTTGAGAGATTTGGTCGAAGCGCAATGCTAGAATCTTCCGCAACACGGCCATCCCTTCTGTGATTCTTATTAGCAAGATTAAAGAGGAGTTGTCCCTGTGGGCTTTGGCGAGCGCCAAACACTTGAGTATTGTAATGCCGCGAGAGTAGACCTTTTATTTTTTGCCGCTTTGTGGCTCTGACTAAACCTTCTTCCTTAATCAATGAAATGGCAAAAAAATTGCCTTGTTTCAAAAAAAAGGTGGGAGACTCTCCTGGTAATGCTACCATAACAACATTAGGTAACTCGCGTGTTGCTCTCGCCACTGGCAACCCAGAAGAAACCCTAGCCGCCGGCCTTCACCTCGCCATCTTGCTCCATCTATCCCTCGTCAGTGTCGAAGGGCGTCGTTGAGCAAAGCCCACATGGCGTTGGGGACTACACGGTCGTTTTTTCCTCGAGACTGCTCGGCTGCACACAGATGAGAGTCCGGTTACAACAACCCGCCGACATGGAGGCATAGTTGAGGTGTGGTTTTCAAAGGTGTTAGAGGGATTGTTGCGTTACCAGCTATAACGAAGGTACGACGGTGGGCTCTCTATGCTTGCAATGCAACACGGGATTGATGGCGTACATGATGGCACGGCCGTGGTGGTTAGGTGTGCGTGGAACTGCGAATTCACAGGTCAATGGGCATCGCATGTGGCAGCTGGCTGGATGTGGCTCGACCACGGGCGGAACTAGGATCAAGCAGGCCATGGCGTCTATGTGGCACATATGGTGACAGAGGCTTCTAGGTGTTGTTGTGGTGCGCATGTCAACCATCAACAAGAGTAGAACAACAGTGACCAGGAACAATGTGATGATGTTTCTCTTCCGGCGAAATCTTCTTTGGCCGACTAATTCTATGTGAGCAGGCTAGTAGCCTAGACGGTGACATAGGCGATTGACATGCACGTTATAAACCATCCGTGTGAAAACCATGATTCACCATCGGTGAGAGTAGGCAACGTCGACGCCAGCATGGCATTTTCTTACTAAATGTGTTGGCTTGAAGTTTTGCTTCGGGGGTGATTGTCCCCTGTTTGCATTCCCTTGGACCATCCAACATTGACGTGCCAACGGCGATTCCAATTTTAAGTTGTTATTTTGGATTATTGCACACTATATCTAAGCTTGTATATCAATCAATAGGTGGATTGTGGTCCACAGTCATTGAGTTTGTGGTAGGCCCGAGGCCTTTGTGGCCATGTAGGTTGTTTGTATGATTGCTAGGAATTTCAGGATAATCCCAAAACCACTTTGCGAGGTATTTAAGCATTCCAACAACAAACACAAAGGACATTCCACGCGCTCCAAATATTTCATCTTAGAGTTAGTAGTGTTGGGAACGTAGCAGAATTCAAAAAAAATCTACGCTTTCACCAAGATCAATCTAAGGAGTCATCTAGCAACGAGCATACCGGAGTGCATCTACATACCCTTTTGTAGATCGCGTGTGGAAGCGTTCGAAGAAGCGTGGATGAAGTAGTCGTACTCTTCGCTTTCTTCGTCACCGATGATCCTAGCGCCGAACGGACGGCACCTCCGCGTTCAACACACGTACGGTACAGCAACGTCACCTCCTTCTTGATCCAGCAAGGGGGGAGGAGAGGTCGTCGGAGATCCAGCAGCACGACGGCGTGGTGGTGGATGCAGCAGGAAATCCTGCAGGGCTTCGCCGGCGCCCTGCGAAGGAATAGGAAGTGTGACGGGGAGGGGGAGAGGCGCCAGAGGCTTGGGGTGCGGTTGCCCTCTCCCCCCCACTATATATAGGGGCCAGGGGGGTGCGCCGACCCTGGGGAGATCAGATCTCCAGGGGGCGGCGGCCAGGGGGGTATACTTGCCCCCCAAGGCATGGGGGCGCCCCCTCCCCCTAGGGTTTCAACCCTAGGCGCATGGAGGGGGAGTCCCATGTGGTGCGCCAGCCCACCAGGGGCTGGCCCCTTCCCCCTTGCGGCCTAGGGGCTCCACCGGGTTAGGTGGCCCCACCCGATGGACCCCCGGGACCCCTCCGGTGGTCCCGGGACACTCCCGGTGACCCCCGGAGTTCACCCGATGGCCGAAACTGGACTTCCTATATATCATACTTTACCTCCGGACCATTCCGGAACTCCTCGTGACGTCCGGGATCTCATACGGGACTCCGAACAACTTTCAGGTGTCCACGTGCATGTATCTCTACAACCCTAGCGTTACCGAACCTTAAGTGTGTAGACCCTACGGTTTCGGGAGACACGTAGACATGACCGAGACGACTCTCCGGTCAATAACCAACAGCGGGATCTGGATACCCATGTTGATTTCCCACGTGTTCCTCAATGATCTTCATCGGATGAACCACTGTGTCAAGGATTCACTCAATCCCGTATGTCATTCCCTTTGTCTATCGGTACGGTACTTGCCCGAGATTCGATCGTCGGTATACCCAATACCTTGTTCAATCTCGTCATGGCAAGTCTCTTTACTCGTTCCGTAATCCATCATCCCGTGACTAACTCCTTAGTCACTTTGAGCTGATTATGATGATGCCTTACCGAGTGGGCCCAGAGGTACCTCTCCGTCACACGGAGTGACAACATCCCAGTCTTGGTTCGTACCATCTCAACAGACACTTTCGGAGATACCCGATGCGTACCTTTATAGCCACCCAGTTACGTTGTGACGTTTGGCACACCCAAAGTATTCCTACGGCATCCGGGAGTTGCACAACCTCATGGTCTAAGGAATAAATACTTGACACCGAAAAGCTTATGCATTACGAACTATACGATCTGCTGCTAGGCTCAGAATTGGGTCTTGTCCATCACATCATTCTCCTAATGATGTGATCCCATTATCAATGACATCCAATGTCGATGGTCAGGAAACCGTGACCATCTGTTGATCAACGAGCTAGTAACTAGAGGCTTACCAGGGACTCATTGTGGTCTATATATTCACACATGTATCGCTGTTTCCGTACAATACAATTCAAGCATGAATAATAGACAATTATCATGAACAAGGAAATATAATAATAATACTTTTATTATTGCCTCTAGGGCATATTTCCAACAGTCTCCCACTAGCACTAGAGTCAATAATCTAGTTACATTGTGATGAATCGAACACCCATAGAGTTCTGGTGTTGATCATGTTTTGCCCGTGGAAGAGGTTTAGTCAACGGGTCTGCGACATTCAGATCCGTATGCACTTTACAAATATCTATGTCTCCATCTTGAACATAATTCCGGATGGAGTTGAAACGGCGCTTGATGTGTTTGGTCTTCTTGTGAAACCTGGGCTCCTTGGTAATGGCAATAGCACTAGTGTTGTCACAGAAGAGAGTCATCGAGCTTGACCCGCTTGGAATGACTCCTAGGTCGGTGATGAACTCCTTCATCCAGACTCCTTCTTGTGCTGCTTCGCAAGCAGCTATGTACTCCGCTTCACATGTAGAATGCGCCACGACGCTCTGCTTGCAACTGCACCAGCTGACTGCTCCACCATTCAAAATATACACGTATACGGTTTGTGACTTCGAGTCATCCAGATCTGTGTCGAAGCTAGCATCGAGCTAACCCTTTACGATGAGCTCTTCGTCACCTCCATAAACGCGAAACATATCATTAGTCCTCTTCAGGTACTTTAGGATGTTCTTGACCGCTTTCCAGTGTTCCATACCGGGATCACTTTGGTACCTCCCTACCAAACTTATGGCAAGGTTCACATCAGGTCTGGTACACAGCATGGCATACATGATAGAACCTATGGCCGAGGCATAGGGAATGACACTCATCTTTTCTCTATCTTCTGTCGTGGTCGGCGACTGAGCCTTGCTCAATCTCATACCTTGCTAAACAGGCAAGAACCCTTTCTTGGACTGATCCATATTGAACTTCTTCAGTATCTTGTCAAGGTATGTACTTTGTGAAAGACCGATGTGTTGGGGAACGTAGCATAATTCAAAAAAATTCTACGCCTTCACCAAGATCCAACTATGGAGACATCTAGCAACGAGCAAGTAAGAGTACATCGACATACCGTTATGTAGATCGCATGCCGAAGCTTTCAACGAAGTGTGGATGAAGTAGTCGTACTCTTCACGTTCTTCGTCACCGATGATCTAGCGCCGAACGGACGGCACCTCCGCGTTCAACACACGTACGGTGCAGCAACGTCACCTCCTTCTTGATCCAGCAAGGGGGGAGGAGAGGTCGTCAGAGATCCGGCAAGCACGACGGCGTGATGACGGATGCAGTGGAGATCGCAGCAGGGCTTCGCCGGGCGCCCTGCGTGGGAGTATGGAGGTGTGACGGGAGGGGGAGAGGCGCCAGGGCTTGGGTGCGGCTGCCCTCTCCCTCCCCACATATATATAGGGGCCAGGGGGTGCGCCTGGGCCCCCTGCAGATCCAATCTGCAAGGGGGCGGCGGCCAGGGGGGTACCTTGCCCCCCAAGGCAAGTGGAGCCCCCCTCCCCCTTAGGGTTTGAACCCTAGGCGCATGGGGAGGTGGGCCCCCCTAGTGCTGCGCCAGCCCTGAGGGCTGGACACTTCCCCTTGCGGCCTAGGGGCCCCACCGGGATGGGTGGCCCCACCCGGTGGACCCCCGGGGCCCCTCCGGTGGTCCCGGGACGCTCCCGGTGACCCCCGGAGATCACCCGTTGGCCGAAACTGGACTTCCTATATATCAATCTTTACCTCCGGACCATTCCGGAACTCCTCGTGATGTCTGGGATCTCATCCGGGACTCCGAACAACTTTCGGGTTTCCACGTGCATTTATCTCTACGACCCTAGCGTTACCGAACCTTAAGTGTGTAGACCCTACGGGTTCGGGAGACACGTAGACATGACCGAGACCACTCTCTGGTCAATAACCAACAGCGGGATCTGGATACTCATGTTGGTTCCCACATGTTCCTCGATGATCTTCATCGGATGAACCACCGTGTCAAGGATTCACTCTATCTCGTATGTTATTCCCTTTGTCCATCGGTACGGTACTTGCCCGAGATTCGATCGTCGATATTCCCGATACCTTGTTCAATCTCCCTTATGGCAAGTCTCTTTACTCGATCCGTAATCCATCATCCCGTGACTAACTACTTAGTCACATTGAGCTCATTATGATGATGTCTTACCGAGTGGGCCCAGAGGTACCTCTCCGTCATACGGAGTGACAACATCCCAGTCTCGGTTCGTACCAACTCAACAGACACTTTCGGAGATACCCGATGCGTACCTTTATAGCCACCCAGTTACGTTGTGACGGTTGGCACACCCAAAGTACTCCTACGGTATCCGGGAGTTGTACAACCTCATGGTCTAAGGAATAAATACTTGACACTGAAAAGCTTATGCATTACGAACTATACGATCTCGTGTTATGCTCAAGTTTGGGTCTTGTCCATCACATCATTCTCCTAATAATGTGATCCCGTTATCACTGACATCCCATGTCCATGGTTAGGAAACCGTGACCATCTGTTGATCAACGAGCTGGTAACTAGAGGCCTACCAGGGACTCATTGTGGTCTGTGTATTCACACATGTATCGCTGTTTCCGTACAATACAATTCAAGCATGAATAACAGACAATTATCATGAACAAGGAGATATAATAATAATGCTTTTATTATTGCCTCTAGGGCATATCTCCAACAGTCTCCCACTTGCACTAGAGTCAATAATCTAGTTACATTGTGATGAATCGAACACCCATAGAGTTCTGGTGTTGATCATGTTTTGCACGTGAAAGAGGTTTAGTCAACGGGTCTGCTACATTCAGATCCGTATGCACTTTACAAATATCTATGTCTCCATCCTGAACATAATTCCGGATGGAGTTGAAACGGCGCTTGATGTGCTTGGTCTTCTTGTGAAACCTGGGCTCCTTGGTAATAGCAATAGCATCAGTGTTGTCACAGAAGAGAGTCATCGGGCTTGACGCGCTTGGAATGACTCCTAGGTCGGTGATGAACTCCTTCATCCAGACTCCTTCCTGCGCTGCTTCAGAAGCAGCTATGTACTCCGCTTCACATGTAGACGCTGCCACCACGCTCTGTTTGCAACTGCACCAGCTGACTGCCCCTCCATTCAAAATGTACACGGATCCGGTTTGAGACTTAGAGTCATCCAGATCTGTGTCGAAGCTAGCATCGACGTAACCCTTTACGACGAGCTCTTCGTCACCTCCATAAACGAGAAACATATCCTTTGTCCTTTTCAGGTACTTCAGGATGTTCTTGACCGCTGTCCAGTGTTCCGTACCGGGATCACTTTGGTACCTCCCTACCAAACTTATGGCAAGGTTCACATCAGGTCTGGTACACAGCATGGCATACATGATAGAACATATGGCCGAGGCATAGGGAATGACACTCATCTTTTCTCTATCTTTTGCCGTGGTCGGCGACTGAGCTTTGCTCAATCTCATACCTTGCAAAACAGGCAAGAATCCTTTCTTTGACTGATCCATATTGAACTTCTTCAATATTTTGTCAAGGTATGTACTTTCTGAAAGACCAATGAGGCGACTCGATCTATCTCTATAGATTTTGATGCCTAATATGTAAGCAGCTTCTCCAAGGTCCTTCATTGAAAAACTTTTATTCAAGTAGGCCTTTACATTTTCCAAGAATTCTATATCATTTCCCATCAGCAATATGTCATCCACATATAATATGAGAAATGCTACAGAGCTCCCACTCACTTTCTTGTAAATACAGGCTTCTCCATAAGTCTGTATAAATCCAAACGCTTTGATCACTTCATCAAAGCGAATATTCCAACTCCGAGATGCTTGCACCAGCCCGTAAATCGAGCGCTGGAGCTTGCATACCTTGTTAGCGTTCTCTGGATCGACAAAACCTTCCGGTTGCATCATATACAACTCTTCCTTGAGGAAGCAATTAAGGAATGATGTTTTGACGTCCATTTGCCATATCTCGTAATCATAGAATGCGGCAATAGCTAACATGATTCTGACTGACTTCAGCATCGCTACGGGAGAGAAAGTCTCGTCGTAGTCAATCCCTTGAACTTGTCGATAACCCTTAGCGACAAGCCGAGCTTTATAGATGGTCACATTACCATCCGCGTCTGTCTTCCTCTTAAATATCCATTTGTTTTCTATGGCGTGCCTATCATCAGGCAAGTCCACCAAAGTCCACACTTTGTTTTCATACATGGATTCTATCTCGGATTTCATGGCTCCAAGCCATTTATTGGAATCCGGGCCCGCCATCGCTTCTTCATAGTTCGAAGGTTCACCGTTGTCTAACAACATGATTTCCAGTACAGGGTTACCGTACCACTCTGGTGCGGAACGTGCCCTTGTGGACCTTCGAAGTTCAGTAGTAACTTGATTTGTTTCTTCATGATCATTATCATCAATTTCCTCCCTTGTCGGTGCAGGCACCTCAGGAACAGTTTCCTGCGCTGCGCTACTTTCCGGTGTAGGAGGGGTGACTGTCACCTCATCAAGTTATACTTTCCTCCCACTCACTTCTTTCGAGAGAAACTCTTTCTCCAGAAAGCATCCATTCTTGGAAACAAAGACTTTGCCTTCGGATCTGTGGTAGAAGGTGTACCCGATTGTTTCCTTTAGGTATCCTATGAAGACACATTTTTCCGATTTGGGTTCGAGCTTTTCAGGTTGAAGTTTCTTGACATAAGCATCGCAACCCCAAACTTTCAGAAACGACAGCTTCGGTTTCTTGCCAAACCAAAGTTCATACGGAGTCGTCTCAACGGATTTCGACGGAGCCCTTATTTAAAGTGAATGCGGCAGTCTCTAAAGCATAACCCCAAAAAGATAGCGGTAAATCGGTGAGGGACATCATAGATCGCACCATGTCCAACAGAGTACGATTTCGACGTTCCGACACACCGCTACGTTGAGGTGTTCCGGGCAGTGTCAATTGTGAAACAATTCCACAGCTTCTAAGGTGTGTGCCAAATTGATGACTTAAATATTCACCCCCACGATCCGATCGCAAGAACTTTATTTTTCTGTCACGTTGATTCTCAACCTCATTCTGAAATTCCTTGAACTTTTCAAAAGTCTCAGACTTGTGTTTCATCAAATAGATATACCCATATCTACTCAAGTCATCTGTGAGGGTGAGAACATAACAATAGCCTCCGCGAGCCTCAAAACTCATTGGACCGCACACATCGGTATGTATGATTTCCAACAAGTTGGTTGCTCGCTCCATTGTTCCGGAGAACGGAGTCTTGGTCATCTTGCCCAAGAGGCATGGTTCGCACGTGTCAAATGATTCATAATCAAGAGACTCTAGAAGTCCATCTGAATGGAGCTTCTTCATTCGTTTGACACTAATATGACCAAGGCGGCAATGCCACAAGTATGTGGGACTATCATTATCAACTTTACATCTTTTGGCATCTACACTATGAATATGTGTATCACTACGTTCGAGATTCATCAAAAATAAACCATTGACCAGCGGGGCATGACCATAAAACATATCTCTCAAATAAATAGAACAACCATTATTCTCCGATTTGAAAGAGTAGCCATCTCGCATAAGACGAGATCCAGAAACAATGTTCATGCTCAAACTTGGTACTAAATAACAATTATTGAGGTTTAAAACTAATCCCGAGGGTAGATGTAGAGGCAGCGTGCCGACGGCGATCACATCGACCTTGGAACCATTCCCGACGCGCATCGTCACCTCATCCTTCGCCAGTCTCCGTTTATTCCGCAGCTCCTGTTTTGAGTTACAAATATGAGCAACTGCACCGGTATCGAATACCGAGGAGCTACTACGAGTGCTGGTAAGGTACACATCAATAACATGTATATCATATATACCTTTGACGTTGCCGGCCTTCTTGTCTGCTAAATATTTGGGGCAGTTCCGCTTCCAGTGACCCGTTCCCTTGCAATAAAAGCACTCTGTCTCAGGCTTGGGTCCATACTTTGGCTTCTTCCCGGCAACAGGCTTGCCAGGCGTGGCAACTCCATTGCCGTCCTTCTTGAAGTTCTTCTTACCCTTGCCTTTCTTGAACTTAGTGGTTTTATTGACCATCAACACTTGATGTTCTTTCTTGATATCCACCTCCGCTGATTTCAGCATCGAATACACCTCGGGAATGGACTTCTCCATCCCCTGCATATTGAAGTTCAACACGAAGCTCTTGAAGCTTGGTGGGAGCGACTGGAGGAATCTGTTAACGACCGCTTCATCTGGGAGATTCATTCCCAGCTGAGACAAGCGGTTGTGCAATCCTGAAATCTTGAGGATGTGCTCACTAACAGAACTGTTCTCCTCCATCTTACAACTGTAGAATGCGTCGGAGACATCATATCTCTCGACTCGGGCATGAGCTTGGAAAACCATTTTCAGCTCTTCGAACATCTCATATGCTCCGTGGTGCTCAAAATGTTTTTGGAGCCCCGATTCTCAACTGTAAAGCATGCCGCACTGAACCAGGGAGTAATCATCACAACGCGACTGCCAAGCGTTCATAACGTCTTGGTTTGCCGGGGCGGGAGCGTCACCTAGCGGTGCTTCTAGGACATAAGTTCTCTTGGCAGCTATGAGGATAATCCTCAGGTTACGGACCCAATCCGTATAGTTGCTACCATCGTCTTTCAGCTTGGTTTTCTCTAGGAACGCGTTGAAATTGAGGGAAACCTGAGCGTGGGCCATTTGATCTACAAGAGATATTGTAAAGAATTTAGACTAAGTTCATGATAATTAAGTTCATCTCAATCAAATTTTAATGAACTCCCACTCAGAAAGACATCTCTCTAGTCATCTAAGTGATACACGATCCGAATCGAGTAGTCCGTGTCCGATCATCACGTGAGACGGACTAGTCATCAACGGTGAACATCTTCATGTTGATCGTATCTTCTATACGACTCGTGTTCGACCTTTCGGTCTTCCGTGTTCCGAGGCCATGTCTGTACATGCTAGGCTCGTCAAGTGAACCCTAAGTGTATCGCGTGTGTAAATCTGTCTTACACCCGTTGTATGCGAACGTTAAAACCTATCACACCCGATCATCACGTGGTGCTTCAGAGCAACGAACTTTAGCAACGGTGCACAGTTAGGGGAAACACAATACTTGAAATTTTAGTGAGAGATCATCTTATTTACTACCGTCGTTCTAAGTAAACAAGATGCATAAACATGATAAACATCACATGCAATCAATTAAAGTGACATGATATGGCCAATATCATCTTGCTCCTTGGATCTCCATCTTCGGGGCACCATGATCATCTTGTCACCGGCTCGACACCATGATCTTCATCATCATGATCTCCATCATCGTGTCTTGAAGAAGTCGTCACACCAACTATTACTTCTACTACTATAGCTAACGTTTAGCAATGAAGTAAAGTAATTACATGGCGTTATTCAGTGACACGCAGGTCATACAATAATTAAGACAACTCCTATGGCTCCTGCCGGTTGTCAAGTTCATCAACATGCAAGTCATGATTCCCTATTACAAAAACATGATCAATCTCATACATCACATATATCATTCATCACATCTTCGTTCTTGGCCATACCACGTCACATAGCACATGCTGCAAAAACAAGTTAGACGTCCTCTAATTGTTGTTGCAAGTTTTACGTGGCTTCTACATGATTTCTAGCAAGAACGTTTCTTACCTACGCCAAAACCACAACGTGATTTGTCAACTTCTATTTACCCTTCATAAGGACCCTTTTCATCGAATCCGATCCGACTAAAGTAGGAGAGACAGACACCCGCCAGCCACCTTATGCATCTAGTGCATGCCTGTCGGTGGAACCAGTCTCACGTAAGCGTACGTGTAAAGTCGGTCCAGGCCGCTTCATCCCACAATACCGCCGAATCTAGATTGACTAGTAACGGTAAGAAAGTTGAACAAAACCAAATGCCCACAACTGCTTTGTGTTCTACTCGTGCAAGATGCTACGCATAAAACCTAGGCTCAGATGCCACTGTTGGGGAACGTAGCATAATTCAAAAAATTTCTACGCCTTCACCAAGATCCAACTATGGAGACATCTAGCAACAAGCAAGTAAAAGTACATCTACATACCATTATGTAGATCGCGTGCGGAAGCTTTCAACAAAGTGTGGATGAAGTAGTCGTACTCTTCACGTTCTTTGTCACCGATGATCTAGCGCCGAACGGACGGCACCTCCGCGTTCAACACACGTACGGTGCAGCAACGTCACCTCCTTCTTGATCCAGCAAGGGGGGGGAGAGAAGTCGTCAGAGATCCGGCAGCACGACGGCGTGATGACGGATGCAGTGGAGATCGCAGCAGGGCTTCGCCGGGCGCCCTGCGTGGGAGTATGGAGGTGTGACGGGAGGGGGAGAGGCGCCAGGGCTTGGGTGCGGCTGCCCTCTCCCTCCCCACATATATATAGGGGCCAGGGGGTGCGCCTGGGCCCCCTGCAGATCCAATCTGCAAGGGGGCGGCGGCCAGGGGGGTTCCTTGCCCCCCAAGGCAAGTGGAGCCCCCCTCCCCCTTAGGGTTTTAACCCTAGGCGCATGGGGAGGTGGGCCCCCTTAGTGGTGCGTCAGCCCTGAGGGCTGGACACTTCCCCTTGCGGCCTAGGGGCCCCACCGGGATGGGTGGCCCCAACCGGTGGACCCCCGGGGCCCCTCCGGTGGTCCCGGGACGCTCCCGGTGACCCCCGGAGATCACCCGTTGGCCGAAACTGGACTTCCTATATATCAATCTTTACCTCCGGACCATTCCGGAACTCCTCGTGACGTCCGGGATCTCATCCGGGACTCCGAACAACTTTCGGGTTTCCACGTGCATTTATCTCTACGACCCTAGCGTTACCGAACCTTAAGTGTGTAGACCCTACGGGTTCGGGAGACACGTAGACATGACCGAGACCACTCTCTGGTCAATAACCAACAACGGGATCTGGATACCCATGTTGGTTCCCACGTGTTCCTCGATGATCTTCATCGGATGAACCACCGTGTCAAGGATTCACTCTATCCCGTATGTTATTCCCTTTGTCCATCGGTACGGTACTTGCCCGAGATTCGATCGTCGGTATTCCCGATACCTTGTTCAATCTCGTTATGGCAAGTCTCTTTACTCGATCCGTAATCCATCATCCCGTGACTAACTACTTAGTCACATTGAGCTCATTATGATGATGTCTTACCGAGTGGGCCCAGAGGTACCTCTCCGTCATACGGAGTGACAACATCCCAGTCTCGGTTCGTACCAACTCAACAGACACTTTCGGAGATACCCGATGCGTACCTTTATAGCCACCCAGTTACGTTGTGACGGTTGGCACACCCAAAGTACTCCTACGGTATCCGGGAGTTGTACAACCTCATGGTCTAAGGAATAAATACTTGACACCAAAAAGCTTATGCATTACGAACTATACGATCTCGTGTTATGCTCAAGTTTGGGTCTTGTCCATCACATCATTCTCCTAATGATGTGATCCCGTTATCACTGACATCCCATGTCCATGGTCAGGAAACCGTGACCATCTGTTGATCAACGAGCTGGTAACTAGAGGCCTACCAGGGACTCATTGTGGTCTGTGTATTCACACATGTATCGCTGTTTCCGTACAATACAATTCAAGCATGAATAACAGACAATTATCATGAACAAGGAGATATAATAATAATGCTTTTATTATTGCCTCTAGGGCATATCTCCAACACGATGAGGCGTCTTGATCTATCTCTATAGATTTTGATGCCTAATATGTAAGCTGCTTCTCCAAGGTCCTTCATTGAAAAACTCTTATTCAAGTAGGCCTTTACATTTTCCAAGAATTCTATATCATTTCCCATAAGCAATATGTCATCCACATATAATATGAGAAATGCTACAGAGCTCCCACTCACTTTCATGTAGATACAGGCTTCTCCATAAGTCTGTATAAAGCCAAACGCTTTGATCACATCATTAAAGTGAATATTCCAACTCCGAGATGCTTGCACCAGCCCGTAAATCGAGCGCTAGAGCTTGCACACCTTGTTAGCATTCTCTGGATCGACAAAACCTTCCGGCTGCATCATATACAACTCTTCCTTGAGGAAGCCATTAAGGAATGCCGTTTTGACGTCCATTTGCCATATCTCATAATCATAGAATGCGGCAATAGCTAATATGATTCTGACTGACTTCAGCATCGCTACGAGAGAGAAAGTCTCATCGTAGTCAATCCCTTGAACTTGTCGATAACCCTTAGCGACAAGCCGAGCCTTATATATGGTCACATTACCATCCGCGTCTGCTTCTTCTTAAATATACATTTAGTTTCTATGGCGTGTCTATCATCAGGCAAGTCCACCAAAGTCCATACTTTGTTTTCATACATGGATTCTTTCTCGGATTTCATGGCTTCAAGCCATTTATTGGAATTCGGGCCTGCCATCGCTTCTTCATAGTTCGAAGGTTCACCGTTGTCTAACAACATGATTTCCATGACAGGGTTGCCGTACCACTCTGGTGCGGAACGTGCCCTTGTGAACCTTCGAAGTTCAGTAGTAACTTGATCTGTTTCTTCATGATCATCATCATCAACTTCCTCCCTTGTCGGTGTAGGCACCTCAGGAACAATTTCCTGTGCTGCGCTACTTTTCGGTTCGGGAGGGGTGACTGTCACCTCATCAAGTTCTACTTTCCTCCCACTCACTTCTTTCGAGAGAAACTCTTTCTCCAGAAAGGATCCATTCTTGGCAACAAAGACCTTGCCTTCGGATCTGTGGTAGAAGGTGTACCCAATCGTTTCCTTTGGGTATCCTATAAAGACACATTTTTCCGATTTGGGTTCGAGCTTTTCAGGTTGAAGTTTCTTGACATAAGCATCGCAACCCCAAACTTTCAGAAACGACAGCTTCGGTTTCTTGCCAAACCAAAGTTCATATGATGTCGTCTCAACGGATTTCGACGGAGCCCTATTTAAAGTGAATGCGGCAGTCTCTAAAGCATAACTCCAAAAAGATAGCGGTAAATCGGTGAGGGACATCATAGATCGCACCATGTCCAACAGAGTACGATTTCGACGTTCGGACACACCGTTATGCTAAGGTGTTCCGGGCGGTGTCAATTGTGAAACAATTCCACAGTTCCTAAGGTGCGTGCCAAATTCATGACTTAAATATTCACCCCCACGATCTGATCGTAAGAACTTTATTTTTCTGTCACGTTGATTCTCAACCTCATTCTGAAATTCCTTGAACTTTTCAAAGGTCTCAGACTTGTTCTTCATCAAATAGATATACCCATATCTACTCAAGTCATCTGTGAGGGTGAGAACATAATGATAGCCTCCGCGAGCCTCAACACTCATTGGACCGCACACATCGGTATGTATGATTTCCAATAAGTTGGTTGCTCGCTCCATTGTTCCGGAGAACGGAGTCTTGGTCATCTTGCCCAAGAGGCATGGTTCGCACGTGTCAAATGATTCATAATCAAGAGACTCCAGAAGTCCATCAGAATGAAGCTTCATCATACGTTTGACACCAATATGACCAAGGCGGCAATGCCACAAATATGTGGGACTATCATTGTCAACTTTACATCTTTTGGCATTCACACTATGAATATGTGTAACATCACGATCGAGATTCATCAAAAATAAACCATTGACCAGCGGGGCATGACCATAAAACATATCTCTCAAATAAATAGAACAACCATTATTCTCAGATTTAAATGAGTAGCCATCTCGCATAAGACGAGATCCAGATACAATGTTCATGCTCAAAGCTGGTACTAAATAACAATTATTAAGGTTTAAAACTAATCCCGAGGGTAGATGTAGAGGCAGCGTGCCGACGGCGATCACATCGACCTTGGAACCATTCCCGACGCGCATCGTCACCTCGTCCTTCGCCAGTCTCCGCTTATTCCGCAACTCCTGCTTAGAGTTACAAATATGAGCAACTGCACCGGTATCGAATACCCAGGAGCTACTACGAGTGCTGGTAAGGTACACATCAATAACATGTATATCACATATACCTTTGACGTTGCCGGCCTTCTTGTCCGCTAAGTATTTGGGGCAGTTCCACTTCCAGTGACCCATTCCCTTGCAATAAAAGCACCCTGTCTCAAGCTTGGGTCCATACTTTGGCTTCTTCCCGACAACTGGCTTACCGGGCGCGGCAACTCCCTTGCCGTCCTTCTTGAAGTTCTTCTTACCCTTGTCTTTCTTGAACTTAGTGGTTTTATTGACCATCAACACTTGATGTTCTTTCTTGATATCCACCTCCGCTGATTTCAGCATTGATTACACCTCGGGAATGGACTTTTCCATCCCCTACATATTAAAGTTCCACACGAAGCTCTTGTAGCTTGGTGGGAGCGACTGGAGGATTCTGTCAACGACCGCTTCGTCTGGGAGATTCATTCCCAACTGAGACAAGCGGTTGTGCAACTCAGAAATCTTGAGGATGTGCTCACTGACAGAACTGTTTTCCTCCATCTTACAGTTGTAGAATGCGTCGGAGACGTCATATCTTTCGACTCGGGCATGAGCTTGGAAAACCATTTTTAGCTCTTGGAACATCTCATATGCCTCGTGGTGCTCAAAACGCTTTTGGAGCCCCGATTCTAAACTGTAAAGCATGCCGCACTGAACCAGGAATAATCATCACAACGCGACTGCCAAGCGTTCATAACATCTTGGTTTGCCGGGGCGGGAGCGTCACCTAGCGGTGCTTCTAGGACATAAGTTTTCTTGGCAGCTATGAGGATGATCCTCAGGTTACGGACCCAGTCCGTATAGTTGCTACCATCGTCTTTCAGCTTGGATTTCTCTAGGAACGCGTTGAAGTTGAGGGTGACATGAGCGTGGGCCATTTGATCTACAAGACATATTGTAAAGAATTTAGACTAAGTTCATGATAATTAAGTTCATCTAATCAAATTTTAATGAACTCCCACTCAGATTGACATCTCTCTAGTCATCTAAGTGATACATGATCCGAATCGACTAGCCCGTGTCCGATCATCACGCGAGACGGACTAGTCATCAACGGTGAACATCTTCATGTTGATCGTATCTTCTATACGACTCATGTTCGACCTTTCGGTCTTCCGTGTTCCGAGGCCATGTCTATACATGCTAGGCTCGTCAAGTGAACCCTAAGTGTATTGCGTGTGTAAATCTGGCTTACACCCATTGTATGCGAACGTTAGAACCTATCACACCCGATCATCACGTGGTGCTTCGGAACAACGATCCTTAGCAACGGTGCATAGTTAGGGGGAACACAATTCTTGAAATTTTTAGTGAGAGATCATCTTATTTACTACCGTCGTTCTAAGTAAACAAGATGCAAAAACATGATAAACATCACATGCAATCAATTAAAGTGACATGATATGGCCAATATCATCTTGCTCCTTCGATCTCCATCTTCGGGGCACCATGATCATCTTTGTCACCGGCTCGACACCATGATCTCCATCATCATGATCTCCATCATCATGATCTCCATCATTGTGTCTTCATGAAGTCGTCACGCCAACTATTACTTCTACTACTATGGCTAACGTTTAGCAATAAAGTAAAGTAATTACATGGCGTTATTCAGTGACACGCAGGTCATACAATAATTAAAACAACTCCTATGGCTCCTGCCGGTTGTCATTATCATCGACATGCAAGTCGTGATTCCCTATTACAAGAACATGATCAATCTCATACATCACATATATCATTCATCACATCTTGTTGGCCATACCACATCACATAGCACATGCTGCAAGAACAAGTTAGACGACCTCTAATTGTTGTTGCAAGTTTTACGTGGCTTCTAAAGGTTTTCTAGCAAGAACTTTTCTTACCTACGCAAAAGCCACAACGTGATTTGTCAATTTCTATTTACCCTTCATAAGGACCCTATTCATCGAATCCGATCCGACTAAAGTGGGAGAGACAGACACCTGCCAGCCACCTTATGCAACTAGTGCATGTCTGTCGGTGGAACCAGTCTCACGTAAGCGTACGTGTAAGGTCGTTCCGGGCCGCTTCATCCCACGATGCCGCCGAATCAAGATTGGACTAGTAACGGTAAGAAAATTGAGCAAACTCAACGCCCACAACTTGTTTCTGTTCTACTCGTGCAAGATGCTACGCAAAAGACCTAGCTCAGATGCCACTGTTGGGGAACGTAGCAGAATTCAAAAAAATTCTACGCTTTCACCAAGATCAATCTAAGGAATCATCTAGCAACGAGCATACTGGAGTGCATTTACATACCCTTTTGTAGATCGCGTGCGGAAGCGTTCGAAGAAGCATGGATGAAGTAGTCGTACTCTTTGCGTTCTTCGTCACCGATGATCCTAGCGCCGAACGGACAGCACCTCCGCGTTCAACACATGTACGGTACAGCAACGTCACCTCCTTCTTGATCCAACAAGGGGGGAGGAGAGGTCGTCGGAGATCCAGCAGCACGACGGCGTGGTGGTGGATGCAGCAGGAAATCCTGCAGGGCTTCGCCGGCGCCCTGCGGAGGAGTAGGAAGTGTGACGGGGAGGGGGAGAGGCGCCAGAGGCTTGGGGTGCGGCTTCCCTCTCCCCCCCCCCACTATATATAGGGGCCAGGGGGGTGCGCCGGCCCTGGGGAGATCAGATCTCCAGGGGGCGGTGGCCAGGGGGGTATACTTGCCCCCCAAGGCATGGGGGCGCCCCCTCCCCCTAGGGTTTCAACCCTAGGCGCATGGAGGAGGAGGCCCATGTGGTGCGCCAGCCCACCAGGGGCTGGCCCCTTCCCCCTTGCGGCCTAGGGGCCCCACCGGGATGGGTGGCCCCACCCGGTGGTCCCGGGACACTCCCGGTGACCCCCGGAGTTCACCCGATGGCCGGAACTGGACTTCCTGTATATCTTTCTTTACCTCCGGACCATTCCGGAACTCCTCGTGACGTCCGGGATCTCATCCGGGACTCCGAACAACATTCGGGTTTCCACGTGCATGTATCTCTACAACCCTAGCGTTACCGAACCTTAAGTGTGTAGACCCTACGGGTTCGGGAGACACGTAGACATGACCGAGACGACTCTCCGGTCGATAACCAACAGCAGGATCTGGATACCTATGTTGGTTCCCACGTGTTCCTCGATGATCTTCATCAGATGAACCACTGTGTCAAGGATTCACTCAATCCCGTATGTCATTCCCTTTGTCTATCGGTACGGTACTTGCCCGAGATTCGATCATCGGTATACCCGATACCTTGTTCAATCTCGTCATGGCAAGTCTCTTTACTCGTTCCGTAATCCATCATCCCGTGACTAACTCCTTAGTCACTTTGAGCTCATTATGATGATGTCTTACCGAGTGGGCCCAGAGGTACCTCTCCGTCACACGGAGTGACAACATCCCAGTCTTGGTTCGTAGCAACTCAACAGACACTTTCGGAGATACCCGATGCGTACCTTTATAGCCACCCAGTTATGTTGTGACGTTTGGCACACCCAAAGTATTCCTACGTCATCCGGGAGTTGCACAACCTCATGGTCTAAGGAATAAATACTTGACACCGAAAAGCTTATGCATTACGAACTATACGATCTCGTGCTAGGCTCAGAATTGGGTCTTGTCCATCACATCATTCTCCTAATGATGTGATCCCGTTATCAATGACATCCAATGTCCATGGTCAGGAAACCGTGACCATCTGTTGATCAACGAGCTAGTAACTAGAGGCTTACCAGGTACTCATTGTGGTCTATATATTCACACATGTATCGCTGTTTCCGTATAATCCAATTCAAGCATGAATAACAGACAATTATCATGAACAAGGAAATATAATAATAATACTTTTATTATTGCCTCTAGGGCATATTTCCAACAAGTAGTGCGGGTGGTGGTTTGTGGGTGAAACAATATGAAGTGAAAAGCAATTTGTCGGTCGGAATTATTGATAATAAATAGTATGATCTAAGATTTTCAAATGTTTTTAAGAGAAAGGGGAAACAAATGAGATCAACACTTCTATTTTTCATAAACATACATTTGTACATGTACATTCCATCCACAAATAGACGACATAGATAAGCAATTCACATCACACAAAGACTCACCAGAAATCACACAAAGACACAACACGACCAACAGGTACATGTAGGAGCGCGAGCAAAGAGAAGACCGGTGAAGACAGTCTTCATGGCTTAGCCTCCGGCTTAGAGCATCTCCAACAGCCGTGCAAAAAGGTGCGCGCGCGCTAAACTTGCGATTTCGCGCGCGCGGGGCAGAATTGCGCGCTCCAGCGGCGGCGGGAAAACCGCGCGTGCGGGAACCGCTTGCGCGCGCGTGAAATGGCGGCCTCTCGCGCGCCATTTTTGCGGCGCCTCCTCCGCGCGCCTATAAAACGCAGCGCGCGCGCACTCCCTTCGCTCTCCACCGCGCTCTCTCTCTCTCTCTCTCCCTGCCTCTCGCGCCACCGCTTGCGCCCGCCGCCCCCGAGCGTCGCCGCCGCACCGGAGCACCGCCGCCGCCTCCGACGCGCCACCATGCCGCCGCGCCGCCGTTCTTCATCGGGCTACCGCGGCGTCCGCGAGCGCCCGAACGGCGCCGGCTTCTACGCCGAGATACGCTCCGGCGATCTCCGGCTTCCCCTCGGCACGTACGAGACGGCGCATGAGGCCGCCCGCGCGTTCGACGCGGCGGCGTGGCGCCTAGGCAGGCCACGCCGTCAGATGAATTTCGACGACGCCCGCACGCTCGAGCAGGCGTTGGAGCTCGCCCCGCCGCCTCGTCTACACTCCGCACGAGACCGTGCGGAGCACACGGCGAGTCAGAACTGCCTCCTCGTCGCCCAGGAGGACGAGCGGCGCATGGCGGAGTGGCGCCGGCTCCACCCGGAGGACGTCGCCTACGAGCAGCAGTATTGGGCACGTCGCCGCGAGGAGGACACGCGCCGCCGCCGCGAGGAGCGGTTGGACAGGCGTCGTCGGAGGGAATTGGCGTGTCAGCAGTGCGCCGTCCGCGATGCAGGCGGGAGAACGATCTTCACTGAAAACGACGACCGTTGGATCGACGTCTGGCTGTCAACCTTCTCCGACACCAACGACGAAGCCGGTGATGGTGGAGATGACTGGAGCGATTAGTTTTTTTTTTATGTTTTCGAACTATCTATCTATCTATCTATCTATGTTTTCCAACTATCTATCTATGTTTTCGAACTACCTATCTAGTTGCAATATGTAAAATAACTTTGTATCCTTTTTATTTTAATGCAATTTTACGTATTAAAAAATAGTGTGCGCGCGTTGCATTTTTGGGCACTGCTGGAGCGGCGCGCGCGCGCTGCATTATAGCGCGGCTGTTGGAGCCAGCGCCTATCGCCGCGCTATACCTGCCGAAGCGCGCGCGGCATTGCTTTTTTTGCGCGCGGCGCTTAGCGCGGCTGTTGGAGATGCTCTTAGGGAAATGGAACTCAGGGATGGTAGGCATATCGGGCTTTGGTGGTAGCTCCACCTTGGGCAGCTCAGGCTTGGCTGGAAGGTGCACCTCCGGGAATGTTGGGAGCTCGGGCTTGGGTGGCAGGTGCACCTCCGGGAACGTCGGCAGCTCTACCTTGGGCAGCTCAGGCTTAGGTGGCAGATGCACCTCCGGGAATGGCGGCAGCTCAACCTTTGGCAGCATTGGCACCTCAGGCTGGTGCTCCTCACCTTTGGACGGAGCCATCTCCTCCTCTAGCATTCTTGCCACGCTGCTCATGGTGAAGGACGAGAGGAACAGTCCGAGGAGGAATACAACGGTGTTTCTCGAAGCCATTTTGTTAGACGCCTATGGTTGTTCTAGGCTTCTAGCTAGCTCTCATGGTGTGGTTTTGATGTGGGAGAGATAGCATGTTTCACGTTCTATTTATAGAGTTGGACAATGCATGCAGTGTGAGGCTTTGCGACAAAATTGGTCAACTACTGGTGTGCACTTCCAGGTTGCTGTGTGCACTTTAGCTTCTAGTCAAACAGGTTGTACCTGTACGGTTGCAGTTGAGGATGCTGACCTAGCGATCATAGACAATCGTTAATTAGGCTAGCTACTAAGACGATAGAAACACCTTGTCAAGGAGAGACCAGAGAACACAAGCAAGTACATTAGCAATGTTCGTTGCGGCTGCCAACCAGAGTCTTCCCTGGTTATGCTATAATACTAGCACGTAAATGTTTGGTCATCATTTTTTCCTACATGTGATCCATTGGTCGAGGTAGTGAAAATTCAATCTACATCTCGTGTAGATGAGAAATAATTATGTTTCATCTAACTCCCACATTATTAGATTTTAAGTGAAGATTCATGGGGATTTTTTTTTCCTTTTAATTTTTTGTTTGTGTAACCAATTAGTGTAGGAGTTTCATTTTTGCGGGCAAAATAGTGCAGGAGTTAGATGATACTTCTCTAATTCTCATCTAGATGAGACTTCTCTAATTCTCATCTAGATGAGAATTGACAAATCTGAAAATCGGAATATTTGAGTTCACTATTTGATCCAGAGCAAGTTTGGTCCACACTGCCACCTAGAGGTCCTAAAGTTGGTCGTTGCCTATTTGGCTATATAACACTTTTTGAGCTTCAAACCCTGGTTATAGTTTGCTTGCTCGATCACTTAACTAGTGGTGTGTTCACAACGCCTAGCGACTCAGTCAATATTTTGTAGAGTTGGGCACTCATAATGTCGTTTGGTTGTTTGTTGTATTATTATTTTTCTTTTGTATATTTGTCGATATGTCAGTTTCATCCTATAGAACAATTTAAACGTATTTGCCCACTGAAGTTAACACATTCGGGTGAAAGTAAAACCAAAGTTGTCCGACACCCCTTATCAGCATTGTTTATGTTGACACATGACACACAGATATCAGCCACGTCTGTTCGCTCGATAGTAGTCATGCATGCACTAGTCAGCCGCTCTAGTGACACCCTAGAGACACCCTCTTGGACCACTAGTGTTCAGACCGTTGACGGAAACTTAATGACTACAGTTTATGGGTCCTAATATCAGGTACTAAAGCTGGGACGACTTAAGGTTGAAGAGAAAAATGTATTTATAGTTTTGTGTTTCGTCGATGGAAAATGGATATGTGCAATCAAAGCTTACGGTGAAAACTTAGAAGCACGCATACTTTTGAAATTTTCTTATGACAAAAGGGTGTGAAAGCATATTTCTCGTATATATACCAATATATAAGCAAATCATTCACAACACTCTCTGAAAACCACAACTAAGCAATCAGATCATCAACACAACACATCAATAGGTACAAGTCCGAGCGAGGAAGAACGAAATAACAATGCTGGTAAGGGCCGTCTCATGGCTTGGCCTCCGGCTCCAAGAAATGGATCCCGGGAACAGTGGGCATCTTGGGCATCGGCGGCAACTCCACCTTCGGCATCTCCGGCTTGGGTGGTAGGTGCACCTCTGGGAACGCTGGCACCTCAACCTTGGGCAACTCCGGCTTGGGTGGCATGTGCACCTCCAGGATAGGCGGCAGCTCCACCTTGGGCATCTCCGGCTTGGGTGGCAAGTGCACCTCAGGGACTGGCGGAAGCTCCACCTTGGGCAGCTCAGGCTTAGGTGGCAGGTGCACTTCTGGGAATGGTGGCAGCTCCACCTTGGGTAGCGATGGCACCTCGGGCTGGTGCTCCTCCTTGGACGGAACGGTATCCTCTAGGATTCTGGCCGCCCCGCTCATGGCAACGCATGAGAGAAGAAGACCAAGGAGGAAAATGGCGGAGTTTTTCAAAGCCATGTTGCTCAATGTCTGCAGCTGCAGCACTGGCTAGCCTGGGCAGTGAGCAATGCGGTTTGACTGTGGGAGAGATAGTAGCTCCTACTTGCTACTTATAGGGTATAGAAGGCAGCATGCACAGAGAGTCGGGAGCTTTGCAACAAGTTAGGTCATCTACTTGTATGCACTTTGTTTTGGAGTCTATATCTGCTCAACGTTTTGCTGTTTAGATTATAGCTGAGGACACTATGCCGCGTGCAGAATGGTAGGTACGATGGTACAAGCACATACAGCTGTTAGGTCAGCTGTGAAGACAATGTTCTGTCAAAGGGTCCAACAAATCTTATAAGACAAGCAAGTAGGTATATCAACAGATGTTCCGTCAAAGGGTACCTTCTCGTTGTGGGAGTCTACAGAAGCCAGATTCCACAGCAGCCGGACACGGTCATAAATTGTACGATTGATCTGAGAAAATAGAATAAATATAATCTTAAAGCTGTTCATATATACTACTCCCTCTGTAAAGAAATATAACAGTGTTTAGATCACTACTTTAATTATCTAAATGCTCTTATATTTCTTTACGGAGGGAGTACAACATTACATTCCGGTCAAATGATCCACCATTCCAGCTTGAATGTGAAAAGAACTGAATAATACTCCCTCCGTCCCAAAATACGTGACTCAAAATGACTCGATTTTGCACTAACTTTAGTACAAAGTTGAGTCACTTTTGAGTCACTTATTTTGGGACGGAGGGAGTAGGTGCTAGCCTTTTTGTTAGAAGAAAAATATATGAGCTAATCAGAACGATGTCCGAACAATGCCATACAGAACATATTGTTTTCTGTATTTACCACGCTTGCTAGGATCAGAAACACCAGTAGCAATTAGTGAAGAGCCCTCACCACCACAAAATTACAAAAAAAAAAGGAGATAAAAAGGAAATAAGGTTTGTACAGTACTGGACTGGAATCATGTAGTGAGTTATGAAGCAGAACCATACAGCTGCACTAGTCAAATGATTGCTTGATAAAAAAATTGTTTGGACTCTACAGATTAGTCAATGAATACGATTGGCTACCGCCTCAGTTCTCTCGCAAGAGGCAAAATTGTGAGATAAAATAGAAAATCATCACCACAATGTGGGTGCAATATATTGATTTTTTTCACAGCTAGTCAAATAAAAGAAAAGAGTAGACTACATAATATGCAGCCGACAGATACTTGGCCTACCAAATTCCGTGTTTCTCTCCCTATTTGAGAACCCCATTGCCGAACATGCCGAATATACCATTCGCTGCTCAGGCTAGCAACAGAGGAAACACATTGTATATATCTCAGAAGTGTTAAAAGATGCTGAAACCTGGAGTGTCGGACAAGCTGGGGCGTGACCGCTTCAACATCCTCTTGCCATTTGCATTATCATCCGATGTATTGCAATCGATAGGATGTACCATCCCTAAAACAATGGAAGGCTTATTCATTGCCTCAATTGTACGCCTTTTACGATCAACAATTGAACGTCTCAGTTGCTCGTTTAGTTTGCGTTCAAATTACTTCCAAGGACTATTGTGTGTACATTGACAGGGAT
Organism: Secale cereale; assembly: GCA_902687465.1. Classification (NCBI taxonomy): domain Eukaryota; kingdom Viridiplantae; phylum Streptophyta; class Magnoliopsida; order Poales; family Poaceae; genus Secale; species Secale cereale. The sequence continues at coordinate 172,297,974 of LR738710.1, read as the reverse complement.
GAAGAGCGCTCGACTACTAGTGGGAGTCGGACTGGCAAAGCGCTAGACTATGTTTGGCATCTAAGCTTCCCTCTCAGACTCCAACTCCAATTCAGGGACCACATCCTCACTACGAGCTTGCCATTCCTGAAATTATGAAACCAAAAAGTTTCTTCTCATTTGTACAAGGTTGGATTTGGAGTGCGTGTGGTGATTTCCCGGTGAAAAAATATGAAGTGAAAAGTGACCTTCTGGTGAGAATTATTGATAGAATGAATCGTGCACGAGGAGAACAGTCCAAACTTCTCAGAAAAGTTTTTGAAGAAAAGGGAAATACATTGATGTAAACATCCATCTGTTTTGTACGTGTATGTTCCATCTAAGTAGACACCATAGGTAATTAAGCGCTTCACATCACACAAATAACTCGCCGAAGATCCAAACTAAACAACCACACGAAAGACACAACACGGGCAATGGGTGCATGTAGGAGCACAAGCAAAGAGAAGATAAGTGAAGACAGTCTTCATGGCTTAGCCTTCGGCTCCGGGAAGTGGAACTCCGGGATGGTGGGCATCTCAGGCTTCGGTGGCAGCTCAACCTTGGGCAGCTCCGGCTTGGATGGAACGTGCACCTCCGGGAACGTTGGCAGCTCGGGCTTGGGTGGCAGGTGCACCTCAGGGAACGACGGCAGCTCTACCTTGGGCAGCTCGGGCTTAGGTGGCAGATGCACCTCCGGGAATGGCGGCAGCTCAGCGTTGGCAGCTCCGGCAGGTGCTCCTCGCCTTTGGACGGAGACGTCTCCTCCTCTAGGATTCTTGCCCCGCTGCTCATGGTGACACACGAGAGGTGGAGTCCGAGCAGGAATATAGCAGTGTTTCTCACAGCCATTTTGCTGGAAGTATATGGTTGTATACTAGCTCGTGTGATGTGGTTTTGATGTGGAAGACATAACAGCTGCTACGTTCTATTTATAGAGTTCGAAAACGCTTGCATGTATTGCGAGAGTCCAATGATTTGCAAGTAGGTCGGTCACCTACTCGCCTGCAGTTCTCGGTTTATGTGTGCTCTTTAGTTTCATATAGTCTAAGTCTGGCCGCCTGGTACGATCTGATTTGGGTGAAGGGGGAATCTGCCTGGTAGTTCTCTTGGCTTTTAGGTCAGCTGCTAAGACGAAATAACTTGTCCAAGGGACCATCAAATCGCACATGAACACAAGGAAGTTTGGACATCTGCATATAGACCTAAATCAAATTTGGAAAAGACACGATAACATATGTAAACTCAATCAAAGGGTCTATCGAATTTTCAGAGATGTGTTTTATCAGACAACAAACATGCAGTCTGCAATAACTTTGCTAATCATGAAAATAAGAAATCTTATATATGCTGTGATGTTGGATTTTCAATCTCTTCTTCATGGAGTTTCCTTTTGCATCAAGGTTTCTGCATGCCACAGTAGTAAAATCAGGTCAGGGCAAATTCTAATAAGAAACAGTAGAATATCCAGTGCTACTGTACTATTGACAAAACCATCAAAATTTCATAAGCCAGTTTATTCAAAGATTACTAATTTAGGCTGCTTGCAGTTTGGTTGCTCACAAAATATGAACTGGCTCCACTGCCTTGTAAATTTCAAATTATTTTCACAATAAGCATAACATCCATGGTTCAGTTACCAAAGACAGTATATAGACATGACCTATTTTTTTTAAATATTTTCAGTTTCTCATAGAGAACGCACCTTTAAGTTCTTTTTGCAAGGCCATGTCCACATACAATTTCTTAAGCTTCTGAACCCCGAGTTTCCTGTCTTGTAATTCTTTGTAGGTGGAAGCTGTTTTCTGACATTCATGTTGTGGCTAAATATTGATTAACCCTGGTTGAATACATCGTAATGATCGTAAGTCATTACAGAGAGAAAAAGGTATGTAGAAAAATAAAGTTCAGTATCTTTACCTATATAATATTATATATATATATATATATATATATATAATATAATAATAATAATAAAGCACGGAACGAGTTTGTCGGGTTCACCGTCACAATACGATTTTTCCTTGAATTTACGCTTTCAGTTTGAATTTAAACATATTTTTTTTGATGAACTAGCAGTAGCCCTGCTTTGCATTAAGGAGAGTAAAGAGAGATACACTGTGTTACAACAATGGTGAGAGACCAGCGTTAGCTGCTGGACCTCCCATTACACATATATGCAGCCAAGATATTACATCCTCTTGGCCTGGTGAAAAAGCGTAATGTCTGCTCTTCCCTTGTCAGCTACAATGCTCGCCGTGGTGCTCTTGTTCTCGAAAGTTCGAGCGTTTCTCTCCTTCCAAATGTGCCATGCAATGTACATCGCTGTGGTTACCTGGGTTCTTGTATCCTGCACGGACGCACCTCGTTGCAGTCGATTCCACCACCAGTTGACTGTTGGTGCAGCCAGCGCGACTGTCACCATGGGAGCGTGTGTGTTAGCAAAGGAATGCCAAACCTCTTTTGCGAAAGGGCATGTGAGGGTGATGTGTACAGCCGTCTCGATGATCTGGTCGCAGAGTACACATTTGTCGGAATGGGGCCAGCCCCTGTGCTGGAGCCTATCAGAGGTCCAGTTGCGGTTCTGGAGCAGAAGCCAATTGTAAAATTTGACTTTCGGTTCAGCCTTAGCACGCCAAACATTTTCCAGCCTCGGCTGAGGGATCCGAGTCAGGAACTGGAAGTGATAAGCTGACTTCGCAGAGTAGAATCCATCCCCTGTTAAATTCCATTTAATGCAGTCGCGCTCCGCCGTTAGCTGAATGTTCTGGATGAGCTCCCAGAGGTTAATAAACTGATCGATATCCTCCTGAGACTCAATTCGTTGCAATCCCTTCATCCATCTCCCCTCAGTCAAAGCATCTTTTACTGTCAAGTTTTTCCTTCGTGCTAGGCAAAACATTTTGGGAGCAATATCCTTTGGAGCCTGACCCATCAGCCACTTTTCATTCCAGAAACGAGCTATCGAACCATCCCCGATTGTGATCGTGGTGCAGGCAGCAAACAATTGTCTGTCAATCGTGTCACAAGGCACGGCTGTCCCTTTCCAAGGTTTGTCCTCCACTTGCCATTCATACCACAACCATCTTAGCCTCAGCGATCTTCCGAAACTCCCAATATCCTTTATATCCAGACCACCATAGTGTTTGGGCGCACAGATTGCTTTCCAGTTAACCAAACATTTTCCCCCATATCCCTCTTCATCCGCATTCCATAGGAAATTTCTTCTGATCTTGTTTAGCCTCTTCTCAGCCCAGACATTTGCAGTGAAGATTGTCAAGAAATATGTTGCCATTGCAGTGATCACGGAGTTGACGAGGATCAGCCTCCCTGGCCTTGTAATCAGTTTTCCTTTCCAGGGCTTTAAACTTGCAGATGATTTGTCCAGGAGCGGTTGAATCTCCACTCTACGCAGCTTTCTTATGCTCAAAGGTAGTCCTAAATATTTGCACGGAAGGTTTTCAGTCGTGCCTCCAAATGCCTCCAGGACCTCATCTAAGTTTATGCCATCACACCTTATGGGGTAAGCAGTGCACTTGGAAATATTTACCTTCAGACCCGACACCTCCCCAAAGCATTGCAGGATATCTGTGATTGCCTTAACTTCCTCTCTGATTGGGTTGACAAACACCGCCGCGTCATCCGCATAAAAACTCACTCTAATCCTGGCTACTTTCGTGGTGGGTGGAGTTAGGATCTCTCTCTGTGTTGCCATCTCGAGCAGCCTTTGTAGAGGTTCCATAGCCAAGATAAAGAGCATCGGGGACAGGGGGTCCCCTTGCCTCAATCCTTTCATATGCTGGAAAGGTTCTCCCGGAATTCCATTCAGGAGAACCCTCGAAGTAGACGATGCCAAGATTAAGGATATCAGATCACACCATCTTTGCCCAAACCCAAATGCCTTCATTACTTTCAGCATGTATGGCCATCCAATGGAATCAAAAGCTTTTGCAATATCAAGCTTCAAGAATAACAACGGTTGTTTCTTTCTGTGGGCTTCCTTGATGACATTGTTAACATACAGGAAGTTATCCTGGATGCACCGCTTTTTTATGAAAGCACTTTGACACGGGGATATGAGGTCTTTCAGAAAAGGTGCCAACCTATTTGCCAAAACCTTACATAGGATCTTAGCCAAACTATGCATTAAGCTTATAGGTCTCAAGTCACATGGCAGGCCGGAGCCCTCCTTTTTGGGAATTAGTACCAAATTAGCCGTGTTTACCAAGTGCCAACAATTTCCCCTAAGTTGCTGCATTTGACACAAAGCTCGCAGAAGATCCTCCTTTACCACATCCCAACAGCTCTTGTAGAAAGCGCCAATAAAACCATCTGGTCCGGGTGCTTTCTCAGCATGGCACCCAAAAAACTGCATCTTTCCAAGTGCACTGCTTACCCCATAAGGTGTGATGGCATAAACTAAACGAGGTGGTACTAATATAATGTACATGTCCAATTTTTCTTTCCGGCACGTTCATGGGCCAGGTGGGTCGAGTTGGGCCTGCCTTGCACCGTAAAAAATGGTGCACAATGGCACACACAATATCTCCTCAATGCCTGCCCCAACTCCCTCCGGCGGCCGTTTTAATTGAACCCTTTTTACGGAATCATCCCTGTGTTTTTCTGTAAATGAACCCGCAATCCTGTTTTAACTGGATATTCAGAAAAACGCTTCGTTTTTACAAAACGAATCTTGCATTTTATTGTATTCAACCCGTGGTCCCTTTTAATTGAGAAAACATGCTGGCTCCTTCGAGCAGAGGCGGGGCGAGGTGGACGGCAGCCACGCGCGGGGGGAAGTAGAGAGGCCGGCGGCGACCGTCGGGACGGCCACAAGGTGGCGGCGCGGATGTGTCAAGCATCGGGCAACGCGCGCGAGGTCAGCCGGCAGGAGGCGATGTGCGGAAGCTAGGAGGAGAGCAAGCGGCGAGTAAGGAAGCAAAAAAGATAAAACATGCGTGCGGCGTGCTCCATTCATCCTCTACTCCTGCAGGATGAGAGAGTTGAGAGAGAGAGATATCCGAAGTAGCCAGCTTCTCGCGTGCATCCAGCGACGGGGCCGACGGATCGAGGCGAAGGCCGATGAAGAGCTGGCCGGAGGCGGCGAGCTCCAAGGCGAGTGTGTTAATGCGGTCCAGATGGACGATGGCTTGGCGGGTGGCCGGGCCGAACCAGCTGCGCTGCCCACGCGGCGGATAAACGGGCGCTCCTCCCGTCTTCCTCCCGACGGCAGGGCCAGGCAGGCGGCGAATCCGTCGCTCCGGCGTGGATCCGGCGGCGTGGCGGACGGATCGACGGAGAGGTGGCTGGTGGTGGCGGGGTGCTGAACAGAGATTAGAGAGAGAGAGAAACGGGCGACAGCTTGCTGTCCTGCTTGAGAGGCGACTCGAGGCTCAGACGAGCTCCTCCCAGCCACGGTTGGAGAAAGCAGGGAGGCAGCATTGGGGAAAAAAGGGATAAATACGAGTGGAGGCATGCGTCCCAATCCCAAGAGATAAGATAGAGACGGAGATATAAGATTGACTTAAAAAATAGATACAAGGTTGTGTAGTGCATGGGACTGCACACGTCGCAGATATTTTGTTCTTGGATTATATTTGGCTGTGGTTGTTGTTTTTAGGTTGGATTTTGCTCTGTTTGTTTCCCTCACGACTTACCAGGACGTGAAAATTGGAAGACTAAAAAAAATATAGGCCAATGAAAAAATAAAAAGCACTTCCAACGACTATAAATTACCTCTAGGCATTGTTGATCCCAGTTCATAAAAGTGCAAAATAAATCACCGACGCCAAAACACATATGTTTATTTGTCATGATAGATAGTCTTTAGTTGATCTCATTGTAGCCAATATGATAACTAATCTGTAAATGTGATATGCTTTTTCATCAGGTATCGACAATCGGATCTACAATATTATACTGATGTCAGACAAAAATTATGGTTTGTACAACAATGCTCTCTAAAGATAGGTTTGTTCATCCGATTAGATGACTACGATTTATGTTTTATGTTTCGAACTAGCGCCCGAAAGAACCTATTGTTAATTGATCCATTATTTTTGTCATCATCAAACTTATCCTCTAACTAGCCAACCTATTTCGTGACAATTGACGTTTGTTTTGCAGCGAAGCACGTCATTTTTTTTCTCCCGTTGCAACGCAGGGCATATTTGCTAGTAAAGAAAAAAAAGATAAACTTGTACTAATTGTACTTTGAGAGGATGAGTTTGATGATGAACACATGGGACTCACACATCGGATTAATCGAGCTCAAGGAGCGTGCAGGCCACCTCCTTAATCACCGCCGCCACCTTCGTCTTCGAGTCAGCCTCCACGGAGCCCACAAGCTCCACCCCCTTCCACCGCTGGCACCAGCGTAAACATTGCCATCCCGCAGCGACGCACACAACCACCACTATCTTCCCCATAGCCGTGCCTAGATCCCAACCAAGGATTGAACAATTTGCCCCAAATCTCTCATGCGAATTTTGTTTTGGATCTAAGAGACCCGCTTGAATCGGCGGAAATCCTTGATTTTTTTTTTATAGAAAAGGGGCATTCCCCGGCCTCTGCATCAAACTGATGCATACGGCCATCTTATTAATAACAAAAGGTCAAGGTCTCCAAAAGTATGCGAAATAAGAGTACAAAAGGCTCAGACTGAGCTATAAAAAACGTGGGTACCCCACAAGCGAATGCGTTAATGCAACCAGAGCCTAGACTCCTAGCCTATTACATGACCGCCATCCAAACCGGCTGAAGATAGCCCGAGCTACCGTCTCCCATCGGATAGACCCAGTAACCAAACGCTCCCTGGCATCCATCGGAGTGAGTAGCGACCACATACGGATCAATGCAGTGGCCCTGTGAATAACCTGCAAAAAATGAACATTTGTTGATCTGTTAAAAACCAAATCATTCCTGCACTTCCAGATAGCCCATAGTAATGCACAAACACCCACACGTATATGGCTCGCTGATTCTTTCGCGATTCCATTCAACCACGTCCCAAAAAGCATGGTAATACTAGTTGGTGGAGTGATGTTAAAGGCTATATGGACCGAACGCCATAAAACTTTAGCCATAGGACAATCGAGAAAGAGGTGTTTAATTGATTCATCCTTGTCACAAAAGCTACATCGCAAAGACCCACCCCAGTTGCGTTTGGCTAGATTATCCTTAGTGAGAATTACTTGTTTATGAACAAACCACATAAACACTTTAATTCGAAGGGGCACTTTGACCTTCCAAATGTGAGCAGACCTAGGGATAGACACCGAGTTAATTAAATCTAAATACATCGATTTCACTGAAAACATCCCGTTCTTAGTCAATTTCCAATGAATACGGTCTGCCTGTTGAGTCAACTGAACATCCATCAGTCTTCTCACTAAATGGAGCCAGGCTTCCCAACGATGTCCAACCAGCGCCCTTCGGAATTGAATATTAAGAGGAGTTGACTGTAACACCGATGCAACGTAATCTTCTTTACGTTGAGCAATGTTGTAAAGAGAAGGATATTGGGTGGCTAGGGGCGTTTCTCCCAACCAAGTATCCTCCCAGAATCTTGTGGATCCACCATTGCCAACCAAGAACTGAGTTCTGTTGAAAAAGGCCGACTTTACTTTCATCAGGCCTTTCCAAAACGGTGAATCAGTCGGTCTAACTGTCACCTGAGCTAGTGTCTTGGTTGTAAGGTATTTGTTATGGAGAATCTGGGCCCATGTGGCCTGGGTCTCAGAGTGTAACTTAAACAGCCACTTGCTGAGTAAGCACCTATTTTTAACCTCCAAATTTTCAATTCCGAGACCTCCTTGATCCTTCGGTCTGCAAATAACATCCCATCTAGCCAACCTATACTTGCGCTTCACCTCATCACTCTGCCAAAAGAACCGCGACCGATAAAAATCGAGTCGTTTCCTCACCCCTAGTGGGATCAAGAGAAATGAGAGAAGAAACATGGGCATACTCGTGAGTACCGAATTAATTAAAATCAATCGGCCCCCATACGACAAGAGCTTGCCCTTCCAGCAGCTAAGTTTCTTCTCGAAACGGTCTTCTAGACTCTTCCACTCTTTATTAGAGAGTTTCCGATGGTGGATCGGAATGCCAAGGTATGTGAACGGTAACGACCCTACCCCGCATCCAAAAAGCTGCATGTAAGCTTCTTGTTCATCTTTGGCTCTTCCAAAGCAAAACAATTCACTCTTATGGAAGTTAATCTTTAATCCCGAGAGTTGCTCAAAAAGGCAAAGCACAAGTTTCATATTTCTCGCCTTAGCCAAGTCATGCTCCATGAAAAGAATCGTGTCATTCGCATACTGTAGAATAGAGAGTCCTCCATCCACTAGATGAGGAACGAGACCACCTACCTGCTCATTCTCCTTTGCTCTACCAATAAGGATTGTTAACATGTCTGCTACAATGTTAAACAAGATAGGAGACATCGGGTCCCCCTGTCTTAAACCCTTGTGAGTCTGGAAGAAATGACCAATATCGTCATTGACTTTTATTCCAACACAGCCTTGTTGAGTGAAGGAGTCCACCTGTTTTCTCCAGGATGCATCAAATCCTTTCATCCTTAAGGCTTGCTGAAGGAACGGCCACTTGACCTTATCATATGCCTTTTCAAAGTCCACCTTGAAAATAACCCCATCAAGTTTTTTCGTGTGGATTTCATGGAGAGTTTCATGCAGGACAACAACCCCTTCCAGGATATTTCTGTCAGGCATGAAAGCCGACTGGGAAGGCTGCACCACACTATGCGCGATCTGCGTCAATCTATTTGTTCCTACTTTAGTGAACACCTTAAAACTAACGTTAAGAAGACAGATTGGTCGAAATTGCTCTATTCGATTCGCCTCTGTCTTCTTAGGAAGCAGCGTTATTGTACCAAAATTAAGGTGGAATAGTTGCAGATGTCCATCGAACAGGTCATGGAACATCGCAAGTAAATCATCCTTAATAATATGCCAACACCTTTTATAAAACTCTGCCGGAAAACCATCCGGACCAGGAGCTTTATTATTCTTCATCTGCGAGATCGCATCTAACACCTCTTTCTCCGAGAATGGCGCAGATAAGATTGCATTCTCATCTGACGCCAATTGAGGGACATCCTGAATGCGAGTCTCATCCAGAGACACGAAGCTATCATCCGGAGGTCCAAACAGCCTCTTATAATAGTCAGTGATGTAGAGTTTGAGGTTCTCGTGCCCTACAATCGTGCCCTCGTCCTGCTCAAGCTGAAAAATTCTTTTCTTTCGATGCTTACCATTTGCTATCAAGTGAAAGAATTGTGTGTTATCATCCCCTTGGATGACTTCACGCACTTTAGCTCGGAGTGCCCATTTCAATTCTTCCTCTCGCAGCAGCTCTTTCAACCTAGATTCGGCCAAGCCCTTAGCCTCCAGATCAGCAGGCTCAAGGATAGACGACTCCGCCTTAACATCTAGAATTTGAATAAGGTTGATTAGCCTCTCCTTTTCAACCTTATACACACCACTGAGATGTTTAGCCCAACCTCGTAGAAACTGCCGTAAATGCCTAATCTTATTCTGCCACCTGTCTATAGCCGACCGACCGCCTTCACCCTTCGCCCATTCCCTGGCAACCAAGTCCATGAATCCTTCTCGTTCAAACCACGCTAGCTCGAACGAGAACGAATTCTTATTCCCCGTATATGTTGCCTCTCCCGAATCTACCAAAAGTGGAGTATGGTCCGAAATAGCCCTCGACAAGGCCTGAACGGTAACCAGGGGGAACTTCTGTTCCCACTCCACACTAGCGAGGACACGATCTAACTTCTCGTAAGTCGGGTTCGGTAGTGAATTGGCCCAGGTGAATTGTCTGCCTGAAAGCTCTATCTCCCGGAGATCCAAGCTCTCAATAATAGCATTAAACATAAACGACCATCTGCCGTCAAAGTTATCGTTATTCTTCTCCTCCCGCCTTCTAATAATGTTGAAATCACCACCCACCAAAAGTGGGAGCTGCTCATCTCCACAAATCCGAACTAGGTCCGCGAGAAAGTCTGGTTTGAGCTCAGGCTGTGCAGCTCCGTAGACTGCCACCAGAGCCCAGTGAAATCCATCTACTCTGGATCTCACTCGGAATTTTACGGCGAACTCACCCAATACCACGTTACGTACTTCTAAAGACTCCCTTCTTACCCCTAGTAAAATCCCACCGGATCTTCCTCTCGGGGGTAAGCAATGCCAGTCAAAAGCCACCCCTCCAGATAGAGTACCCAGAAACTGGGAGGTGAAGTTATCTCTACCCGTTTCGGAAAGGGCTATGAAGTCAAGCTTGTGTTCAACCGACGCCTCAGCCAAGAACCTACGTTTAGCCAAGTCTTTCAGACCTCTGCTATTCCAGAAAATACCTCTCATTTTTCATCATGGAATTTCTTGGCGGTCCGAATCCGAACACTCCTCCGTACAGCCGATACGGGGTAGATCTTGCGGTTCCATTTCCGCTTGTGTACCGATTGCTCCTCTGTCCGGTCCGCACAACCCTGCTCGGGTAAATGAGCAACCGCGGAATCAGCCTGGAGGCACTCCTCTAGGCCTTCTCCAATCCCCTCATCCTCCGACTGAGCACTAACTGGATCAAGGTCCGCACAAAAACTATCCAAAGCCCTCACCCCTAGAGCAATAAAATCAGAATTGTTTAAAGGCTTAACGGCTGCTAAGTTTGTAATAACCTCGATCGCCCGTTCTGCCTCACGATCAAACAAGTCGTTAACAGTTTGAGCAACCTCCTTCCCATTTTCGCCCAAAGAAACCCCCAATTGATTTGCATTATTAATAACATCATCAGCAGAAAAATGCAAAATCGAATTGGAAATACAGACTGACATACCAGTCGAGTCTTCAATGTCCCGCAGCTTGGCCTGCCGCATTGCACGGCCCATCTGCAGAGCATCCGCATCCGGCTGGTCCTGCAGGCGACTGCTGAGGCGTCGTCCCTCGGACACGGGATCCGCTATCCCTCCGAAGGCGACGACATCGGCGGTGGAGGGTCCACTCGGAGAGAGGCCTCCCACTGAAGGCCCCAGTGAACCCCCACCAACCAGACCAAGAGAGCCGGGGCCTCCTGCCGCGGGTGTCTCGGGGGCAGCCCCATGCGCCAACAAAGAGTACTCCTCTCGTGGCACCGAATCTGCAGAAACAACCACACTCGGGCTAGAAACAGTAGCACAAGCTAACTCATCGTAAGCGGGTAACAAAAAACTCGAAATCTGACCTCCAGATTCAGAAGACGCATCTCGATACGCACCACCCTCCATGGTGCCCTCGCGACGCAGAATGGTGGGAGCTGGCGTGACCTGAGGGGACTCCCCCCTGAAACCCTCCTCCCCAGATAAATCCGCATCCATAAGCAACGGCAATAGCGGTGAGCGTACCATCTCCACCGGATCGTCCAACTCGGCACTGGGGCCCCACAAACGACTGGGGGCCGAAGCCGCCCCAAAGGACCCAAACCGAAGTGCAGGCAGAGAGGTAGCAGGGGGAGCTTCCCCCTTCCCTCCAGAGCTCCCGGAGGACTGCTGAGGCTGATCCTGAGTCGGGGCCTGGCCAGGCAAGGCCGGCGCCCCTGCAGCCGACTCGCGTACCCCACGTGCCTCATCCCCATCCGTCATATCAGTGTCTCCATTCCCATCAGCCGCCTGAGCGAGAACAGAACTCTCAAGCTCAATCTCGATCTCCAACTCGTACATCAGACCAGCATAGTACCATCTCACAAAAAAAGGCACCAGCTCGATATCCAGAACGCTCACCAATAAGCGAGCAATGCCATTAGCTCGCGAGAAAGGCATGTCGACCTTCTCAGTTTTACCAATAAGCGAACCAAGACTCCAGGTAGTCCGAGCACTCAGAAGGGCCTTCGGGGGCACCCCCATAAAACGAACCCAGATCTGCGGAAGGGCCTTCCCCTGAGGCTCCGGGTTCTTCCACGGAGCAAACTCGATGATACAGCTAGTACTGGCTGCCCGACACATACCATACTTAAGCGCATGATTCAGATCATCTAGAGTCGGGAACTCAACCTTATAGGATTGCCCCTCAAGCTTGACCAGCTTCCACTGAAAGTTGCCTGGCATCAACTCGCTGAGCGTATGCACGATCTGAGCTTCAGACAACGTACCATTCGTGACTTTAACAATCCCTGTGAGCGATACCTCCGTCACAGCTGTCTCAGCCACCTCCGAAGGAGACTCGAAGAACATGAGATCCGCAGAACAGACACCATACACAGCCACTGCCGGCATAGGCCCCTGGAGATCAGGGCACTCCCCTGAATCATGCATAGGTTTCTGGCACGTGTCACACATCACCGTGGTGCACTCGGCCGCAAAGTGCCCCGCCACACCGCACCGGCGACAAATCATCTTTTCCTTCTTGCGCAACCACTTGGACAAACGATCAACAGTCGGCTTGTCAACCACCTTGTCAGAAACACCAGCATCCTGATCCGGAACCTCCACTGAAGCAAGAGCACGAACCACCTCAACCGCAGCCGTAGAAAGAGTCTGGGTGGCGGCCCCCGAAGTCTCCACCGAAGGCACGACCGGCACATCAACAGCTTGCCTTGGTGGTGGAGGGGGATGTCGTCTACCCCCTCCCCTACCTCCGCGGTACCTACCCCGGAAGCGTTGATTTGGCCCCGAAGCTCCCTCAACGAAGCCACCAGTTGGTCCATGAAAGCCACCTTGCTGACCGTTGCCGCGACCAACTCCTCCGTCGCCATGCCAAGCGTAGCCCCGACCGCCGCCGGTTGACGAAGAACCTCGGTGCTGGCCCACACCATAGGCATCATAGCCATCATCACCCCACCTACGCCTCGGTGGGTTCCTGCTGTAGTACCCGCCGCCATCCTCCTGGGCATACTGCCCACGGCCAACCTCCGCCCCGGCCGGCGCCGGCGCTGCACCACGGCCGGGAAGGCCCCGGCCCGCCTCAGCCGCAGGGGGGGCAGCCGCAGCACCACGCCCATTCGGCCTCGGGCCGCCCGGTCGGGCCACACCCCCTACTCCACCCTGCTGCGGGTTCACCGCCGGCTGCTGTCCAGCGCCGCGGGGTGCCCCGGCTGCAGCGGCCTTGGGGGCCGACGGCCTGGCATGTGGGAGGCCATCACCACCCCGGCCAGCCATCTCTGTCTTCCGCAGCGACGATCCGCGAGGGAAGCCCGGTTTAGGGCGGAGCGGGCGAGCCCTAGACGGCGGCGAAGGAGGAACGGGAACTCTCGTGCATGCAATCGCGGTACGAGCGCTATCACAGATCGGTCGATCGGCAAAACGGGCCACTGCCCTCGTTCCGCGACCACCGTCCCCCGACCCAACTGAGCATACACCTCCCCCAATGGGCCCGAAGTTCGAGCCAGCCCTACACTCAGGCCCAACTAGGCCGAGTAGGGCATTCAAGCGCAATCTCCGCGCCTCTCGAACGTCGGCCGCTTGGCAGGTCACCGGCGCCGCCCGCGCCGCCGCCGGCCCCGATCTAGAACCTCCAAACTTTTTGCTTCTAACATGTTTCCACGTATGGATCGGCATGAGATCGAACAGCGTTAGATTAGGGAGACTCACCTTTGGAAGGGGGCCACGCCATGGCCGGAGCGCCGACGCAGCCGTCCGCCGGTGTGCCACACGCCGCACGATCTCCTCCACCTCCTCATTCGCGACCCCAACCCTTGCCGGATCCTCACGAGGCACCACCGCCTCCACCATAGACGCCAAATCCCTCTCCTCGTACCCCGCCTCCAAGGCCTCACAAATGAGATCCGAAGCTGTCGGAGAAGAAGGATCCGCCGGCCCGGCATCGTCGTCGTCCTCGTCATCACCGTCGCAGGCCGCTAAGGCCCAGAACCGCCCTCCGGCCGGCCTTGTCCCCGGGGCACTGAGCGCCCTGGTCGCCACGGTCGCCATCGCCCTTCTCACATAACTTCCCTCCTAGTGATCCAGGACGAGGCTGATCATCGTGGCCGTATGGGCGGGAGAAGGGAGCGGCGGCCGGCAGCTGTAGGAGCGGGCGGGCGGCCGCTGTAGGAGCTGCGGGCAGCGGCTGTAGGAGCAGCGGCCGGCGCGTAGATCGCGCGAGCGGCAGCGGCTGGCGTGGGGAGGCGCGCTGTCGGCGGCGGCTGGATGGCAGCGGCGGCGGCGCGTTGGAGGCCCGCGGTGGCTGGGCGGCGGCAGGGCGGAGGAGGCGCGCGGCGGCGGGGGAAGTGGATCGTGGATGGGTATAATTCTAGGTTATTTTAAGTCCTGCATTTTAGAGAAATCCTTGATAAAGGGCGGGATGGGGTAGCGCAGGGCTGACGGCAGCGAGGTAGGGCGAAGGAGGCTGGGCAGCCGCATACATTGGGCGGCGGCGTGGGGGCTGCGCTTGATGGGAGAGAGGCGGCTTGCAGAGGAGGAGAACGTGACCTTGTCCCGTGTGCGTGCGGGATCGACGGCCCAGTCACAGATTTCTCATCCCCAAATTAGTACCACCTCGTTTATATTACGATTTTGTCTATAAAATCATAAAAGCGTATTATAACTGGGTGGAAGCGTATTGTGACGGTGAACCCGACAAACTCGTTCCGTGCTTTATTATTAGGTATAGATATAGATATAGATATAGATATAGTCTAAGTCTGGCTGCCTGCTTACGATCTGATTTGGGTGAAGGGGGAATCTGCCTGGTAGTTCTCTTGGCTGTTAGGTCAGCTGCTAAGACGAAATAACTTGTCCAAGGGACCATCAAATCGCACATGAACACAAGGAAATTTGGACATCTGCATTGACTCTTGCTACCACCAGTAGGACTCCTCCCCTTTATACCTACTCCCTCCTCCCACATCCGAGCTCGACGGTTAGTGGCGCCCAAACAGTGAGTAGGTGTACGTTGCGTGGTATTTGTAGGGTGCGAAAGCTTGTAGTGCCTCTGCTGCCGGGACCCGGGAGTCCCGCGATTTGGAGCAAGGTTGGCCATCTGCGCGTACGCAGTCGGTTTGGTTGGACGATCGGTGTGCCTTTTCTAGCTTCAGCTCGATGCCATGGGTCAGAAAGGAGCGGCCAGGCAACGTGCATGTCCAAGGGAGCATGTAGGATCAGTAGTTGTGATTAGGCCGACTGTTAAGAAAAGATGGCGTCTCTAAGGAGCTCCAGCTCGACCTTGGAAGAACACGTGAGCGTCAACATGACATTTAGCCCCCAAACGAGTTAGTTTAGAGCCAAGAACGATGCACTGGAACTTAACAGCCGTGTTGCATTTCCCAAGGTGACTGCTTACAGTGTTTCTTTTCCATGTTTGATTCATTAATAAAAGGATAATTGCTTAATTAATTAACGAAAAAACTGGATGAAAACTGTCGCAAATCACTAAGTGGCACACATAAAATACCTCACACACAATACTACATGAAAGGCCTCGTGGTCGTCGAGGTAGCACACTGACGTCATTGTCAATACTGTGACTGCTTGCTTCTTGTTTACCGGCCATTCAGTTTGGTAAACCTCGCGCCATTACCACGACTTGTTAAACATAAGCGTGTGTATTGTAGCACATACTTAACATTTCGTGAAGCATTCATAGAAATAAAAATGATGAAGCATCTAGTTCTAAAGGGGGCGACTCTTGGTCATGCTACCATAGCAACATTAGGTAACTCTCGTGTCGCTCTCACCATGGGCAACCCAGAAGAAACCCTAGCCGCCGGCCTTCACATCCCCATCTCGCTCCATCTGTCCCTCGTCAGTATCGAAGGGCGCCGTTGAGCAAAGCCCACATGACACTGGTGACTACAGGGCCGTTTTTCCCTCTCTAGGCGTGGAATGGCTCGAGACTGCTCCACTGCACACATATGAGCATCCGGGTGCTGCGACCTACCGGCATGGAGGCATAGTAGTCGAGGTGTGGTGTTCAAAGGTGTTAGGGATTGTTGTGTTACTAGCTATAACGAAGGTGCGGTCGCGGGCTCTCTAGGCTTGCAATGCAACACGCGAACGATGGCGTGATGGCACGGCCGTGGTCCACAGTCATTGAGTTTGTGGTAGGACCGTAGGACCGAGGCCTTTGTGGCCATGTAGGTTGTTTATATGATTGCTAGGAATTTTAGAATAGTCCCCAAACCCTGCTTACTTTGCAAGGTATTTAAGCATGCAGACAGTAAACTCAAAGGACATTGCATGCGCTGCAGATATTGCACCTTAAGAGTTAGTAGTGCGTTCAATGGTTTGTGGGTGAAAGAATATTAAGTGAAAAGCAATCTCTCCGTGAGAATTATTGATAATAAGTAGTATGATCTAAGATTTTCAAATGTTTATAAGAGAAAAGGGGAACACATAAGATCAACACTTCTATTTTTCATAAACACACATTTGTACATGTATATTCCATCCACAAATAGACGCGGTAGATAAGCACTTCAAATCACACAAAGACTCACTAGAAATCACACAAAGACACAACACGGCCGACAGATACATGTAAGAGCGTGAACAAAGAGAAGGCAAGTGAAGACGGTTTTCATGGCTTAGGCTTCGGCTCAGGGAAGTGGAACTCAGGGATGGTAGGCATCTCGGGCTTTGGTGGTAGTTCCACCTTGGGCAGCTCAGGCTTAGCTGGAAGGTGCACCTCCGGGAACGTTGGGAGCTCGGGCTTGGGTGGCAGATGCACCTCCGGGAACGTCGGCAGCTCTACCTTGGGCAGCTCAGGCTTAGGTGGCAGGTGCACCTCCGGGAAAGGTGGCAGCTCGACCTTGGGCAGCGTTGGCAGCTCGGGCTGGTGGTCCTCGCCTTTGGATGGAGCCATCTCCTCATCTAGCATTCTTGCAGCGCTGCTCATGGCGACAGACGAGAGGAACAGTCCGAGGAGGAATACAACGGTGTTTCTCGAAGCCATTTTGTTGTATGCCTATGGTTGTTCTAGGCTTCTAGCTAGCTCTCGTGGTGCAGTTTTGATGTGGGAGAGATAGCATGTGTCGCGTTCTACTTATAGAGTTCAACAATGCATGCATTGTGAGGCTTTACAACAAAGTTGGTCAACTACTGGTGTGCTACACTTTAACTCCTAGTCAAAGTTGCTTGGGATTTGGGTGAAGAGAGGCTGAGATAGTTCTCTCGGGCTGTACGGCTACAGTTGAGGATGATGACCTAGCGATCATAAACAATCATTAATTAGGCCAGCTACTAAGACAATCGAAATGCCTTGTCAAAGACAAACAATCAGATCGCAGAGAACACAAGCAAGTACATTAGCAATGGTCCTTGCGGCTGCCAACCATACTCTTCCATTTTCTTTCTTCTCCCTCATCCGTGCTTGGCGATCGCCGGGCCCTGAGTGGTTATGCTATAATACTGGCACGTATATATTCGATCATTATATTTTTTTCCTCCATGTGATCCGATTAGTCAAGGTAGCGAAAATTCAATCTACATCTCGTCTGGAAGAAAAATAATTATGTTTCATCTAACTCCCACATTGTTGGATTTTACGTGGAGATTCATGGGGATTTATTTTTATTTTTTGTTTGGTTAATCAATTAATGTAGGAGCTTTTTTCCGGGAAAATAGTGCAGGAGTTAGATGAGACTTCTCTAATTCTCATCTAGATGAGAATTAACAGATCTGAAAATCCGAATATTTGAGTTCAATATTTGATCCAAAGCAACTTTGGTCTGCACTGCCACCTAGAGGTCCTAAAGTTGGTCCTTGCCTATTTGTCCCTATAACTATTTTTGAGCTTCAAACCCTGGTTATAGTTTGCTTGCTCGATCTCTTAACTATGTGTTCACGACGCCTGACGTCTCAGTCAATATTTTGTAGAGTTGGGCAGTCGTAATGTTGGTATATGGTTGTTTGTTGTATTATTATTATTCTTTTGAATATTTGTCGACGTGGCAGTTTCATACTATTTAATAATTTGAACGTATTTGGCCACTAAAGTGAACACATTCGGATGAAAGTAAAATGAAAGTTGTTCGACACCCCTCATCAGCATTGTCTATGTTGACACATGACACCTAGATCTCTACCACATCCGTTCGCTCGATAGTAGTCATGCATGCACTAGTTAGCCGCTCTAGTGACGCCCTAGAGACACCCTCTGCATCACTAGTGTTTGGACCGTTGACGCAAACTTCATGACTACAATTTATGGGTCCTAATATTAGGTACTAAAGCTAGGACGACTTAAGGTTGAAGAGAAAAATGTATTTATATAATAGGGATAAGTATATTTTTCGTCCTTGAATTCTTCTGAGAGTTCAGAAATCGTCCCTCAACTCTAATCTGGAGAGTTTTCGTCCCTCAACTATCAAAACCGGAGAGTTTTCGTCCTCGTGCCGCTTTGGGCGGTTTTCGTCCGACGTGAACAGTAAATCAGTGAACAATAATTCGAAAAAATAGGGAAAAAAACAAAAAACAAAATTGAAATTTGATCCCATGAATTTTCTGATTTTTTTCCTATTTTTTCCAGATTTATTGTTCATCGATTTACTATTCAATTCGGACGAAAACCGCCTGAATCAGCACGAGGGACGAAAACTATCCGGTTTTGATAGTTGAGGGACGAAAACTATCCGGATTAGAGTTGAGGGACGATTTCTAAACTCTCAGAAGAATTCGAGGACGAAAAATATACTTATCCCTATATAATTTTATGTTTCATCGATGAGAAATGGATAGGTGCAAACGAAGCTTACGGTGACAACTTAGAGCACGCATACTTTTGAAATGTTCTTATGATAAAAGGGTGTGTAAGCATATTTCTCGTATATATACCAACATATAAGCAAATCATTCACAACACTCTCTGAAAACCACAACTAAGCAGTCAGATCATCGACCCAACACAGCAACAGGTACAAGTACGAGCGAGGAAGAACGGAGTAACAATGTTCGTAAGGCCGGTTCTCATGGCTTTGCCTCTGGCTCCGAGAAGTGGATCCCAGGAACAGTGGGCATCTCGGACATCGGCGGCAACTCCACCTTCGGCATCTCCGGCTTGGGTGGCAGGTGCACCTCTGGCAATGTTGGCAGCTCCACCTTGGGCAACTCCGGCTTGGGTGGCATGTGCACCTCCGGGACAGGCGGCAGCTCCACCTTGGGCATCTCCGGCTTGGGTGGTAGGTGCACCTCAGGGACCGGCGGAAGCTCCACCTTGGGAAGCTCAGGCTTAGGTGGCAGGTGCACTTCTGGGAACGGTGGCAGCTCCACCTTCGGAAGCGATGGCACCTCGGGCTGGTGCTCCTCCTTGGAAGGAACTGTATCCTCTAGGATTCTGGCCGCCCCGCTCATGGCAACGCATGAGAGAAGAAGACCGAGGAGGAAAACGGCGGCGTTTTTCAAAGCCATATTGCTCGAGGTGTGCAGCTGTAGCACTGGCTAGCCTGGGCAGTGAGCAGTGTGGTTTGAGTGTTGGAGATATAGCAGCTCCTACTTGCTACTTATAGGGTACAGAAGGCAACATGCACAGTGTCCGGAGCTTTGCAACAAGTTAGGTAATCTACTTGTATGCATAATGCACTTCGTTTTGGAGTATAATATCTGCTCAACGTTTGGCTGTTTAGGTTGTAGTTGAGGACACCGTGATGCCGCGTGCAGGGTAGTAGGTACGACGGTACAAGCACTTACAGCTATTAGGTCATCTGTGAAGACCAAATGTTCTGTAAAGGGTCCAACAAATCTTATAAGACAAGCAAGTACATATATCATCAGCAATGCTTAAGTAGAAAAGGATACCTTCTCGTTGTGGAAGTCTACAGAAGCCAGAGGCCACAGCAGCATGACCAAGTCATTAATTGTACGTTTGATCTGAGAAAATAGAACAAATAGAATCTTAAAGCTGTTCATAGATACTACAACATTACATTCCCGTCAAATCATCCACCATTCCAGCTTGAATGTGCAAAGAACTGAATAATAGGTGCTAGCCTTTTTGTTAGAGGAAAAATATACGAGCTAATCAGAACGTGTCCCAACAATGCCATACAGAACATATTGTTGTATGTATTTACCACACTTGCTAGGATCAGAAACACCAGTAGTAATCACTGAAGAGCCCTCACCACCACAAATTTACAAAAAAAAAAGGAAATAAGGTTTGTACAGTACTGGAATCCTATAGTGTGCAGCAGTGGCACCCATTCTCGAGGCAGCATGATCCCGATCGACTCAGCCTTATGATGGATGTCTTGGCTTCGGCACGTCGACTATTGTCCTCGTAGTGCCGCTACGCGGCTGCCACTAGGTGGTTTTATTCTTATTTCTTTTATGTTTTTTTGGGCCTGACTGTGATGTGGCCCCAGTCGTTGTCTGTCGGGTGTTTATCGAACATGGATTGTATGGACCGTTGCTTATTAATTTATAAAGCGGGGTGACAGCCTATTTCGAGAGTTATGAAGCAGAACCATACAGCTGCACTAGTCAAATGGTTCTTGATAAAAAAAATGTTTGGACTGTACAGAGTAGTTAATGAATAAGTGGCTACCGCCTCAGTTCTCGCAAGAGGCAAAATTGTGAGATAAAATAGAAAATCAGCACCAAAATGTGGGTGCAATCTATTGCTTTTTTTTTTCACAGCTAGTCAAATAAAAGAAAAGAGTAGACTACATAATATGCAGCCAACAGATACTTGGCCTACCAAATTCCGTTTTTCTCTCCCTATTTGAGAACCCCACTGCCGAACATTCGAAACATGCCGCAACATGCCGAATATACCATTCGCTGCTCAGGCCAGCAACAGAGGAAACACATTGTATATATCTCAGAAGTGTTAAAAGATGTTGAAACCTGGAGTGTCGGACAAGCTGGGGCGTGACTGCTTCAGCATCCTCTTGCCCTTTGCATTATCATCCGATGTATTGCAATCAATAGGATGTACCATCCCTAAAACAATGGAAGGCTTATTCATTGCATCAATTGTACGCCTTTTACGGTCAACAATAGAACGTCTTAGTTCCTCGTTTAGTTTGCGTTCAAATTACTTTCAAGGACTACTGTGTGTACATTGACAGGGATGAAGAGCGCTCGACTACTGGTGGGAGTCGGACTGGCAAAGCGCTAGACTAAGCTTCCCTCTACGACTCCAACTCCAATTCACGGACCACATCCTCGCTACAAGCTTGCTATTCCTGAAACTATAAAATCAAAAAGTTTCTTCTCATTTGTACAAGGTTGGATTAGGAGTGCGTGTGGTGATTTCCCAGTGAAAGAATATGAAGTAAAAAGTAACCTTCTGGTGAGAATTATTAATAGAATGAATCGTACATGAGGAGAACAGTCCAAACTTTTCAAAAAAGTTTTTGAAGAGAAGGGAAATACATTGATGTAAACATCCATCTGTGTTGTACATGTATGTTCCATCTAAATAGACGCCATAGGTAATTAAGCGCTTCACATCACACAAATAAATCGCCGAAAATCCAAACTAAACAACCACATGAATAACACAACACGAGCAATGGGTGCATGTAGGAGCACAAGCAAAGAGAAGATAAGTGAAGACAGTCTTCATGGCTTAGCCTCCGGCTCCGGGAAGTGGAACTCGGGGATGGTGGGCATCTTAGGCTTCAGAGGCAGCTCAACCTTGGGCAGCTCCGGCTTGGCTGGAACGTGCACCTCCGGAAACTTTGGTAGCTCGGGCTTGGGTGGCAGGTGCACCTCAGGGAACGATGGCAGCTCAGGCTTAGGTGTCATATGCACCACCGGGAATGGCGGCGGCTCGACCTTGGGCAGCGTTGGCAGCTCCGGCAGGTGCTCCTCACCTTTGGACGGAGCCGTCTCCTCCTCTAGGATTCTTGCCCCGCTGCTCATGGCGACACACGAGAGGAGTCCGAGCAGGAATATAGCGGTGTTTCTCACAGCCATTTTGCTGGACGTCTATGGTTGTACTAGATCGTGTGATGTGGTTTTGATGTGGAAGAGATAACAGCTGCTACGTTCTATTTATAGAGTTCGAAAACGGTTGCATGTCTTGGGAGAGTCCAATGCTTTGCAAGTAGGTCGGTCACCTACTCGCCTGCGAGATTTTTTACGGTACATCATACTACATAATATAACAGGTAGTATTTAGTTGATCCAACGGTTAAAACGGCTTGACTCAAATTTTGGCTTAAGGAGAGATTGGTAATTTTTCTTATTGGGATAGATCGGTTCTTTCCATGTTTTAATCCTAATAATAGCCAGCGCACGCCTCCATCCTCAACGCCGCGTCGGATCCTCCGCCATGCCGATGCTTCCTCGCTGCCGCCGGCCAGCAGCCTGCATGTCTGCGCCTCCCGCCTTCGTGCGCAGGGACAACCGGACAAGCACCCTGCACCCAGTTCATTCCCTCGAACCCAAAACCGTTGGTGCCTTCGTCTCCATGAATCATCGCCGTGTGCATTAGCAGCTCTACAATTTCTGCATTATCATCGGCACATCGCCAAATCTGACTGTCAAATGATTATGTTGTGTCGCTGAATCGCCAAAAGCTCGTCTCGATTGCTACTCCCTCCATTTTTGTATACAAGGCCACAAACTCAGATTACAGGTACCAATGTAAAATTTAATGCATGCTTTAAAAATCAATTTTTGTTCTTGTTTACTGGGATCATTAATACTCCGCATGCATGCAAAGAAACTAAGTGGAGGAAGGAGATGACTGTCATTATGACTGCATGCATGCAAGTATTAAACAGGTTGTTAGTACGAGAAAATGTCATTAATTTTGCCTCGAATATTGTTGGTGGCCTTGTATAGATGCAAAATGTATATTCCATAGTGGCCTTGTATATAAAAATGGAGGGAGTATGATTCTTTTCCTGCATACGTACTGCAAGTTTAAATTCTCTGAACTATGTTTGGAAACACTAGAACGTATTCTTAGTACTCCCTCCGTCCAGAAATACTTGTCATCAAAATGGATAAAACGAAATGTATCTAGATGTATTTTAGTTCTAGATACATCTCCTTTTGTCCATTTTGATGGCAAGTACTCCCTCTGTACCATAATATTTGTCTTTCTAGCAGCTCAATTTGAACTGCTAGAAAGACAAATATTATGGTACAGAGGGAGTATTATCGGACGAAGGGAGTACTACGTAAGGGCTGCCACATGATTGGGTCTGTCGCTCGAGGGAATTCAGCGTTGTTGGCGCACAACATGATCTGATGTCCGGTGGATTGCATACGATACACGAGGCCGTTATGTTTGCGGCAAAGGGTCAATGTTGGACAGCGGAGGATGACTTCACAATGGGATCGTGATCCTCCGTCGGGCAGCGGTGCGCCTGGTGCTCGTCATGGCGAGGAGGTCGTGGTTCACGCCCGCTTTCTCGGGGTGGAAAGCCGTGCTGTACCTTGCTCCAGGATTGATAAGTCTGAGCTACCCAAAATGCCCCTGTGGCCTTGATATACTACCTGAAATCTAGTGTAGTATTGTTTCATCTGGGCCGTTGAATCACAGAAATGAACGTCCCAAATTTACTTGATGTACTGTAAAAGGTCTCTCGCCTGCAGTTCTCGGTTTATGTGTGCTCTATAGTTTCATATATAGTCTAAGTCTGGCTGCCTGCTTACGATCTGATTTGGGTGAAGGGAGAATCTGCCTGGTTGTTCTCTTGCTTGTTAGGTCAGCTGCTAAGACGAAATAACTTGTCCAAGGGACCATCAAATCGCACATGAACACAAGAAAGTTTGGACATTTGCAGTGACTCTTGCTGCTACCAGTAGGACACCTCCCCTTTCTTCCTACTTCCTCCTCCCACATCCGACCTCGACGGTTAGCGGCGCCCAAATGGTGATGCTATAAGACTAATGCGTGACCATTTGGTTCTTCGATTTTTCTAGATGGGATTCAATTTCTCGATAAGCGAAATTTATTGATATCGAAAAGAGCTACTGGTCTATGCATCAATACGCTGAAGACATGAATGATGCTTTCCACAAGAAAATGAAGGATGCACACAGTGAAATACAGTTTTGGGTCTCTGAACTTGTCCACCCTGATCACCTAGGCCCTGAGAGTACTATTAAGTTCATTTCATAAAATAAGATAAGAGGGAAAGAGAGTACACAGGGGAGAATACAACGGTGGCAGCGACCGGCCAAAAAGACTATTATGATTGTTACTCAGCTTAAAAGTTAAAACCTACTCCGTACTTAATTTGCTAGCCTGGTCACTTAACTAGTGATGTGTTTATTTTTCTCAAAAAAAAAACTAGTGATGTGTTTACTGTGCGAGTGTGCGTCTCAGTCAATATTCAGGATAGTTGGGCACTCGGTAATCTTGGTATGGTTATTTTTTTGGACTATTATTAATCAGTTTTGCTAGAACTCATCTAGCTGAATTTTAATTATGTCTCATTCACTTTTATAGACATTAGATGTGACTATAAGATGCGCATTATTATTTGTCTTTTAAATATTGCTAACCTAGTTTCATTCTACAGAAGAAGAAATTGGGACATATTTTCGCACGGAACCAAACACCACAATTAGGATCAACGCCTTCTGTGTTGACACTTGACACTCAAATTCATGGCACCTTGGTTCACTCGATGACAATCATGCATCCATGCACTAGTTGGCCGCTCTATTGACACCCTCCTGCTCACCAAGGTACGGCCGTTGATGCAATCATGCAAACTCAAAAATGACAATGCGTGAGGCATAAATAGCGTGTGTTAAGCTAGGAGTAGCACGGCTTGAGGTAGAAGAAAAAACGTGTAGGCTTTTACGTTTTGTCAATGGGAAAATGATAGGGGAAAATGATAGGCGCAAACAAATCATGCGCTGAAAACTGTAGTAAGGAATCATGCATACTTTTCAAGTGATCTTATGATAAAAGGTTGACACTGAGATCAAAACATATTTCTCGTATATATCAATATATATTTATATAAACATATCACTCACAATGATCATCGACCACGACTAAACAATCAGACCGTCCATGCAACACAACACTAGGGTACATGTACGAGCGAAGCAGAACGATGCGACAGTATTGAGAAGGCAATTCTCATGGCTTGGCCTCCGGCTTTGGGAGGAACACGGGAACAATGGGCATCTCGGGCTTTGGCGGAAACTCCACCTTGGGCATCTCGGGCTTCGGCGGAAGCTCCACCTTGGGCATCTCCGGCTTGGGTGGCAGGTGTACCTCCGGGAACGTTGGCAGCTCCACCTTGGGCAGCTCCGGCTTTGGTGGCAAGTGCACCTCAGGGACCGGCGGTAGCTCCACCTTGGGCAGCTCCGGCTTAGGTGGCAGGTGCACCTCCGGGACCGGCGGCAGCTCCACCTTGGGAAGCTCAGGCTTAGGTGGCAGGTGCACTTCCGGGAACGGTGGAAGCTCTACCTTGGGAACCTGTGGCACCTCGGTCTGGTGCTCTTCCTTGGAGGGAACGGTCTCCTCAAGGATTCTCGCCGCACTACTCATGGCTAAGCATGAGAGAAGAAGCTCAAGGAAGAAGACAGCTGAGTTTTTCGGAGCCATAGTGTTAGACATGTGCAGCACCGGCTAGCTCTGACAGTGCAGTTTGAGTGTGGGAGAGATAGCTGGGCTGCTGGATACTTATAGGGTGCAAAAGGCGGCGTGGGGAGCGAGTACAGATTTTGCAACAAGTTTGTTCATCTACTTGTCTGAACTTCTGTCCAACGTATGTGTTTCTAAGTCTATATCTGCTCAAGGTTTGGGTGAGGAACAGGAAATAGCACTCTGGTTGTTTGGGCTGCAGTTGTGGACGCCGTGAAGCTGCGTGCAGGGCAGGTACGACCGTTCAAAACATCAACAATGTTAGGTCACCTGTGAAGACGAAATGTTGTGTCCAAGGGTTCGACAAAACAAGCAATGCAACCAGCCTGGAGTTTAACAGGCTATCAACTTACTCGGAACATGAATCACAACATTGTTATAATATGTTGGTTTTTCAGAGTTAAGAGAGATAAGGGCATTTCTAATGCTGACCACAAATTTGCTCCGGCATTTCCGGTCAAAAAAAATTGCTCCGGCATCTGTCCACGGACACAGATGCCAGATGCCGCCATCCAACATTGTCCGCATAGATTTCAACAATGGTTCAAACTACCGGTCAAAATTCGTGCAAACCGTGCGGATTTCATTCAATTTCAAATATAATTTACATAAATGGGCGATTTTCAACCATTTTACTAAAAACAAATAAACTAAACTCTGTATCGGACGACCACCTCGTAAGCGTGGCCGCCCTGTCCTGTCGCATTGCCGTCGTCATCCCTCCAGCAGCGCAAGGATGTTGGAGGGCTGCGACAGCCTTGTCCGGCGGCTGCCTGCCGCTTGCGGAGAAGCCACTCTGTCTCCTGTTGCACAGTGCGGAGGGCAGCCTTGGCTACTACCGAC
Organism: Secale cereale; assembly: GCA_902687465.1. Taxonomy (NCBI): domain Eukaryota; kingdom Viridiplantae; phylum Streptophyta; class Magnoliopsida; order Poales; family Poaceae; genus Secale; species Secale cereale. The sequence continues at coordinate 172,271,614 of LR738710.1, read as the reverse complement.
GGCGCCAGCAAAGCCTAGGCAGCGGCCTTGCCCTTGTGGCGTTGGCGGAGCAGTCGCCAAGTGTCGCTCCTCACCGACCTTGGCGAGCTCGCCGTCAAGGCAGCGGCAGCGCCTGGCGGCCGTCTCCGCGGTGGTGAGGGAGTGGTCGAGCGCCCACGCAGCTGTGAGGTCAGCTTCGTTGCAGACCCATTTTGGTGCCACGTCGCTTTTGGCGAATGTGGAGCGGTGACTCGCATTGCGTCTGTCGTACCTCGCTTGCTGCATCACCGGAGTAAATAGCATAATCTACTACTTTACAGGCTATGGTTTCAAAAAACTATTGGTTTTTATTTTTTCTCAGATAACTATCAAATGGGTGGTTGGTTGTTTCAAAAAACCCAAAACATCCCGTGCTTTACAATTGATTGTGATTATGACAATTGGGACCCGCATGTAAGAAAACTGATTGTTTGATCGTCTGTTTGACTGTTAACTGACATGTGGGGTCCACATGTCAGCTCTCTTCCTCCTTCTCTTCACCCCTCCTGCCTCTCTTCTTCGCTAGGAGGTCGATGGAGCGCTGGCCGCCGCTCCTTCCAGTAGCACCGGTCGCCCCTCCTTACACCTCGTCGGCCTCGGCTAGCCGCTCCTCTGCCTCCACCACTGCCCCCGGGGCGCGGTCACCGCCCGGATTCCGGGAGAGCACGCAGGGCCTGCGCGTGCTTTGCTCCTGCACGAGGCGCAACATGGCTGCCGGCGCGCGGAGAGTAGACGGAGGTGGGGGCGGTCCTGCTGCCGGCGGGGCGTGGTGGCGCGGTGCCGGGCCGAGCTCGGACGAAGCATCAATGGCTGCGGCCGGCGAGCTTCGAGGCGCGAGAAGAAAGGGGAGATGCGGCGGTTGGCGGCGGGGGCGGGTGGCGGCTGGAGTGCGACGGTCGACGGTGTCCTCGCCGGCGATGGCAGAGGGCTGCTGGCCGGCGACCCTCACGGCGGCGGCTGGTGCACGGCTACGGGAGGGATACGATTGCTTTTTTTCAAAAGTTTGCAGGGACCTGATGGCGTTTTTGAAAAGTTTACAAGGACCCGATGGCATTTTTGAGAAGTTTGCACACACTGACAAGTGTGACCCACATTTGAGTTAACGGTCAAACAAACGGTCAAATATACGGATCGTTTAGGTGCGGGCCCGGCCTGTCATAAATCTGTTTAATTTTTTAACAACGAAGATTTTGGGTCTTTTGAAACAGCCGACCACCCATTTGGTAGTTATCTGAGAAAATTTAGAAACCGGTAGTTTTTTGGAACCCTAGCCTGTAAAGTAGTAGTTTTATGCTATTTACTCGCCTCACCGAGCGCTCCGCCTCGGACACGACGGCCCTCGAGCCCGAGGCACCGCCGTAACTGCCTTCTCCGAGGTAGTGGAGGATGCGGCCACGCGCCTTCGCGATCAGGGGCAACGGCTCCTCCCTTATCGGGCGGCCGTGGCGTTGTGGTGGTGACGATGGCCCATCAATCCGTGTGTAGCAGATGTGCGGCGGAGGCGACGACGGCTCATCCTTGTGACGCCCCGAGACCGATGCGCCAGGTGTCTTCCTCTTATTCACTGTCGTTGCCATATCATCTGCTTGTGTGTTGCACTTTGCCATGTTATCATGTGCATTGCATCTGCATAGTTTTAAAAACTTGCATCCGTCCGTAGTTGCCGTCTCCCAGTTCTCTCCGTTCTCTGTTCTGAGCCCAGACACGCTCGCACGCACCCGTCGCACCTCCCAGATCTTGTTTTGTAAGGAGAAAAACATTCTCGAAATGGGCCGAGAGTTGTCGAGTGGTCTTGGTATATCACTATTAGACCGCCTGTCATATTCCGTTCCTTTTGGAGGTCGTTTGATGCCCCAACGGTTAACCGCATTAGCCGAAACCCCTCTCTCTTTGCAGCCCAACATCCCCTTTATAACAGCCCACTAGCCCATCTAAACCCCCTCCATGCTCTTCCCCGTTGGATCACAATCGTGTGGGCGAAAACCACACCTCCATAGCCCTCTCCTAGCTCTTTATGCCTATATAAACACCATATCCCCCTAATTTTCGGGTAAAAACCCTAGATCCTCCTCCTCCCAGCCGCCGGACACGTCCGCCGCTGCCCCCTCGACCAATCGCCATCCACCACGTCACCCCCGTCGCCTCCACCACGCCTCTCACCGCCGCGGCCCGCCAAGCCCATCGTGGGCCCGCGCGAGCCTGCGACCGTCACCGCCTGCCTCCCGTGCCCGAGGCACCTCGCCTCGCTCCGGCCCCTCGTCGCTGCCTCGCCACCGTAGCTAATCCGGCGAGGCTCTACGCCACCGCCTCGCCTCCGCGCGCTGACCGCCGCCCGTTCCCTTGCTGCCTCGCCGCCGGAGTCCCCTGCATCGCCCCGCCGCCGGCCTCGAAGCTCGCCGGAGCTGCCCTTGTCTCCGCGCGCCGCCCCGCCATCGGCCACCTCCACCGAGCGCCCCCACCCGCCACCTCATCGCCGGCCCGCTCGCCTCCGCCGCCTCAGATCAGGATCTCTTGATCCAGCCGCCTCGCCCGCCTCCTTGTGCGTTGACCCGCGCGTGGGCCGCCGCGCCTCGGGGCCCAGCGCCGCCTCATGGGCCGGTCCCGTTCCGTCCGGCCTGCGCCGCCTCTCCACCGTCGGCCTACCTCCTCCTTCGAGTTGGACCAAGCCCACATGGCGAGCCTGCCTAAATCCGGCCTGACCACCTTATAGCTATCCTGCGTCCGTTCGTTTTTTCTTTCAGAATTGACTAAGTCCCTGAGTTTTCAAACATTATGTTAGCATCTTTGACCTGCCATAACTTTGTGCATGTATATCCGATTGGAGCATATGATATGTCAAAATGTTCGTCTCTGAATGCTCTACATGATAGTTAAATTTTCATGCATGACAGGTTGCATCTTGACATACAAATCCCTGTTACAAAAGTGCTAAGTGATGTTAACTGCTGAAAACTAATATAAATTGCTCATTTGTCTTTTTCATATCTTTTTGTGTGATTTTTGTTTGAGCATCATGTCAACATGTTTTAGGAGCATAATCATGTCATATTTGCAATGGTGTAATTAGTTTTTCATGATATGACTTGTGTTGAGTGGAACAAGCTCGCAAAGTGACCTACTCACTGTTTGCTATTTTCTGAGACTTGTTAAAAACTGCTAATTCTGAAACTGTTATATTGTGATGCCATGATTGCTTGATGCTACAGTCATATCCATGCATATTTGGAGATGCCCAATGATCATGTCGTGAAATCCACGTTATGCCCTATCCATCCATGTCCTTGTTTGCAATTATAACTTGTTGTAGCATGTTTCTTTCTTCCTCTCAATTTGTCATTATGATAAATCTGTTAGCATGTCAACAGCATGTTCAATTTGGCAAAACTCATTGCTATTAATCTATGCATCCTATGGAGTTGTGCCAATGGAGTTATTTGGAGTATGCCATGCCTAATACATGCTCATGACATTTGCATGCTTATTAGGATTGATATGCTTGCTGTTATATGCCTCCAAAGTCAGCATCATAATGTTGTTGTTGCATTCCCAGATTTTCACTAAGTCTTAGAATCTGATATATCATGTTTGCATCTTGTTTTGATGAATGCCATGAACCTGTTTCCCCCATGTATATGACATGTTGTGTTCCTTGAGCTCCATGTTATGTTCTAGCATGCCATGCTTTTTCTTGCCATGTTCTTGTGTTGTAGCTTAATTATTTCTTGCCTCCAACATGTCATCATATTAACTCTGCTCATGTATATGCTCTGTTTTCCATTAAGTCATGATCTGTGATATAGAGTTTGCTTGTTTCCTTGATCATGTTGGTTTACACTTGATGCCTATGAACCTGATACTTGATGATATTGGAAGCATGTGATCTGTCCTTTGAGTTAATGACATGCTTGTGCCTATCTTGTACTTCTAGCATGTTGTTTTGATGCTTGTAAGATACCTAGTTGTTGTTTTGGACAGCTTGTCATTTAATCTTGTTTCGTGTGTATGTGTTGAACCGTTGCTCCGTTTTGGGCATCCTCTATATGAAACTTGTTTGGTTTTGCATGTAGATGCATCATGCCATGTTGCATCCATGTTTTGAGTGTGTTGTCTTGATGTTTGAATGCATTTTGCATCAATGCCATGTGTAACTTGTTTTGCTCATATCTTCTAGGCCGTAGCTCCGAATTAATTGAACTTTATATGTAACTTGACTAGAAATTCATGTAGATCATCATGGTGCATGTTAACTTGCTGTTTAACAACTTGAACTTAAGGTTTGTTCAGATCTGGACCAATTTCGAAAATTCCATATGAGGACTTACCGGAATTGTTATATTTTGTTTCCGGCCTCATTTAAACTTGCCTTGTTTGATGTTCTTGTATGCATCATCTCTTACCATGAGTTGCATCATGTAGTCTTGTCTTGCATCATACTTGGTTGAGCATCATGACTTGTTTATGTGTGGTGTGTTTACCATGTTGTTTGCTTCTTCTCGTTAGTTCCTGTTTTGTTGCGATCGTGAGGATTCGTTCGGCTACGCTTGGTTCGTCTTCGTGGCTTCTTCTTCATGGGCTCATTCTTCTTCCTAGCGGGATCTTAGGCAAGATGACCGACACCTCGGATCTCATTACTATCGATGCTATCGCTATATGTCGCACTACCCACCATTTGTTTGTCAGCCTCTCTTTGTTTCCATGAAACCTCTAACCTTTGACACCATCCCAGCAAATCATTGTATGGCTATGTTACCGCTTGCTCAGCCCCTCTTATAACGTTGTTAGTTGCAGGAGAAGATCAAGATTGCTCCATGTCGAATCTTGGATATTTTGGGAATATCATAATATCTATTACTATAATTAATGCACCTATATACTTAGTAATGGGTGCAAGGCTTGGCCTTTTGCTCGGTGTTTTGTTCCACTCATGCCGCCTTAAGAACCGATAAACCGGTGTTATGTTCCTTGATTTTGCGTTCCTAACACGGTTGGGGGTATGGGACCCCCTTGACAGTTCGCTTTGAATAAAACTCCTCCAGCAAGGCCCAACATTGGTTTTACCATTTGCCCCACATAATAAACTTAATTAAATTTGACGCATAGGGATTTAGCGCTAATTGAGGTTTGTACCACATAATATAGGGGGGCAGTGCCAATGGTGTTGGTCCCAAACGGGCAGACTGCGGGGCCGCCTCGGGGTAACTCGAGGTATCTGGCATACCTGTAGGCTGACCTATCCGGACGTGGCCTGAGACGAGATACGCGTGGCTACTATAAGGGTGTCGGCATGCTAGGAGGTCTTGGTGGACTTGTTTTACCATTGTTGAAATGTCTTGTGCATCGGGATTCCGAGTCTGATCGGGTCATCCCTAAGATAAGAGGTGTTACCTCTGCTTGAGAGCTTGTGATGGGCTAAGTTGGGACACCACTGCAGGGTTATGATCTTTCGAAAGCCATGCCCTCGGTTATGTGGCAGATTGGAATTTATTAATGTCCAGCTGTAGAAAACTTGACAGAGAATCTGAAATAAAATACCCCAACCGCGCGAGTAACCGTGACTGTCTCTTTTCATTTTGAGAAGAGAACACGGTGGGGTTATGTTTGAATCGTAGGTAGTTCAGGATCTTTTAGCGATCATTACTAGTTTACGACCATTTTCGTAGATGTTATTCTTATTCTTGTACTCGTAAGTTACCCACCATACAATGCTTAGCCACTACTGCAACATCACCACTTAACCTCTCCATACCCATTAAGCTTTGCTAGTCTTGATACCCCTGGTTATTGGATTTCTGAGTCCTCGTGGCTCACAGATACTATAACAACAGTTGCAGGTGCAGGTTTCCGATGGCTTGACGTGAGAGCGATGTTTACTTGTGTTGGATTTCTTTCTTCTTCTTGTTCGTCGATCTTGGGATAGGTTCCTGGTCAGCGGCCTGGGATAGCAGGATGGATGTTGTTGTGCTTTTCATGTGTTTCATCCATATTCGGATGTCTTTTGTATAATTTGTTGTATTCATGTGGCTATTGTATGACTTGCATGTATCCCCATCTATTTATGTAATGGTACGATGTAATGATATCCATCTTGCTAAGCGCCCGAAATGCGGTTGTGCCCCAATCACGAGTTCACCACGTGATCGGGATAGAATTGCATCTTGGGTGTGACAATCCTTCACGCGGAGGAGGCGCTAGGGGACGCCAGCTCCTTCTTCACGCGGTCGCCGATGTGGAAGCCACAGTTGCGCGGCAGGGATGACGGCTTGTCCTTCAGCTGTCGAAGTGGGGACGCGGCTCCCGCTTCACGCGGATGCGTGGCGGGGATGGTGGCTCCTCATTCACTCGCGCCGGCGATGGTGGCATCAGTCCCATGTGACGGAGCTGAAAATCCATCATGATCTCCATCTGATAGATGAATTCTTTGCCCATTAGAGACGCCTCCAAGAGGAGACGGGACATGGTTGCGACTGGTCCTCCTCACCGCCGGAGAAGATGGCTATCTCCTCCTTGCGGGAGGAGCCTGCCGGCATGGATGCAGATGGTCCCGGAGAGCGAGGGCGGCGGCTCCATGATCCGCATGAAGAGGACCTTCCACCGGCGTGGAGAACCAAGACTTCGGGATCGCCGATGGGCTCAGGGAGCAGGAAGGGCTCGGCGGGGTGAGGGTGTTGGGGAATGTAGTATTTCAAAAAAAAATCTTACGATCACGCAAGATCTATCTAGGAGAAGCATAGCAACAAGCGGGGAGAGTGTGTCCACGTACCCTCGTAGACCGAAAGCAGAATTCCGGTAACTCCCATGTACTCCAAAAAATACCCGAATCACTTGGAACCTTTCCGATGTCCGAATATAGCCTTCAGATATATGAATCTTTACCTCTCAACCATTTCGAGACTGCTCGTCATGTCCGTGATCTCATACAGGACTTCGAACAAACTTCGGTCATCAAATCACATAACTCATAATACAAATTGTTATCGAACGTTAAGCATGCAGACCCTACGGGTTCGAGAACTATGTAGACATGACCGAGACACATCTCCGGTCAATAACCAATAGCGAAACCTGGATGGTCATATTGCCTCCTACATATCCTACGAAGATCTTTATCGATCAAACTGCATAACAACATACGTTGTTCCCTTTGTCATCGGTATGTTACTTGTCCGAGGTTCGATCGTCGGTATCATCATACCTAGTTCAATATAGTTACCGGCAAGTCTCTTTACTCGTTCCGTAATACATCATCTCGTGACTAACTCATTAGTAATTTGCTCGCAAGGCTTATTATGATGTGTATTACCGAGAGGGCCCAGAGATACCTCTTCGACACTCGGAGTGACAAATCCAATTCTCGACCTATGCCGACACCAAAAACACCTTCGAAGACACCTATAGAGTATCTTTATAATCACCCAATTATGTTGTGATGTTTGATAGCACACAAGGTGTTCCTCCGGTACTCGGGAATTGCATAATCTCATAGTCAGAGGAACATGTATAAGTCATGAAGAAAGCAATAGCAATAAAACTAAACGATCATTATGCTAAGCTAACGGTTGCTCATGTCCATCACATCATTCTCCTAATGATGTCATCCCGTTCATCAAATGATAACACATGTCTATTGTTAGGAAACTTAACCATCTTTGATTAACGAGCTAGTCTAGTAGAGGCATACTAGGGACACTCTGGTTTGTCTATGTATTGATACGTCTCCAACGTATCTATAATTTTTGATTGTTCCGTGCTATTATTTATGAAGTCTTGGATGTTTAATGGGCTTTATCATTCACTTTTATATCATTTTTGGGACTAACTTACTAACCCAAAGGCCCAGTCCAGATTACTATTTTTTGCCTATTTTAGGGTTTTGCAGAAAAGAAATATCAAATGGAGTCCAAACGGAATGAAACCTTCGCGGGAGATATTTTTGGAGAAAATCACGCGCGCGGAACTTGAGGACCAAGTCAGGGGACAGAGATGTGGCCCTCGAGGGTGGGGGCGCGCCCCCCTTCCCAGGGCGCGCCCCCTGCCTCGAGGCCCCCTCAAGTGGCCCCAGGTGCCCTCCTTCTTCCTATATAAGTCCACGTACCCCAGAAACTCCATACGCAGAGAGAAAACCCTAATTCCACGGCCGTAGCTTCTGTTCCCGTGCAGATCCCACCTTGTTGCCTGTTCCGGAGCTCCACCGGAGGGGGATCCATCACGGAGGCCTTCATCATCATCATCATTGCCCTGACCTTGAGTTGTGAGTAGTTTACCACAGACCTTCGGGTCCATAGCTAGTATCTATATGGCTTCTTCTCTCTATCTGGATCTCAATACAAAGTTCTCCTCGGTCTTCGAGGAGATCTATTCGATGTAATCTATTTTTGCGGTGTGTTTGTCGAGATCCGATGAATTGTGAGTTTATGATCAAGGTTATCTATGAAAGATATTTGGTTCTTCTCTGAACTTTTTATGTTTGCTCATAATATCCTTGCAAGTCTCTTCGAATTATTGGTTTGGTTTGGCCTACTAGATCTATAGTTCTTGCAATGGGAGAAGTGCTTGGCTTTGGGTTCAATCTTGCGGTGTCCTTTCCCAGTGACAGTAGGGGCAGCAAGGCACGTATTGTATTGTTGCCATCGAGGATAAAAAGATGGGGTTTACATCATATTGCTTGAGTTTATCCCTCTACATCATGTCATCTTGCTTAAAGCGTTACTCTGTTCGTATGAACTCAATACACTAGATGCATGCTGGATAGCGGTCGATGTGTGGAGTAATAGTAGTAGATGCAGGCAGGAGTCGGTCTACTTGTTTCGGACGTGATGCCTATATACAATGATCATGCCTAGATAGTCTCATAATTATCCGCTTTTCTATCAATTGCTCGACAGTAATTTGTTTACCCACCGTAGAATATTGCTATCATGAGAGAAGTCACTAGAGAAAACTATGGCCCCCGGGTCTATTCTCAACATATCAATCTACATCTACTTTACTTTTACTGCTTTTATTTGATGTTCTTATAAACCAAAAATATAAACTATCATCTCTATCAGATCTCACTCTCGTAAGTGACCGTAAAGGGATTGACAACCCCTTATTGCGTTGGCTGCGAAGTTCTTATTTCTTTGTGCAGGTGCGAGGGACTCGCGCGTGGTCTCCTACTGGAATGATACCTTGGTTCTCAAAAACTGAGGGAAATACTTATGCTATTGTGCTGCATCTCCCTTTCCTCTTCGAGGGAATACAACGCAAGCTCAAGAGGTAGCAAGAAGAATTTCTGACGCCGTTGCTGGGGAGGCTTACACAAAAGTCATATACCAAGTACCTATCACAAACCCTTATCCTTCGCATTACATTTATTCGCCTCTCGTTTTCCTATCCCCCACTTCACCCTTGCCGTTTTATTTGCCCTTCTTCCGCCGTGTGTTTATTGTTCGCTTGCTTCTTGTTCGCTTGGGTGTGTTGGATTGCTTGCTTGTCACTATGGCTCAAAACAATACCAAATTGTGTGACTTCTCCGATACCAACAACAATGACTTTATTCGCACTCTGATTGCTCCTATTACCGATGATGAATCTTGTGAGATCAATGCTGCTTTGTTGAATCTTGTCATGAAAGATCAATTCTCCGGCCTTCCTAGTGAAGATGCCGCTACCCATCTAAACAACTTTGTTGATTTGTGTGATATGCAAAAGAAAAGGGATACGGATAACGATATTGTTAAATTGAAGTTATTTCCGTTTTCACTTAGAGATCGTGCTAAAACTTGTTTTTCCTCTTTGCCTAGAAATTGTTGGGGAACGTAGTATTTTCAAAATTTTCCTACGATCACGCAAGATCTATCTACTAGATGCATAGTAACGAGGGGAAGAGTGTGTCTACGTACCCTCGTAGACCGGGAGCGGAAGCGTCAAGTGACGCGGTTGATGTAGTCGAACTTCTTCGCGATCCAACCGATAGCACCGAAACTACGGCACCTCCGAGTTCTAGCACACGTTCAGCTCGATGACGTCCCTCGAACTCCGATCCAGCCGAGTGTCAAGGGAGAGTTCCGTCAACACGACGGCGTGGTGACGATCTTGATGTTCTACCGTCGCAGGGCTTCGCCTAAGCACCGCTACAATATTATCGAGGAGAACTATGGTGGAGGGGGGCGCCGCACATGGCTAAGAGATCAAGAGATCAATTGTTGTGTCTAGAGGTGCCCCCTTGCCCCCGTATATAAAGGAGGGAGGAAGAGGCCGGCCCTAGAGGGGGTGCGCCAAGTGTGGGGAGTCTTACTAGGACTCCCAAGTCCTAGTAGGGTTCCCCTTTCCTTTCCGGAGTAGGAGAGAAGGAAAGAGGTGGAGAGGGAGAAGGAAAAGGGCGTTGCACCCCTTGTCTAATTCGGACCAGAGGGGGGCGCGCGCCTCCTTCCTTTTGGCCTTTCTCCTCTATTCCCGTATGGCCCAATAAGGCCCATATACTCCGAAAAATACCCGAATCACACGGAACCTTTCGATGTCCGAATATAGTCGTCCAATGTATCAATCTTTACGTCTCGACCATTTCGAGACTCCTCATCATGTCCTCGGTCTCATCCGGGACTCCGAACTCCTTCGGTACATCAAAACTCATAAACTCATAATACCGATCGTCATCAAACGTTAAGCGTGCGGACCCTACGGGTTCGAGAACTATGTAGACATGACCGAGACTCATCTCCGTTCAATAACCAATAGCAGAACCTGGATGCTCATATTGGCTCCTACATATTCTAGGAAGGTCTTTATCGGTCAAACCACATAACAACATACGTTGTTCCTTTTGTCATTGGTATGTTACTTGCCCGACATTCGATCGTCGGTATCTCTATACCTAGTTCAATCTCGTTACCGGCAAGTCTCTTTACTCGTTCCGTAATACATCATCTCGTGACTAACTCATTAGTCTTTTGCTTGCAAGGCTTATTATGATGTGCATTACCGAGAGGGCCCAGAGATACCTCTCCGACACTCGGAGTGACAAATCCTAGTCTTGATCTATGCCAACACCACGAACACTTTCGGAGACACCTGTAGAGCATCTTTATGATCACCCAGTTATGTTGTGACGTTTGATAGCACACAAGGTGTTCCTACGGTATTCGGGAGTTGCATAATCCCATAGTCATAGGAACATGTATAAGTCATGAAGAAAGAAATAACAGTAAAACTAAACGATCATAGTGCTAAGCTAACGGATGGGTCTTGTCCATCACATCATTCTCCTAATGATGTGATACCGTTGATAAAATGACAACTCATGTCTATGGTTAGGAAACATAACCATCTTTGATCAATGAGCTAGTCTAGTAGAGGCATACTAGGGACACTCTGTTTTGTCTATGTATTCACACATGTACTAAGTTTCCGGTTAATACAATTCTAGTATGAATAATAAACATTTATCATGATATAAGGAAATATAAATAACAACTTTATTATTGCCTCTAGGGCATATTTCCTTCAGTCTCCCACTTGCACTAGAGTCAATAATCTAGCTCACATCGCCATGTGATTTAATACCGATAGTTCACATCGTTATGTGAATAACACCCATAGTTCACATCGCCATGTGACCAACACCCAAAGGGTTTACTAGAGTCAATAATCTAGTTCACATTGCTATGTGATTAATACCCAAGAGTAATAAGGTGTGATCATGTTTTGCTTGTGAGAGAAGTTTAGTCAACGGGTCTGTCACATTCAGATCCGTATGTATTTCGCAAATTTCTTTGTCTACAATGCTCTGCATAGAGCTACTCTAGCTAATTGCTCCCACTTTCAATACGCATCCAGATTGATACTTAGAGTCATCTGGATTTAGTGTCAAAGCTTGCATCGGCGTAACCCTTTACGACGAACTATTTATCACCTCCATAATCGAGAAACATTTCCTTAGTCATCCAGTTACCAAGGATAATTATGACCGTTGTACAGTGATCTACTCCTGGATCACTATTGTACCCCCTTGACAAACTCATGGAAAGGTACACAACATGTTTGGTACACAGCATGGCATACTTTATAGAACCTATGGCTGAGGCATAGGGAATGACTTTCATTCTCTCTATATTTTTCTGCCGTGGTCTGGCTTTGAGTCTTACTCAACTTCACACCGTACAAGTGAGGCAAGAACTCCTTCTTTGACTGATCCATTTTGAACTACTTCAAAATATTATCAAGGTATGTACTCATCGAAAGTCTTATCAAGCGTCTTGATCTATCTCTATAGATCTTGATGCCCAATATGTAAGCAGCTCTACCAAGGTCTTTCTTTGAAAAACTCCTTTCAAACACTCCTTTATGCTTTCCAGAAAATTCTACATCATTTCCGATCGACAATATGTCATTCACATATACTTATCAGAAAGGTTGTAGTGCTCCCACTCACTTCTTGTAAATACAGGCTTCACCGCAAGTCTGTATAAATCTATATGCTTTGATCAACTTATCAATGCGTATATTCCAACTCCGAGATGCTTGCACCAGTCCATAGATGGATCGCTGGAGCTTGCACATTTTGTTAGCACCTTTAGGATTGACAAAACTTTCTGGTTGCATCATATACAAGTCTTTTTTAATAAATCCATTAAAGAATGCAGTTTTGCTATCCATTTGCCAGATTTCATAAAATGCGGCAATTGCTAACATGATTCGAACAGACTTAAGCATCGCTACGGGTGAGAAAGTCTCATCGTAGTCAACTCCTTGAACTTGTTGAAAAACTTTTGCAACAAGTCGAGCTTTGTAAACAGTAACATAACCATCAGCGTCAGTCTTCCTCTTGAAGATCCATTTATTTTTTATGGCTTGCCGATCATCGGGAAAGTCAACCAAAGTCCACACTTTGTTCTCATACATGGATCCCATCTCAGATTTCATGGCCTCAAGCCATTTTGCGGAATCTGGGCTCATCATCGCTTCCTCATAGTTCGTAGGTTCATCATGGTCCAGTAACATGACTTCCAGAACCGGGTTGCCGTACCACTCTGATGCGGAACGAACTCTGGCTGATCTACGAAGTTCAGCAGAAACTTGATCTGAAGTTTCATGATCATCATCATTAGCTTCCTCACTAATTGGTGTAGGAATCACGGGAACTAGTTTCTGTGATGTTCCACTTTCCAATTCGGGAGAAGGTACAATTACCTCATCAAGTTCTACTTTCCTCCCACTCACTTCTTTCGAGAGAAACTCCTTCTCTAGAAAGGATCCACTATTAGCAATAAAGACCTTGCCTTCGGATCTGTGATAGAAGGTGTACCCAACAGTTTCTTTTGGGTATCCTATGAAGATTTACTTCTCCGATTTGGGTTCGAGTTTATCATGTTGAAACTTTTTCACATAAGCATCGCAGTCCCAAACTTAAAGAAATGACAGCTTAGGTTTCTCGTCAAACCACAGTTCATACGGTGTCATCTCCACGGATTTAGATGGTGCCCTATTTAACGTGAATGTAGCTGTATCTAATGCATAGCCTCAAAAGCGATAGTGGTAGATCGGTAAGAGACATCATCGATCGCACCATATCTAATAAAGTACGGTTATGACGTTCGGACACACCATTACACTGTGGTGTTCCAGGTGGCGTGAGTAGTGAAACTATTTCACATTGTTTTTATTGAAGGCCAAACTCGCTAACTCAAATATTTTACCTCTACGATCATATCGTAGAAACTCTTATTTTCTTGTTACGATGATTCTCCACTTCACTCTGAAATTCTTTGAACTTTTCAAATGTTTCAGACTTGTGCTTTATTAAGTAGATATACCCATATCTGCTCAAATCATCAGTGAAGGTCAGAAAATAACGATACCCGCCGCGAGCTTCAACACTCATTGGTCCACATACATCTGTATGTATGATCTCCAACAAATCTGTTGCTCGCTCCATTGTTCCGGAGAATGGAGTTTTAGTCATCTTGCCGATGAGGCATGGTTCGCAAGCACCAAGTGATTCATAATCAAGTGATTCCAAAAGTCCATCACTATGGAGTTTCTTCATGCGCTTTACACCATTATGACCTAAACGGCAATGCCACAAATAAGTTGCACTATCATTATTAACCTTACATCTTTTGGCTTCAATATTATGAATATGTGTATCACCACGATCGAGATCCAACAAACTATTTTCATTGGGTGTATGACCATCGAAGGTTTTATTCATGTAAACAGAATAACAATTATTCTATGACTTTAAATGAATAACCGTATTGCTACAAATACGATCAAATCATATTCATGCTCAACGCAAATGCCAAATAACATTTATTTAGGTTTTACACTAATCCCGAAAGTATAGGGAGTGTGCGATGATGATCATATCAATCTTGGAACCACTTCCAACACACATCGTCACTTCACCTTTACCTAGTCTCTGTTCATTCTGCAATTCTCGTTTCGAGTTACTAATTTTAGCAACTGAACCGGTATCAAATACCCAGGGGTTGCTATGAACACTAGTAAAGTACACATCAATAATCTGTATATCAAAATATACTTTTGTTCACTTTGCCATCCTTCTTATCTGCCAAGTATCTAGGGCAGTTCCACTTCTAGTGACCATTTCCTTTGCAGTAGAAGCACTTAGTGTCAGGCTTGAGTTTTAGCTTTGGGTTTCTTCACGGGAGTGACAACTTTCTTGTCATTCTTCTTTAAGTTCCCCTTCTATCCCTTTGCCCTTTACTTGAAACAAGTGGTCATGTTAACCATCAACACTTGATGCTTTTTCATGATTTCTACCTTCGCCGACTTCAGCATCGCGAAGAGCTCGGGAATTCCTTTCGTCATCCCTTGCATATTATAGTTCGTCATGAAGTTCTACTAACTTGGTGATAGTGACTAGAGAACTTTGTCAATTAGTATCTTATCTGGAAGATTAACTCCCACTTGATTCAAGTAATTGTAGTACCCAGACAATCTGAGCACATGCTCACTGATTGAGCTATTCTCCTCCATCTTGTAGGCAAAGTACTGTCAGAAGTCTTATACCTCTCGACACGGGCAAGAGTATGAAATACTAATTTCAACTCTTGGAACATCTTATATGCTCCGTGGCGTTCAAAACGTTTTTGAAGTCCCGGTTCTAAGCCGTAAAGCATGGTGCACTTAAACTATCAAGTAGTCATCATATCGAGCTTTTGTCAAAACGTTCATAACGTCTACATCTGCTCCTGCAATAGGTATGTCACCTAGCGGTGCATCAAGGACATAATTCTCTGTGCAGCAATGAGGATAATCCTCAGATCATGGAACAATTCCGCATCATTGCTACTAACATCTTTCAACTTAGTTTTCTCTAGGAACATATAAAAAATAAACGGGGAGCAACAGCGTGAGCTATAGATCTACAACATAGATATGCTAATACTACGAGGACTAAGTTCATGATAAATTAAAGTTCAATTTAATCATATTACTTAAGAACTCCCACTTGGATAGACATCCCTCTAGTCATCTAAATGACCACGTGATCCAAATCAACTAAACCATGTCCGATCATCACGTGAGATGGAGTAGTTTCAATGGTGAACATCTTATGTTGATCATATCTACTATATGATTCACGCTCGACCTTTCGGTCTCCAGTGTTCCGAGGCCATATCTGCATATGCTAGGCTCGTCAAGTTTAACCCGAGTATTCTGCGTGTGCGAAACTGGCTTACACCCGTTGTATTTGAACGTAGAGCTTATCACACCCGATCATCACGTGGTGTCTCGGCACGACGAACTTTCGCAACGGTGCATACTCAGGGAGAACACTTATACCTTGAAATTTAGTAAGGGGTCATCTTATAATGCTACCGTCGAACTAAGAAAAATAAGAAGCATAATAAGATAAACATCACATGCAATCAAAATATGTGACATGATATGGCCATCATCATCTTGTGCTTTTGATCTCCATCTCCAAAGCACCGTCATGATCACCTTCGTCACCGGCGCGACACCTTGATCTCCATCGTAGCATCGTTGTCATCTCGCCAACTATTGCTTCTACGACTATCGCTACCGCTTAGTGATAAAGTAAAGCAATTACATGGCGATTGCATTTCATACAATAAAGCGACAACCATATGGCTCCTGCCAGTTGCCGACAACTTTACAAAACATGATCATCTCATTCAAAACCGTATATCTCATCATGTCTTGACCATATCACATCACAACATGCCCTGCAAAAACAAGTTAGACGTCCTCTAATTTGTTGTGGCAAGTTTTACGTGGCTGCTATGGGCTTAGCAAGAACCGTTCTTACCTACGCATACAAAACCACAATGATGTTTCGTCAAGTATGTGCTATTTTAACCTTCACAAGGACCGGACGTAGCCACACTTGATTCAGCTAAAGTGAGAGAGACAGACACCCGCCAGTCACCTTTAAGCAACGAGTGCTCATAACGGTGAAACCAGTCTCACGTAAGCGTACGCGTAATGTCGGTCTGGGCCGCTTCATCTCACAATACCGCCGAAGCAAAGTATGACATGCTGGTAAGTAGTATGACTAGTATCGCCCACAACTCATTGTGTTCTACTCGTGCATATCATCTACGCATAAACCTGGCTCTGATGCCACTATTGGGGAACGTAGTATTTTCAAAATTTTCCTACGATCACGCAAGATCTATCTACTAGATGCATAGCAACGAGGGGAAGAGTGTGTCTATGTACCCTCGTAGACCGAGAGCAGAAGCGTCAAGTGACGCGGTTGATGTAGTCGAACTTCTTCACGATCCAACCGATCAAGCACCCAAACTACGGCACCTCCGAGTTCTAGCACACGTTCAGCTCGGTGACGTCCCTCGAACTCCGATCCAGCCGAGTGTCGAGGGAGAGTTCCGTCAGCACGACGGCATGGTGACCATCTTGATGTTCTACCGTCGCAGGGCTTCGCCTAAGCACCGCTACAATATTATCGAGAAGAACTATGGTGGAGGGGGGCACCGCACACGGCTAAGAGATCAAGAGATCAATTGTTGTGTCTAGAGGTGCCCCCTTGCCCCCGTATATAAAGGAGGGGGGGAGAGGCCGGCCCTAGAGGGGGCGCGCCAAGTGTGCGGAGTCCTACTAGGACTCCCAAGTCCTAGTAGGGTTCCCCTTTCCTTCCGGAGTAGGAGAGAAGGAAAGAGGTGGAGAGGGAGAAAGAAAAGGGGGCTGCACCCCTTGTCCAATTCGGACCAGAGGGGGGGCGCGCGCCTCCTTCCTTTTGGCCTTTCTCCTCTATTCTCGTATGGCCCAATAAGGCCCATATACTCCGAAAAATACCCGAATCACTCAGAACCTTTCCGATGTCCGAATATAGTCGTCCAATATATCGATCTTTATGTCTAGACCATTTCGAGACTCCTCGTGATGTCCCCGGTCTCATCCGGGACTCCGAACTCCTTCGGTACGTCAAAACTCATAAACTCATAATACCGATCGTCATCAAACGTTAAGCGTGCGGACCCTACGGGTTCGAGAACTATGTAGACATGACCGAGACTCATCTCCGGTCAATAACCAATAGCGGAACCTGGATGTTCATATTGGCTCCTACATATTCTACGAAGATCTTTTATCGGTCAGAACCGCATAACAACATACGTTGTTCCTTTTGTCAAACGGTATGTTACTTGCCCGAGATTCGATCGTCGGTATCTCTATACCTAGTTCAATCTCGTTACCGGCAAGTCTCTTTACTCGTTCCGTAATACATCATCTCGTGACTAACTCATTAGTCGTTTGCTTGCAAGGCTTATTATGATGTGCATTACCGAGTGGGCCCAGAGATACCTCTCCGACACTCGGAGTGACAAATCCTAGTCTTGATCTATGCCAACACCACGAACACTTTCGGAGACACCTGTAGAGCATCTTTATGATCACCCAGTTACGTTGTGACGTTTGATAGCACACAAGGTGTTCCTACGGTATTCGGGAGTTGCATAATCTCATAGTCATAGGAACATGTATAAGTCACGAAGAAAGCAATAGCAGTAAAACTAAATGATCATAGTGCTAAGCTAACGGATGGGTCTTGTCCATCACATCATTCTCCTAATGATGTGATCCCGTTGATCAAATGACAACTCATGTCTATGGTTAGGAAACATAACCATCTTTGATCAATGAGCTAGTCTAGTAGAGGCATACTAGGGACAGTCTATTTTGTCTATGTATTCACACATGTACTAAGTTTCCGGTTAATACAATTCTAGCATGAATAATAAACATTTATCATGATATAAGGAAATATGAATAACAACTTTATTATTGCCTCTAGGGCATATTTCCTTAAGAAATAGCATTGATTCGTGGAATAAGTGCAAAGATGCTTTTATCTCTAAGTATTTCCCTCCTGCTAAGATCATCTCTCTTAGAAACGATATTAAGAATTTTAAGCAACTAGATCATGAGCATGTTGCACAAGCTTGGGAGAGAATGAAATTGATGATACGTAATTGCCCTACACATGGTTTGAATCTATGGATGATTATTCAGAACTTTCATGTTGGCTTGAATTTTGCATCTAGAAATCTTTTAGATTCGGCCGCCGAAGGCACTTTCATGGAAACCACCTTAGGAGAAGCTACCAAACTCCTAGATAATATTATGGTTAATTATTCTCAATGGCACACTGAAAGATCTACTAGTAAAAAATTGCATGCTATCGACGAAATTAGTGATTTGAGTGGAAAGATGGATGAACTTATGAAATTGTTTGCTGCCAAGAGTGCTTCTTCTGATCCTAATGATATGCCTTTGTCCACCTTGATTGAGAATAACAATGAATCTTTGGATGTGAATTTTGTTGGTAGGAATAATTTTGGTAACAATGCTTATAGAGGTAATTTTAATCCTAGGCCTTTTCCTAGTAATTCCTCTAATAATTATGGTAATTCCTACAACAACTCTTATGGAAAGATGCCTTCTGATTTTGAAACTAGTGTTAAGGAGTTTATGATCTACCAAAAGAATTTCAATGCTTTGCTTGAAGAGAAATTGCTTAAGGTTGACGAATTGGCTAGAAGTGTGGATAGAATTACTCTTGATGTTGATTCTTTCAAACTTAGATATATCCCACCTAACCATGATATCAATGGGTCTCTCAAAGCCATGAGAATTTCCATTGATGAATGCAAAGGAAGAACCGCTAGAATGCGTGCTAAAAGAGAAGATTATATTAAGTCGTGTTCTTCTAGTTATCATGAAAATAAAGATGAAGATCTGAAAGTTATTGATGTGTCTCCTATTAGATCCTTGTTTTCTAGTATTGATCTCGATGAAAATAGGATTGGAGATGATTCTGCTTTAAGGTGTCCCAATGATTCGGAGTTTTTAGATCTTGATGCTAAAATTGCTAAAAGTGGGAACGAAGAGATTAAAACTTTGCATAGTGATGAACCCACTACTTTGGATTTCAAGGGATTCAATTATGATAATTGCTCTTTGATTGATTGTATTTCCTTGTTGCAATCCATGCTAAATTCTCCGCATGCTTATCGTCAAAATAAGGCTTTCACTAAACATATAGTTGATGCTTTGATGTAATCTTATGAAGAAAAACTTGAGTTGGAAGTTTCTATACCTAGAAAGCTTTATGATGAGTGGGAACCTACTATCAAAATAAAAATAAAAGATCGTGAATGCTATGCTTTGTGTGATTTGGTTGCAAGTGTCTCCACTATCCCAAAAGCTTTGTGTGATTTGTTCGGGTTCCATGAGCTTGATGATTGTTCTTTAAATTTGCAACTTGCGGATTCCACTATTAAGAAACCTATGGGAAGAATTAATGATGTTCTTATTGTTGCCAATTGGAATTATGTGCCCATAGATTTCATTGTTCTTGATATAGATTGCAATCCTTCATGTTCTATTATTCTTGGTAGACCTTTCCTTAGAACGATTGGTGCAATTATTGATATGAAGGAAGGAAATATTAGATTCCAATTTCAATTAATGAAAGGTATGGAACACTTTCCTAGAAAGAAAATCAAATTACCATATGAATCTATCATGAGAGCCACTTATGGATTGCCTTCCAAAGATGGCAATACCTAGATCTATCTTGTATCGTGCCTAGCTAGGGGCGTAAAACGATAGCGCTTGTTGGGAGGCAACCCAATATTATGTTTTTTGTTTTTGTTGTTGTTAGGGAATAAATATTGCATCTAGCCTATGATTAGATGTGGTTTCATGTTTTTTTAGTGTTTGTGCCAAGTAGAA
This sequence comes from Secale cereale, assembly GCA_902687465.1. NCBI lineage: Eukaryota > Viridiplantae > Streptophyta > Magnoliopsida > Poales > Poaceae > Secale > Secale cereale. The sequence goes on along the minus strand of LR738710.1, from coordinate 172,251,367 downwards.
TCTTTGGGAAGACTTGTGTGAAGTTTATATGATCTTGCTGTGAAAAACAGAATCGCTAGCGCTGGCTAAAGTAGTCGTGGGATTTTACTGGAGCATTCTTTTTAGTTAATTATTTTTGATTCTGATTGGTAGACAAATTGTGCAAATTTACCAATTTATTTTGGAATTTTTGGAGTTACAGAAGTAGGAGAACCCTGCAGATTACTACAGACTGTTCTGTCTTTGACAGATTCTGTTTTTCGTGTGTTGTTTGCTTATTCCGATGCATCTATGAGTAATATTGGAGGATGTGAACCATAGAGAAGTTGGAGTACAGTAGGTTTAACACCAATATAAAAAAGAATGAATTCATTTCTGTACCTTTGAGTGGTGGTTTGCTTTCTCATACTAACGGAGCTCACGAGAATTTTTGTCTAAGTTTTGTGTTGTGAAGTTTTCAAGTTTTGAGTATTGCTTTGATGGACTATGGAACAAGGAGTACCAAAGGCCTAAGCTTGGGGATGCCCATGGAACCCCAAGTAAATTCAAGATAATCAAAAGCCTAAGCTTGGGGATGCCCCGGGAAGGCATCCCCTCTTTCGTCTTCATCCATCGGTAACTATACTTGGAACTATATTTTTATTCGCAACATGTTATGTGTTTTGCTTGAAGCGTCTTGTATAATTTGAGTATTTTCTTGTTAGTTTTCCACAATCATACTTTCTGGACACACCTATTTGAGAGAGTTAAATATGGCCTAGAAATTGTTAGAACACTCTATGTGCTTCACTTATATCTTTTGAGTTGAATAGTTTTTGCTCTAGTACTTCACTTATATCTTTTAGAGAACGGTGGTAGTAATATTTTGTAGAAATTGTTGAACTCTCATGCTTCACTTATATCTATTTGAGAGTCTATTAAAACAGCATGGTAATGTGTTTAGGCTAAAGAAACTAGTCTTCACATGATAAACATCCAATGTCAATGTAGTAAAAAACTTCACACCAAGTGCTTTGAATAGAATGAGATGTTGGATGCTTGATAATTAATTTGAGACATGAGCATAGTGATATTAGAGTCATGCTAGTGGAGTTATTATGAAATTGAGAAATACTTGTTTTAAGGTTAGTGATTCCCGTATCATGCACGTATGGTGAACCGCTATGTGACGAAGTTAGAGTATGAGGTATTTGTAGAGTGCCAACCTTTGTGTGGAGGTCGGGGGCGCACGATGGTTAACTCCTACCAACCTCCCCCCTAGGAGCACGCGTTGATTGATTTGTTTTGATGACTCGTAGATTTTTGCAATAAGTATATGAGTTCTTATGACTAATGTTGAGTCCATGGATTATACGCACTCTCACCCTTTCACCATTGCTAGCCTCTCTTGTACCGCGCAACTTTCGCCGGTGCCATAAACCCACTATATATCGTTCCTCAAAACAGCCAACATATTGTTCCTCAAAACAGCCACCATACCTACCTATCATGGCGTTTCCATAGCCATTCCGAGATATATTGCCATGCAACTTTCCACCGTTCCGTTTATATGACACGCATCATATTGTCATATTGCCATGCATGATCATGTAGTTGACATCGTATTTGTGGCAAGGCCACCATGCATAACTTTTCATACATGTCACTCTTGTTTCATTGCACATACCGGTACATTTATATAGAGTCATACTTTGTTGTTGTAGTATCGAGTTGTAATTTCGTGTTGTAATGAAAGTGTGATGATCATCATTATTAGAGCATTGTCCCATGGGAGGAAAGGCTGAATCTATCAAGCCCCTTCGCAAAAAAAAGAAAAAAAAGAAAGGCCAAAGAAAAAAAGGAAAGGCCCAAAAAAGGAAAAAAAGAAAAGAAAAAAGGGACAATTTCTACTATCTTTTTCCACACTTGTGCTTCAAAGTAGCACCATGTTCTTCATTATAGAGAGTCTCGTGCTTAGTCACTTTCATATGCTAGTGGGAATTTTTCGTTATAGAACTTGGCTTGTATATTCCAACGGTGGGCTTCCTCAAATGCCCAAGGTCTTCGTGAGCAAGCAAGTTGGATGCACACCCACTAGTTTCTTTTGTTGAGCTTTCATTCATATTTAGCTCTAGTGCATCCGTTGCATGGCAATCCCTACTCACTCACATTGATATCTATTGATGGGCATCTCCATAGCCCGTTGGTACGCCTAGTCGATGTGAGAATATCTCCCTCCTTTTTGTCTTCTCCACAACCATCTCTATTCCACCCATAGTATTATATCCATGGCTCACGCTCATGTATTGCGTGAAAGTTGAAAGGCTTCGAAAGATAGAGTATGAAAACAAATGCTTGGCTGAAATCGGGGTTGTGCATGATATGAATATTTTGTGTGATGAAGAGGGAGCATAGCCAGACTATATGATTTTGTAGGGATAACTTTCTTTAGCCATTGTATTTTGATAAGACATGATTGCTTTGGTAGTATTGCTTGAAGTATTGTTATTTCTTATTACAATATAGACTTTTATCTTGAATCTTTCATATCTAAACATTCATGCCACAATTAAGAGAATTACATTGAAAAACTATATTGGTTAGCATTCCACATCAAAAATTCTTTCTTTATCATTTACCTACTCGAGGACGAGCAGGAATTAAGCTTGGGGATGCTTGATACGTCTCCAACGTATCTATAATTTTTTATTGTTCCATGCTATTATTTATGAAGTCTTGGATGTTTAATGGGCTTTATCATTCACTTTTATATTATTTTTGGGACTAACCTACTAACCCAAAGGCCCAGTCCAGATTGCTGTTTTTTTGCCTATTTCAGGGTTTTGCAGAAAAGGAATATCAAACGGAGTCCAAACGGAATGAAACCTTCGCGAGATATATTTTTGGAGAAAATCACGCACGCGGAGCTTGAGGACCAAGTCAGGGGACAGAGAGGTGGCCCTCGAGGGTGGGGGCGCGCCCCCCTTCCCAGGGAGAGCCCCCTGCCTCGAGGCCCCCTCAAGTGGCACCCGGTGCCCTCCTTCTTCCTATATCAGTCCACGTACCCCAGAAACTCCATACGCAGAGAGAAAACCCTAATTCCACCGCCATAGCTTCTGTTCCCGTGGAGATCCCACCTTGTTGCCTGTTACGGAGCTCCACCGGAGGGGGATCCATCACGGAGGCCTTCATCATCATCATCATCATTGCCCTCACCTTGAGTTGTGAGTAGTTTACCACAGACCTTCGGGTCCATAGCTAGTATCTAGATGGCTTCTTCTCTCTCTCTGGATCTCAATACAAAGTTCTCCTCGGTCTTCGAGGAGATCTATTCGATGTAATCTATTTTTGCGGTGTGTTTGTCGAGATCCGATGAATTGTGAGTTTATGATCAAGGTTATCTATTATCTATGAAAGATATTTGGTTCTTCTCTGAAATTTTTATGTTTGCTCATAATATCCTTGCAAGTCTCTTCGAATTATTGGTTTGGTTTGGCCTACTAGATCTATAGTTCTTGCAATGGGAGAAGTGCTTGGCTTTGGGTTCAATCTTGCGGTGTCCTTTCCCAGTGACAGTAGGGGCAGCAAGGCACGTATTGTATTGTTGCCATCGAGGATAAAAAGATGGGGTTTACATCATATTGCTTGAGTTTATCCCTTCACATCATGTCATCTTGCTTAAAGCGTTACTCTGTTCGTATGAACTCAATACACTAGATGCATGCTGGATAGCGGTCGATGTGTGGAGTAATAGTAGTAGATGCAGGCAGGAGTCGGTCTACTTGTCTCGGACATGATGCCTATATACAATGATCATGCCTAGATAGTCTCATAATTATTCGCTTTTCTATCAATTGCTCGACAATAATTTGTTTACCCGCCGTAGAATATCGCTATCATGAGAGAAGCCACTAGAGAAAACTATGGCCCCGGGTATATTCTCAACATATCAATCTACATCTACTTTACTTTTATCCCTTTTATTTGTTGTTCTTATAAACCAAAAATACCAAAAATATAGCGTGGCATACTTATGGTATTTTTTGTATTCTTGGTATTTTTCTCCAAGAGTTGATACCAAACATACCATTGTCCAGTGATCTACTCCTATATCACTATTGTACCTCCTTGCCAAACTCATGGCAAGGTACACAACAGGTTTGGTACACAGTGTGGCATACTTTATAAAACCTATGGCTAAGGCATAGGGAATGACTTTCATTCTTTCTATATCTTCTGCCGTGGTCGGGTTTTGAGTCTTACTCAACTTCATACCTTACAGCTCAGGCAAGAACTCCTTCTTTGATTGATCCATTTTGAACTTCTTCAAAATCTTATTAAGGTATGTACTCATTGAAAATCTTATCAAGTGTCTTAATTTATCTCTATAGATCTTGGTGCTCAATATGTAAGCAGCTTCACTGAGGTCTTTTATTGAAAAACTCATTTTCAACAATCCTTTATGCTTTACAGAAAATTTTACAGCATTTCCGATCAACAATATGTCATTCACATATACTTATCAAAAATGTTGTAGTGCTCCCACTCACTTATAAATATAGGCTTCACTTTAAGTCTGTATAAAACCATATGCTTTGATCACCTCATCAAAGTGTATATTCCAACTCCGAGATGCTTGCACCAGTCCATAGATGGATCGCTGGAGCTTGCACACTTTGTTAGCACTTTTAGGATCGACAAAATCATCTAGTTGCATCATATACAACTCTTCTTTGAGATATCCATTAAGGAATGCAGTTTTGACATCCATTTGCCAGATTTCATAATCATAAAATACGGCAATTCCTAACATGATCCGGATAAACTTAAGCATTGCTATGGGTGAGAAGGTCTCATCGTAGTCAACTCCGTGAACTTGTCGAAAACCTTTTCGCAACAAGTCAAGCTTTGTAGACGGTCACATTACCGTCAGCATCAGTCTTCTTCTTAAAGATCCATTTATTTTCTATGGCTTGCCGATCATTGGGCAAGTCAACCAAAGTCCACACTTTGTTCTCATACATGGATCCCATCTCAGATTTCATGGCTTCAAGTTATTTCACAGAATCTGGGCTCATCATCGCTTCCTCATAGTTCGCAGGTTCGTCATGGTCTAGTAACATGACTTCCAGAACTGGGTTACCGTACCACTCTGGTGCGAAACGTACTCTGGATGACCTACGAGGTTCGGTAGTTTAATTGATCCGAAGTTTCATGATCATCATCATTAGCTTCCTCACTAATTGGTGTAGGAATCACAGGAACAATTTTCTATGATGTGCTATTCTCCAATTCTAGAGAAGGTACAATTACCTCATCAAGTTATACTTTCCTCCCGCTCATTTATTTCGAGAGAAACTCTTTCTCTAGAAAGGATCCATTCTTAGCAACAAAAGTCTTGCCTTCGGATCTGTGATAGAAGGTGTACCCAATAGTTTCTTTTGGGTATCCTATGAAGACACATTTCTCCGATTTGGGTTCGAGCTTATCAGGCTGAAGCTTTTTCACATAAGCATCGCAACCCCAAACTTTAAGAAACGACAACTATGGTTTCTTGACAAACCACAGTTCATACGATGTCGTCTCAACGGATTTAGATGGTGCCCTATTTAACGTGAATGCAGTTGTCTCTAATGCATAACCCCAAAACGATAGTGGTAAATCGGTAAGAGACATCATAGATCACACCATATCTAATAAAGTACGGTTACGACGTTCAGACACATCATTAAGTTGTGGTGTTCCAGGTGGCATGAGCTGTGAAACCATTCCACATTGTTTCAAATGAAGACCAAACTCATAACTCACATATTCTCCTCCACGGTCAGAAACTTAATTTTCTTGTTACGATGATTCTCTACTTCACTCTGAAATTCATTGAACTAATCAAATGTTTCAGACATGTGCTTCATCAAGTAGATATACCCATGTCTGCTCAAATCATCAGTGAAGGTGAGAAAATAACGATAGCCGCCGTGAGCATCAACACTCATTGGTCCGCATACATCAGTATGTATTATTTGCAAAAAGTCACTTGCTCCATTGTTCCAGAGAAGGGAGTTTTAGTCATTTTCACATGAGGCATGGTTCGCATGAAGGAAATATGCCCTAGAGGCAATAATAAAGTTATTATTTATTTCCTTATATCATGATAAATGTTTATTATTCATGCTAGAATTGTATTAACCAGAAACTTAGTACATGTGTGAATACATAGACAAAACAAAGTGTCCCTAGTATGCCTCTACTAGCCTAGCTCCACTAGTGTAGAACCGGGCAATAGCACCGGTTCGTAAGGCCCTTTAGTGCCGGTTCCATAACCGGCACTAAAGTGTGGTCACTAAAGCCCCCCCCTTTAGTACCGGTTCAGCACGAACCGGTGCTAAAGGGAAACCACGTGGCACGAGCTAGCTCCAGGGGGCGGGAGCCCTTTAGTACAACCGGTACTACAAGGTTTGGGGGTTTTTGGTTTTGTGATTTCTTTTTCATTTAATTTTGTGTTTTCCATTTAATTCTTTTTCGTTTGCTGGTATTTTACGATACTACACATTGCACACGTTATGCATATATATATATATATATATATATATATATATATATATATATATATATATAGAATTAGCACTGTTTAATCATCATAGTCATTACCGCTATCTAATCACCACCAACACTAGCTTAAAGAAAAATCATTCACTTGTACCAGAAGCAAGGATATCATTGAGTTCAACATGGTCATGATATTACAAGCGTTCATAACACCACAAAAGCAAATCATCCTTTGAGATTAAGTTCAGGACGAAGAACACGGACATGAGAGGACAAGTACTAAGAGCATGAACTAGCTAAATCACTCCTGCTCTCTCTCAGGTAAAAAAGCATACAATATGTATAGCTCTCCTGATTCATCATACTGGAGCATGCAGATGAACCTGTCTCCTAATCGTGGGCTGCGCTTCTCCTTGATGCCCCCTAGTACTTCTCTGGGATCGTTAAGAATTTTGCTCCAATCTTTCACTATTAAGCATTCATCGCTTTTAGAAATCCTGAATGCACTCATGTGCAATGTAGGATATCTTGGACGTAAGCTAACCATTGACATGTGACCTTTAGTCTCGATCCTCAAGCTATGAAACATAATGACTTATCTCCTCGCAGTTTAGTTCAGCTCCGGGACGGAAGTAGGTCTTGTCTACCAAGCGCAAGATGTCGTGGTTCTAAGTCTGACAGTAAAGGTAGGGGGTACGAATGGAGAGGCAAGGTTCTAGCTATGGCGAGGTTGTACACAGGGTGTTAGCGAGTTCAGGCCCTTCTCGGAGGAAGTAATAGCCCCACGTCTCGGTGCCCGGAGGCTTGGTCTACTGATGTGTGTATGAGTGTGTTACCGAGGTGCGAATCCTTGTTCTGGAGGAGGGGGCGGCTTATATAGTGTGTCAGGAACCCGGCCATGTGATACGTCCAAAACGTATCTATAATTTCTGCTTGCTCCATGCCTCTTTTGTGTGATATTGCTATGATATTTATGCACTTCCATACACTTTTGATCATATTTGGACTAACCTATTAACTCAGTGCACCACAGTGCCAGTTCCTGTTTTCTGCTATTTTTCTATTTCAGGTTTCCCCCATATTAAAAGTGCTCCAAAAATTCCGGGAAAAATACAGGAAAATCAGCGTACAGGAAGCTTCGCGAATAACCAAAGTGGAGCCAGAGGGGAGCCAGGGGGGGCCCAGGCGGCTACCCGGCGCGGCCCCACCCCTGGCCGCACCAGGTGGGCGCCTGGAGCCTCGACTCCGCCTCTGGTGACCCCCCTTCGCATATATATTCCTCCCGTCGCGAAAACCCTGATTCCAGAACCCTTTTCTCCAGAAGCAATTCCGATCTCCGCCGCCATCGCCACCAAGTTTCGGGGGACCAGAATTCCTGTGCCGGCATCCTGCCGGGACGGGGAAGTGCCCCGGATTCATCTCCATCGACGTTGCTTCCTCCCTCCATGATGCGGGAGTAGTTCCTCCTCGGGGCTGAGGTTTCTACCAGTAGCTATGTGGTCAATTCTCTCTCCCATGATGTGATCTTCGTTGTGATCATAGGCTATGTTAATCTAGGGTGATCCCATGATATTTCCCCTTCCTCTATGTATTGGATTGATGTACTCACTTGTCTTCATCTAGTATAATCCCCGAGACCAAGGTGACAGCGGTCTATTGGACATGGATTAGAAGAATATTTTCATGAGTGATTTCCTCTTTTGTGTGTTGATTGAAGATTGAGAGTTTCTTGGTGCTTGTCTTTGACTATCCTTGAGATATGTTGTGGTGATTGTGGTACTCTCTTTGGATGGCCGCGGTGACATTGGGAAATCCATAGAATGAGAACTACGAACTTTGAGGTGTGCTTTTGTAGCCCTACATAATTCTCGTCCTCTCTTGACCACAAAGGAATGACCTCCGAGTGCGTCTCCATTGCATGTTTTATGGGAAATATCATGTGATTAGACTATCTTAATGTTGTTGGGAGTTGCCACTAGTGAAAGTATGAAGCCTAGGTCTTGTTTCCACCATTGCAATACCATTTGTGCTCACGTTTACCACGTGTTTGCTTGCTGCACCTTTTATTACAGATTTATATTACTTTGCTTTGCCACTCCTATCATCCATATTTTACCATCTCTTCGCCGAACTAGTGCACCTATACAACTCCTAGTTGTATTAGGTGTGTTGGGGACACAAGAGACTTCTTGTATCTTAGTTGCAGGGTTGCTTGAGAGAGACCATCTTCAACCTCTACTTCCCTGAGTTCGATAAACCTTAGGTCATCCACTTGAGGGAAATTGCTGCTGTCCTACAAACCTCTGCGCTTGGAGGCCCAACATAGTCTACAAGAATAGAAGCGTGTGTAGACATCAAGCTATTTCTGGCGCCGTTGCCGGGGAAGTAAGTGTTTGAAGGTATATCTTTAGATCTTGCAATTAAATCTTGTCATTTCTTGTTTTTAGTTTCACTAGTTATGTTTATGGAAAACCACACTCTTAGTTCGCTGCTTGGGGAAGGCCGCTTTACCACACCCATGGTAGAGAAGTCTCCTCCACCTACTGAATGTATCCCGTTCCAAATACCACTTGGGATAATTGAAATAATTAGGAATGAATGTTATGATGGGACATTCAATCCTAGTATTCATTTGTTGAAACTTACAGAACTTTTTGAGTTGTTTAAGATTTCAGGTTTGACAAGAGATGGAGTCATGAGGAAATTATTTGCCTTGTCACTGAAAGGAAAAGCATTGGAATGGTATAGGCTACTAGATGACTCTCACCTGCTGGATTGGGAAGAGATCCAGTCTCTCTTTTACTCCAAGTTTTATCCTCTTCATGAAGTCCATGAGAATAGGAATTATGTTTATAATTTCTATCCTCATGACGGAGAGAGCATAGCTCAAGCTTGGGGGAGACTGAAAACATTAATGCTAAAATGTCCTAACCATGGGCTCCCCAAAGATATGATTATTACTAATTTCTATGCGAGGCTCTCTCGAGAGGATAAAGATTTGCTCGATGCTTCCTTTATGGGTTCTTTCACAAACGAAAAGATTGATGCTAAATGGGAACTCCTTGAAAGAATTCAATGCAACACTGAAGATTGGGAGATCGACAAAGGTAAAGAGTCAGGTATAATTTATGAGTATGATTGCATTAAGTCCTTTGTTGAAACTACAAGTTTTAATAAGTTTAGTGCTAAGTTTGGGCTTGATTCTCACCTCCTTGTTGATTTCCTCAAATATTTTGCTTCACATCTTAATATGCCTAAGGAGGATTGGATCAAGCATCATGAACCTTTTAAAGAGATTTGCAAAGAAAATGAAATTGTTCATGATGATTGCAACATGCATGATCCAATTCCTAAAAATGAAATTTTATATAAGCATGTTAATTTTTGTGGAGTGGATAGACATTGTGAAAGGCCTATGATTGAAGAAGAGAAGTATTGTAAGCAACATAAGCATGAAAGAACAATCACTTGGGTCAAAGATTTAAATGAAATTGCTAGAGAATTGTGTGACCTTTATCCTTTTACTTGTGAACTTTGCTGTATAGAGGGTCACTTTAATTTTCAATGCATGCACTTTCAAAACATAACTGTTAACCAGTTGTGTGATAACATGATCACCCCTGATCTTTATGATGAGCTTATGTTATTTTTGATGTGTGAAGAGTTATCAGAAAAGACTTCTTGGCTAGATGTTAATGCCATAGGAATAAAAAAACACTTTGCAAAATTGCCATCTCTATTATGTTGTTAATTGCCATAAAAATGATTACATAAGTAAGATTAGAAAGGAGGGAACTTTACCAAAGTATAAAAATGTCTCTTATATTTCTGCTAATAAAAAGGAGAGTTTCTCCCAAGTTTCCCCTATTGTTTCTAATGATAAACCAGGATATGTGGAGAAGCTTCATCTCCAACCACTCCCTCCTAAGGTGAAGAAGAAGAAAAAGAAGAGGAGGAGGAAGAGGAGCAAGAAGGAAGAAGAATGGGTATCAACCTGGCCTGAGCATATTCCTCCCATCAACTTTTATCCTAACGGTTGTAAGTTTAAAGAAGAAGGTGAAGTTTATTGCCTTAATTATCATCTAGATGATACGTCCGTAGGTACTATTGAAGATGATTTTGATTATGATATGCATGTTACTTATTGTGATTGGGAAAATGATGATAATGCTACTTATGATCTTGAAAATCTTTTTGGTACCAACTCTGAAAGTGATGATATGGAAAGCTCTAAGCTTGGGGATGATAGGTGCAAATCCTTTACCCACTAGTGATGTGATAATCGATAATTCTTTTGCTAGTAAGAATAAAGACAACATGTTTACAAATATAGTTGCTAGCAATGATAATGCTCTTCTCTACTATGATGATGTTATAACTCCAATCTATAGTGATTATAAAGGTACCTATGACATAAGGAGAAATTATCCTTATGAAACTTGTCATAATCATGGAGGGAATTACTCCCTTGTTGAACACCATCTTCCTAATACACAATTAATCTATAGTGTTCAAGTTGTTTATGATAGTCCTACTCCTACTATTACCAATGAGAATGATTATGCTTATGTGGAAAGTAAGAGTACCTTTTTGCATGTGGATCATGGTAACAATGCTTTATGTGATGCTTATATTGTTGAGTTTATTCGTGATCCCACTTAAAATTATTATGAGAAGGGAACATATGCTTATAGATATTTCAGTAATATCAAGTTCCCTCTCTTTATGTTGAAGGTTTTGAAGCTGCACTTGATTTGTCTTCCTATGCTTATAGCTTTGTGCTTCAATGAATTATTCTATTGCAATATTCCTATGCATAGGAAGCATGTTAGGCTTAAATGTGTTTGGTATTTGCTTCTTGATGCTTTCTTTTGTTCTTCAACCCTTATTCCTACGAGAGAATCATTAAAGTCTTAAGCCTATCTTTATGGCTATAAAGAAAGAGCTCTAGGGAGACAACCCTTGTTATCTTTGCTTTCAGTTTGTTCTTTCAGTTTTTATTGGTCATGGTATTTGTTACTACTATAGCAACATCATTGTATCTTTATTTTTCAGCTTTGTGCCAATTTTAGCCTCTGATTGCATGAAAGTTCAAAAGTTGTGACATGCTGTCCAGAAAACAGATTCTGTCCTTGGACAGAAAAAATCGATTAAAATCACCAGATCATCTTTTTGATCTGAATTTCTTTGACAGCTTGCTCTATACAATTGGCTTTCGAGCGTCTGTTCTGAGATTTTTGATTTGAGTTGTAGAAGTGCCCCGAAATTTTTTTTACTACCTACTGGTCTGTTTTTCACAGATTCTGTCCTGTTTTGCCTTTTCTTCGTTTTGCAAACCTTGAGCTTGCTTTTTCTTTGCAAAAACCTTTTGGAAATCTTGAGAAACAGTAGCTCTTCAATATTATATTTATTTCCAGTAGGGAAAAGTTATTTTATTGTGGGTACTAACCTCGCTAATCAGATTATGATGAGTTATGTATGAAGGGAGTTTTCAAGTGTGCGAGGGAAGATGTTAAAAGAAGATTCAGGAGGGTCAAACGCTTAAGCTTGGGGATGCCCCCTGATACGTCCAAAACGTATCTATAATTTCTGCTTGCTCCATGTGTAATGCCCGGGATGGGACTATATCTCCTACGTGTCGAGGCACGACTTAGAGACATAACCACATGCTGGAATGATCGCAAGTTTGGTATCTTTGCACAACTCATGTAAAAGATGGGGATGGAAAAACATAAAATAGTTGGCTTACACTCGCCACGTCACACAAATACAATACATGTCCAAATCATCATTCAATAAAACATCACAGCCCTCTAAGGGTAAAATCCAAATGAAAAGATACCAAACATAATTTAAATCCACAGGTCAGATCGAAATCCTAGTAGAAGTCTCCACTACTGATCATCAGGATAACGAACATAGTAACGGCTACGCTCCTCGTCGTACTCCTAGTCTAGCTCGGTGCCATCACCTGGATAGCTCACCACTGGACCTGCATCTGGTGTGGTGAAGTAACTGTGAGCCACAGAGGACTGAGCAATCCCGTTCCCGGGTAACATGACTATTTAAGCCTTGGGAGAGGATAAGGCTGAAGAAAAGAATAAGAGTTTGCAGCAGCAACTAGCACTAGCTTACGTGAAAGAGTGCGAGAAGAGAAGTGCCTCGGTCGAGAGATGATCACGAAGTGATCCTAGCTAAAGCTCAACAAACATAACCCCACCGTGTTCAACTCCCGAATCCCTATTCGGAAATTGACAGTCACGGTACACACGCTGGTAGTGTATTAGTAACATGGTGTCAAGTTATCTACAACCGGATATTAACAAGCTCCCATCTGCCACATAACCGCGGGCACGGCTTTCGAAAGTTCATAACCCTGCAGGGGTGTTCCAACTTGGCCCATGACAAGCCCACGATCCGCGGAGTCGCAACTCCAAGCTGGGAAGACCCGAGTATTCTCGGAATCCCGTGCTCAAGATACTCCGAACTAAGGTAAGGCTAATCCAGCAAATCCTCCCGGCGTGCCGACACCCTGACAATAGCCGCGCGTATCTAGTCTCAGGCCACGACCGAATGGGTGATGCTACAGGTTTATATCAATCCTCGAGTTTCCTCGTGGTGACCCCGCAGGACCCCCGTTTCGGACCAACACTCGTGAGGAGCACTGGCCCGGGGTTGTTGATTAAGAACTCGGGTTTGCAAGGCCCTATGCATGTTTTATTAGTTATTAGGAGAATAGTACCAATGTTGGGACTTGCTGGAAAAGACTTAGCACTTAGCGGTTTATCGAGGGGGTCCCATAAACCCCAACCGTGTGAGGAACGCATAATCAAGGAACATAACACCGGTTTATACGGTTCCTAACGGCATGAGTGGAACAAAACACCAAGCCAAAGGCTTAGCCTTCCACCCATTGCCAATATATAGATGATTTCATTTTAAGCATTTATATAGTGTGATATAACCCAACAAACTTCAACATGAAGCAAGCATCTTCAAGTTCACCTGCAACTAGCAATGCTATAAGAGGGGCTGAGCGAAGCGTACTTAGCCATTCGTCAGTTTGCATAGGTAGGGTGGTTAAACAGGTTCATGGTTACAAGTAGGAGGCTGACATGAAAGACATGGGCATCGAGGCAAAACTATAGTCGAGACTACTAGCAATAGGCAAAAATAGTAATGTTATCGGGGTTCGGTCATCTTGCCTGAAGAGTTGTCGTTCGGATCGTAAGAAGGATCCTCGTGCTCAACCTCGTTGGTAACCTCGTGCTCGTACTCGTACTCGGTCTCAGCTTCCGGCTCTAAACAATGCAATCACACAAGGCACGAATCAACAAGATGCAATGCGCACACAAAAATGATGGATGCATGATGGATGCACTAAGGAAGCACACGAAGCACGGAAAACAGCATTCAAGCAAATCACTTCAAAACATGATAACAACAGGATATTATGAATCTACACGGAAAATGAATCAAGTTTCATATAAAACTCGCTGAAAACGGAGCTACGGGCTAAAAGTTATGCCCGAAACAAGAAATATGCACAAGCGGAAAATTACAGCAACATAGCAACTTCGGAGCACTAGAAAAATAAGCTACAACACTCAAACAACATGGCAAAGAGCATGAACATAAACTAGACATATCCTACAGCAAATAAGTCCAAAGGTGCACCCCCAAAGGAGCCACGGATCAATAGCAACAAGCTTGGACATATTGAACTTGACAACAAAATCCTGACAGCAGAATTTTATTGAAACTTTGGAGCCAAAGTTAAATATGCTACATCCACTCAAATATGCATGTGAGAACATGAATGGATAGCCAACAATATATACTACAAGGAACCATCAAGATCCACCCCAAAACTATCATGGATTGTCCTAGAACAGCAAGCAAACATGGCATCGGAACATTACAGATTCCAGACTTAGTGAAAATCCACGAAGTGTTAAAACAGCAGTTTCATCATGGCATCTTTGAGAGCAAGTTTAAGTCACCTCGAAACTAAACATGGCAAGTGGTAAGCACCACATCAAAGTACACATGATGGTGATTCCGAAACATACAAGCATGCATCATGGAGATAAATACAACAATAGCAATGAGCTCAACAAGATGGCATCTCATAACAAGTTAAACAACTAAACATCCACATAGCACTTTGCATCGAAGATAAACATGGCAAGAACAAATCTATCATGCAACCTAACACAAACAACATGTAGAGCATGGCAAGACGAACACGTGGACATGTCATTTGCATCATTCGGATAAACGAGCTAAAAGATATCACTATGCAAAGATGGCATAAAAACAACACATAGCAGCAGTTTATATCGGGATGCACTATTGCAACAGAAAAATAAGCATCTAGATGATCTCAAACATGCATGGCACAATGGAATGAATCGTACTTCTAATCACCACGAACGTCTGGACACCTCATACACTCAAATCGGAGCAACACACACAAAGTTATCGCAGTTTGAAAAGTGCATCAGAGAACAAAACAACACAGGGACTTAGGATTTTTGAATCAACCTCTCAGATCTGAAAAGAAGTCAACGGGCCTCGGCGGCTGGATCTGGCCCGGTGGAGCAGATCGGATGGGCCGGCGGCTCGGGGCGGCGCGGTCGGGCGGAGGTAGCCGGGCGGTGGAGACGGGCCGGCTCAGAACCCGCGGAGGAGAGGCGAGGCGTACTGGCCCGAGGCGGCGCTGGCGATGCGGCTGGGAAGCTGCGGCCCAGGGGAGGCGGCTGGCCGCTGGCTGGGGCGGAGCTGGCGAAGCGGCCCGCAAAGTGGCCCAGGCGGCTGCGGGAGGGAGATCGGCCCGGGGCTCTGGCCTGCTTGCGCCGGATCGGCCTGGAGGTCGGCTGGAGGTCCCGCTCGGTCGCCCTGGCCCAGGAGCGGCGAGGCGATGCGGCTCGGGAGCGAGAAGCGCGCTGCGGGATGGGCCTGGGCGGATCTGGCGAGCGCTGGCCTGGGCCCTTGCGGCGGCTGGAGGGCCTTGGCGCCGGCGCTGGATGGGAACTGGGCCGCGGGGTGGCGATGCGGTCCAACGGCGGCTGGGAGGAGCGGGATCTGGCGGGCTGCTGCGATGGATCTGGCGAAGGGAGCGTTGACCGCCCGCTCGAAGGAAACGGCGGCGGCTGAGCTTCGATCGAAGCTACGGTGGAGCGGCTGGCGCCCTGGCCGGCCGGATCTAGTGCGGGGCGGCCGGCCCGGCGACGGGGAGAGGCCGGAGGCGGCGGTTTTGCCGCGGGGAGAAGTGGAACGGCGCGGAGGAGAGGATGAGGTGGAGGAGGTGTACTCCGGCGAACTCCGGTGAAACTCCGGCGAGATTCCGGCGGAACTCCGGCGAGGTGGTGGCTGGAGGAAGGGGATGAAGTGGGGGCTAGGGTTTCCTTGTTTTGGGCAAAAATTGTGGGAGGTGGACAAATATATAGGCACAAGGAGCTAGGGTTGTCCAAATGGAGTGCGGTTTTCGGCCACAGGATCAGATTTGGATGGCCTAGATGATAGAAGTGGTTAGGAGTGGTTGGTGGGCTGTTGGAGGGGTGTCTTGGGCCTCAAAGTGGAGGCACTTTGAGCCCACGAGAATAACTATTGGGGTAGCAAACGGACTCGGAACACGACGAGATTTGACAGGCGGGTTACACACACCAAAACAACAACACACGACAAGACTCGCGCCAAACCGGTAACGTTACACGCCAAACACCAAAGTAGGCCTACGGGACGCCACGGACACGTGAGAGAGCTCCGGAACGCGAGGAACCGGATGCAAACGACAACACAAATGCAATGCGATGCACATGACTATATGATATGAATGAATGCCACACACGCACACAACAAAACGACGAAAACCCGAAAGACAAGGAACCCGGAATGGAATAGATGAAGCCAGAGATATATTATATGCCCAAAAGGGAAAGTATTACATCCGGGGCATTACAAACTCTCCTCTACTACAGAAAGATCTCGTCCCGAGATCTAGGACTGGAAAAAGGAAGGGTACTCGGAACGAAGATGATCTTCTCCTTCCCACGTAGCTTCTCGGTTGGTATGGTGTGACCACTTGACTTTCAAGAATTTGATGGACTTGTTGCGGGTCTTGCGTTCGGTCTCTTCGAGAATAGCAACAGGATGCTCTCGGTAAGACAAATCTTGTTGAAGATCAATCTCTTCAAACGGAATCATGCGTTCAGGTGCCTTGAAGCATTTGCGGAGTTGAGACACATGGAACACATCATGAACATTGGCGAAGTTGGAAGGGAGATCAAGTTGATAGGCTAGATTGCCTCTTTTGCCAAGGATCTTGAAAGGCCCGACGTATCTAGGAGCAAGCTTTCCTTTGATACCGAATCTTTGGGTGCCTTTCATCGGAGAAACACGGAGATAAACATGATCACCAATGTTGAAGGCCAAATCACGATGCTTGCCGTCATAGTAGCTCTTCTGACGCGACTGAGCGGCCTTGAGATTCTCACGTATGACTTTGCACATTTCTTCGGCTTCTGAGATCAAGTCATTGCCAAGAAGTTGACGTTCTCCTGTTTCGGACTAGTTGAGAGGGGTACGGCACTTTCTGCCATAGAGGATTTCAAACGGGGCTTTACCGGCACTTGCTTGAAAGCTGTTGTTGTAAGAGAACTCGGCAAATGGAAGGCAATCTTCCCATTTCATGCCAAAAGATATGACACAGGCTCTGAGCATGTCTTCTAGAATCTGATTCACTCTCTCGACTTGACCACTGGTCTGAGGGTGAAAAGCAGTGCTGAACCTGATCTTAGTGCCCATGGCGGACTGAAATGAGTCCCAGAACTTTGAAGTGAACAAACTTCCACGGTCTGAGGAGATGACTTGAGGAATGCCATGTAAGGACACAATTCTGGAAGTGTACAACTCTGCAAGTTGAGCTGCATTGATGGATTCTTTGACTGGAAGAAAGTGAGCGACTTTGGTAAGCTTGTCAATCACCACGAAGATAGAATCATCCCCTCTCTTGGACTTAGGAAAGCCAGTGACGAAATCCATTTCAATGTGGTCGAATTTCCACTCGGGAATAGGAAGAGGTTGGAGAAGAACGGCTGGACGTTGATGTTCTGCTTTCACTCTCCTGCAGACATCACATTCATTGACGAATTGGGCAATCTCCCTTTTCATGCGTGTCCACCAGTAAGATTGCTTGAGGTCTTGGTACATCTTGGAACTGCCAGGATGAATGGAAAGGAGAGAATCATGTGCTTCTTCCATTATGAGCTTCCTGAGATCACCTTTGGGAACAACGAGTCTGTCCTCGAAGAACAAGGTATCTCTCTCATCAACACGAAAGCACTTGTATTTAGGAGTGCCCTTTGCAATACCATGTTTCACCTTCTGCACCATGGCATCACTGAGTTGGGCCTCACGGACCTGATCTTCCAAGGTAGGGGCAATTCGTAGATTTGCAAGAAAACCATGCGGAACAACTTGGAGGTTGAGTTTCCTGAATGCTTCACAAAGCTCAGGTTGGAACGGCTTGATAAGAAGGCTGTTGCAATATGCCTTTCTGCTCAAAGCATCTGCAATCACATTCGCCTTGCCAGGAGTGTATTCGATGCTGGGATTGTACTCTTGGATCATTTCAACCCAACGAGTCTGGCGGAGGTTCAGATTAGGTTGTGTGAAAATGTACTTCAAGCTCTTGTGATCGGTGAAGATGTCGACTTTTCTGCCCAACAACAGATGTCTCCACGTAATCAAAGCATGTACCACAGCTGCTAGCTCGAGATCATGTGTGGGATAGATCTTCTCACTTGGCTTGAGCTGACGAGAAGTGTATGCCACAATTCTCTTATCTTGCATAAGCACACCACCAAGTCCTTGAAGAGAAGCATCACAGAATACTTCATAGGGCTTGGACTCATCTGGAGGAGTAAGAACTGGAGCAGAGACGAGCTTTTCTTTGAGAGTTTTGAATGCCACTTCACACACTAGAGACTAAAAGTATTTGACATTCTTTTGCAGCAAGTTGGAAAGAGGCTTGGCAATCTTGGAGAAGTTCTCAATGAACCTTCTGCAATAGCTGGCAAGACCAAGAAAACTGCGGAGTTGCTTGACGTTCTGAGGAGCTTCCCAGTTGACAATTGCTTCAACTTTCTCGGGGTTTACCGCAATACCGTCAGCTGAGATAATATGGCCCAGGTAAAAAACCTTATCGAGCCAAAATTCGCACTTGGAGAACTTGGCATAGAACTTATGCTCTCGGAGTCGATCAAGAACCAGATGTAAGTGCTTTTCGTGATCTTCTTCATTCTTGGAAAATACCAGAATATCATCCAGATACACAAGCACAAACTCGCCGGTGTAGGGGTTGAAGATGTAGTGCATCATTCTCGAGAAGGTAGGAGGAGCATTGGCGAGACCAAAAGACATGACTGTATATTCATATGAACCGTAGCTCGTTCTGAAGGAAGTCTTGGGGATGTCTTCCTCGCGAATGCGAATTTGGTGATAGCCCATTCGGAGATCGAGCTTAGAGAACACTTTAGCTCCTTTGAGCTGCTCGAACAGTTCATTGATGTTGGGGAGCGGATACTTGTTCTTTATTGTCTTCTTGTTTAATGGCCGGTAATCAACGCAGAGACGCTCCGTGCCATCCTTCTTCTTGACAAATAAGACACCACAACCCCAAGGAGACGTACTAGGCCTGATGAGACCCATACGCTCCTATTCATCAAGCTGCTTCTTCAATTCCTTCAATTCTTCAGGAGAGAGCTTGTACGGACGCCGGCATGCTGGCTCAGTACCCGGCTCGAGTTCAATGACGAATTCCACCTGACGGTGTGGAGGCATTCCTGGAAGTTCTTCAGGAAAAACGTCTTGATATTCGTTTACCACCGGAATTTGAGAGATGGCATTAATCTCGCCCTTATCATTGAGAGAGAAAAGCCTGATAGTGTTATCCCTGGAGGCAAAGATAATCACATCTTCATCAGGATGATTCATCTTGACTTCCTTCTGTGCACAATCAATGTGAGCATCATGTTGAGAAAGCCAATCCATCCCGAGGATGAGGTCAATGTCGGAATTTCCAAGAACCACCGGATTAGCCAGAAATCGATAATCACCCATGCGAATAGAAACATCCGGAACATATATACTGGAATGCATTCGTCTCCCCGGAGAAATAACTGATAACTCCCTTGGTAGACTTTTGATGTCAACATTATGCTTGGATGCGAATGGTTGAGACATGAAAGAGCATGAAGCACCCGAATCAAACAAAACTTTAGCAGGGATGGAGTTAACTGGAAGGTTACCCAAAATGACATCAGAAGAATTCTCCGCTTGCGCTGCACTCATCAGATTCACCCTTGCTGCCTTTGGATCATGCTTGACCATAGCGGTACCGACAGGAGGAGGAGGCGGAAGGCGCCTTGGGTTGTTGCACTTGTTGGAATAATGGCCCTTCTGGCCACACTTGTAGCAAGTCACCTCAGAAAGTGGACGAGTAGGAGGAGCACTTAGTCTTGGAACTTGGAACTGCTGCTTGGACTGCTTGTTGGAGTTGGATGGGTGGGAGAAACCACGACCACCAGCATTCTTGTTGTTGTTGGAGTTGTTGGAGTTGCTGTAAGGAGTTCGAATCACTCGAGGAGGAGGAAGCCAAAACTTTTGTTGTTTCGCAGCCACTTGAGAAGATGAGGAGTGAACGGCATCTCGAATCCTCTTTTTAGAAGCCTCCATCTTGAGCTGAGCTGCCTCTTGTTTCAAAGCCATGTTATAGAATTTGTCGAATTCATCAGGCTCGAACAAGGTGAGAGCAAGTTGAAGTTCATCTTTCAGACCTCCTCGGAATTGATAGATTTTATTCTTGGCATCAGGAATGTATTGCTTAGCATAGCGGGCGAGGTTTTGGAACTTGACATTATACTGGTAGACAGTCATAGAGCCCTGCTTCAGGTTGCGGAATTGCTCACGCATACCCTCGATGACACTTGTAGGAATATGGTGAGAGCGAAAGTCCTTGCAGAAATCCTCCCAAGAGATCACACGACCTGGCCTGGAGTCTTTGTACTGCTGCCACCAGTCAGCTGCTTGGTCTTTGAGTTGGAAGGCTGCAAACTTCACATAGTCCTCTTCCTTCACGTTACTGCACTCAAAATGCTTCTTTATATCGGTTAACCAATCTTCAGCATCAAGAGGGTCGACACAGTAACTGAAAGCTTTTAGATTATTGGCCAAGAACTGGTTGAGAGTAGCATGGTGCTGTTGGTTGAAGAAGTTGCCTTGATTCCCTGGAACACCCTGATTAGCTTGATTAGCTTGCATCTGCTGCAACATCTGCATCAACAACTGGGTGTTCTGATTTGTAGTCTGCATAATCGCTCTCCAAGCCTCGGACGGAGGAGGAGGGGAAGGAGGACGATCTGGGACCTCTTCTGCCTCTGGGTTAGCGTTGGGAACTTTTTTCGGAGCCATCCTAAAAGAGATGACCATGAATCAGCAATTGATTGAAAGAAGGTATAAGCTGAATCAACGGATTGAAATGCAACATAGTCTTCACAATAATCATTCGAACAAGAGGAATGAATGAAATCATTCGAATAAGAGGAACGAATGAAATTCTCAGTTTAATGATAATAACAATCTTCACGAGAAGCCACATAGGGGACAAAAGGTAAAAATAAGAAAAACAACAAGGTACGGATGGAAACAAACACAAGATAGGAGCTTCGTTCGACATTTTTGTGCTGAAAGCATATGAACGCGTTACGAACGGGTTTTGCAATCCCCGGATCAGCATAGCCAAGGAACCTTTAAGATGCAACTCCCGATCAGAACATCGGTCATAATACCACTTCACTCAATGTAGAACCCCGAACTCGCTAACCTGCATTCGTTGGAAGAATGCCTACGATCTACTGGATAAACCCAACTATGAATTTCCGAAAGATTCCAGTTATGTAATCAGGTGTTGGGGATACAGGGGAAGCACCGCGCAATCAACTCTAAACCTACATCCAGCTGTATCCATCCTTCAACACATAACCAGTCTTTCTCGGAAACTGTCTACCTCGG
The DNA here is from genome assembly GCA_902687465.1 of Secale cereale. NCBI lineage: Eukaryota > Viridiplantae > Streptophyta > Magnoliopsida > Poales > Poaceae > Secale > Secale cereale. The sequence continues at coordinate 172,229,788 of LR738710.1, read as the reverse complement.
ACCTTCGAAAAAGCATCCACTATACCAAGCTATGGCAATACTCCCGAACTACCTCCCTAGTACTGGGTGATGTCGGGGTTATCTTGCCACTAACCGTATAGGAGAGATTTTCGATGTCGGTCGTCTTAAGTATTTAGTACTGCCGCGATATGCTTGTGACGACAATACCCCGAAGCTCAACTCCCCGGGACACTGCCACAACCCCTAATGTCAGGAGGCAACGAGAACAATATTCTCGTCACAAGAACATCGAAACAATCCCACAATACTCGCGAGATTCCTAAAAAAATTGGTGCAATTTTTGAAAGTAGAAGAGGCAAGAGTAGTCGTCAGGAGTCCTTACCAGGGAGAAAGGGGATGAGAAGCAAAGAAATCCTACTCTCCGATATAATATAGGACTCAAAAATATTTTCAGTGTGTGCCTAGACTCGACCGTCAACGATTCAATCAATCAGTGGAGGCTTCTAGGTCGAAGAAGGCTCTGAATACCAACTTGTAATGCCCAGGATGGGACTATATCTCCTACGTGTCGAGGCACGACTTAGAGACATAACCCCATGCTGGAATGATCGCAAGTCTGGTATCTTTGCACAACTCATGTAAAAGATGGGGATGGAAAAACATAAAATAGTTGGCTTACACTCGCGACGTCACACAAATACAATACATGTCCAAATCATCATTCAATAAAACATCACAGCCCTCTAAGGGTAAAATCCAAATGAAAAGATACCAAACATAATTTAAATCCATAGGTCGGATCGAAATCCTAGTAGAAGTCTCCACTACTGATCATCAGGATAACGAACATAGTAACGGCTACGCTCCTCGTCGTACTCCCAGTCTAGCTCGGTGCCATCACCTGGATAACTCACCACTGGACCTGCATCTGGTGTGGTGAAGTAACTGTGAGCCACAGAGGACTCAGCAATCCCGTTCCCGGGTAACATGACTATTTAAGCCTTGGGAAAGGATAAGGCTGAAGAAAAGAATAAGAGTTTGTAGCAGCAACTAGCACTAGCTTACGTGAAAGAGTGCGAAAAGAGAAGTGCCTCGGTCGAGAGATGATCACGAAGTGATCCTAGCTAAAGCTCAACAAACATAACCCCACCGTGTTCAACTCCCGAATCCCTATTCGGAAATTGACAGTCACGGTACACACGCTGGTAGTGTATTAGTAACATGGTGTCAAGTTATCTACATCCGGATATTAACAAGCTCCCATCTGCCACATAACCGCGGGCACGGCTTTCGAAAGTTCATAACCCTACAGGGGTGTTCCAACTTGGCCCATGACAAGCCCACGATCCGCGGAGTCGCAACTCCAATGTGGGAAGACCCGAGTATTCTCGGAATCTCGTGCTCAAGATACTCCGAACTAAGGTAAGGCTAATCCAGCAAATCCTCCCGGCGTGCCGACACCCTGACAATAGCCGCGCGTATCTATTCTAAGGCCACGACCGGATGGGTGATGCTACAGGTTTATATCAATCCTCGAGTTTCCTCGTGGTGACCCCGCAGGACCCCCGTTTCGGACCAACACTCATGAGGAGCACTGGCCCGGGGTTGTTGATTAAGAACTCGGGTTTGCAAGGCCTTATGCATGTTTTATTAGTTATTAAGAGAATAGTACCAATGTTGAGACTTGCTGGAAAATACTTAGCACTTAGCGGTTTATCGAGGGGGTCCCATAAACCCCAACCATGTGAGGAACGCATAATCAAGGAACATAACACCGATTTATACGGTTCCTAATGGCATGAGTGGAACAAAACACCAAGCAAAAGGCTTAGCCTTCCACCCATTGCCAATATATAGATGATTTCATTTTAAGCATTTATATAGTGTGATATAACCCAACAAACTTCAACATGAAGCAAGCATCTTCAACTTCACCTGCAACTAGCAATGCTATAAGAGGGGTTGAGCGAAGCGTACTTAGCCATTGATCGGTTTGCATAGGTAGGGTGGTTAAACAGGTTCATGGTTACAAGTAGGAGGCTGACATGAAAGACATGGGCATCGAGGCAAAACTATAGATCGAGACTACTAGCAATAGGCAAAAATAGTAATGTTATCGGGGTTGAAGTGGGGGCTAGGGTTTCCTTGTTTTGGGCAAAAATTGTGGGAGGTGGACAAATATATAGGCACAAGGAGCTAGGGTTGTCCAAATGGAGTGTGGTTTTCGGCCACAGGATCAGATTTGGATGGCCTAGATGATAGAAGTGGTTAGGAGTGGTTGGTGGGCTGTTGGAGGGGTGTCTTGGGCCTCAAAGTGGAGGCACTTTGAGCCCACGAGAATAACTATTGGGGTAGCAAACGGACTCGGAACACGACGAGATTTGACAGGCGGGTTACACACACCAAAACAACAACACACGACAAGACTCGCGCCAAACCGGTAACGTTACACGCCAAACACCAAAGTAGGCCTACGGGACGCCACGGACACGTGAGAGAGCTTCGGTACGTGAGGAACCGGATGCAAACGACAACACAAATGCAATGCGATGCACATGACTATATGATATGAATGAATTCCACACACGCACACAACAAAACGATGAAAACCCGAAAGACAAGGAACCCGAAATGGAATAGATGAAGCCAGAGATATATTATATGCCCAAAAGGGAAAGTATTACATCCGGGGCATTACACCATGCCTCTTTTGTGTGATATTGCTATGATATTTATGCACTTCCATACACTTTTGATCATATTTGGACTAACCTATTAACTCAGTGCACCCCAGTGCCAGTTTCTGTTTTCTGCTGTTTTTGTATTTCAGGTTTTCCCATTACGTAAACTGTCAGAAAAATTCCGGGAAAAATATATAAAAAATCAGCGTTCCGGAAGCTTCCATGCGGCCAAAGTAGGGCCGGAGGGGGGCCATCAGGGCTCCAGGCGCCCTGGGGGCGCGGCCCCCCTCCTGGCCGCGCCGGGGGGGCGCCTGGGCCCCCCAGGCCTCCGCTGATGCCCCCCTTTGGCATATATTTACACCGCGTCCCGAAACCCTCGAGGACGAAACCCTTTTCTCCAAAAGCTATTCCGATCTCCGCCGCCATCGCCACCACGTTCCGGGGGACCAGAATTCCTGTGTCGGCACCCTGCCGGGACGGGGAAGTGCCCCCGGATTCATCTCCATCGACGTTGCTTCCTCCCTCCATGATGCGGGAGTAGTTCCTCCTCGGGGCTGAGGTTTCTACCAGTAGATATGTGGTCAATTCTCTCTCCCATGATGTGATCTTCGTTTTGATCATAGGCTATGTTAATCTAGGATGATCCCATGATATTTCCCCTTCCTCTATGTATTGGATTGATGTACTCACTTGTCTTTATCTAGTATAATCTCCAAGACCAAGGTGACAGCGGTCTATTGGACATGGATTAGAAGAATATTTTCATGAGTGATTTCCTCTTTTGTGTGTGGATTGAAGATTGAGAGTCTCTTGGTGCTTGTCTTTGACTATCCTTGAGATATGTTGTGGTGATTGTGGTACTCTCTTTGGATGGCCGCGGTGACATTGGGAAATCCATAGATAGAGAACTACGAACTTAGAGGTGTGCTTCTGTAGCCCTACATAATTCTCGTCCTCTCTTGACCACAAAGGAATGACCTCCGGGTGCGTCTCCATTGCATGTTTTATGGGAAATATCATGTGATTCGATTATGTTAATGCTGTTGGGAGTTGCCACTAGTGAAAGTATGATCCCTAGGCCTTGTTTCCACCATTGCAATACCATTTGTGCTCATGTTTACCACTTGTTTTCTTGCTGCACTTTTTATTACAGATTTATATTACTTTGCTTTGCCACTCCTATCATCCATATTTTACCATCTCTTCGCCGAACTAGTGCACCTATACAACTCCTAGTTGTATTAGGTGTGTTGGGGACACAAGAGACTTCTTGTATCTTAGTTGTAGGGTTTCTTGAGAGAGACCATCTTCAACCTCTACTTCCCTGAGTTCGATAAACCTTAGGTCATCCACTTGAGGGAAATTGCTGCTGTCCTACAAACCTCTGCGCTTGGAGGCCCAACATAGTCTACAAGAGTAGAAGCGTGTGTAGACATCAAGCTATTTCTGGCGCCGTTGCCGGGGAGGTGAGTGCTTGAAGGTATATCTTTAGATCTTGCAATTAAATCTTTTTGTTTCTTGTTTTTATTTCACTAGTTATGTTTATGGAAAACCGCAATCTTAGTTTGCTGCTTGGGGAAGGTCGCTTTACCACACCCGTGGTAGAGAAGTCTCCTCCACCTACTGAATGTATCCCGTTCAAAATACCACTTGGGATAATTGAAATAATTATGAATGATCGTTATGATGGGACAGTCAATCCTAGTATTCATTTGTTGAAACTTACAGAACTTTGTGAGTTGTTTAAGATTTCAGGTTTGACAAGAGATGGAGTGATGAGGAAATTATTTGCCTTGTCCCTGAAAGGAAAAGCATTGGAATGGTATAGGCTACTAGATGACTCTCACCTGCTGGATTGGGAAGAGATCCAGTCTCTCTTTTACTCCAAGTTTTATCCTCTTCATGAAGTCCATGAGAATAGGAATTATGTTTATAGTTTCTATCCTCATGACGGAGAGAGCATAGCTCAAGCTTGGGGGAGACTGAAAACATCAATGCTAAAATGTCCTAACCATGGGCTCCCCAAAGATATGATTATTACTAATTTCTATGCGAGGCTCTCTCGACAGGATAAAGATTTGCTCGATGCTTCCTCTATGGGTTCTTTCACAAACGAAAAGGTTGATGGTACATGGGAAGTCCTTGAAAGAATTCAACGCAACACTGAAAATTGGGAGATCGACAAAGGTAAAGAGTCAGGTATAATTTATGAATATGATTGCATTAAGTCCTTTGTTGAAACTACAAGTTTTAATAAGTTTAGTGCTAAGTTTGGGCTTGATTCTCAACTCCTTGTTGATTTCCTCAAATCTTTTGCTTCACATCTTAATATGCTTAAGGAGGATTGGATCAAGCATCATGAACCTTTTAAAGAGATTTGCAAAGAAAATGAAATTGTTCATGATGATTGCAACATGCATGATCTAATTCCTAAAAATGAAGTTTTATATAAGCATGTTAATTTTTGTGGAGTGGATAGACCTTGTGAAAGGCCTATGATTGAAGAAGAGAAGTATTGTAAGCAACATAAGCATGAAAGAACAATCGCTTGGGTCAGAGATTTAAATGAAATTGCTAGAGAATTGTGTGACCTTTATCCTTTTACTTGTGAACTTTGCTGTATAGAGGGTCACTTTAATTTTCAATGCATGCACTTTCAAAACATAATTGTTAACCAATTGTGTGATAACATGATCACCTCTGATCTTTATGATGAGCTTATGTTATTTTTGATGTGTGAGGAGTTATCAGAAAAGACTTCTTGGCTAGATGTTAATGCCATAGGAATAAAAAACAATTTGCAAAATTGCCATCTCTATTGTGTTGTTAATTGCCATGAAAATGATTACATAAGTAAGATTAGAAAGGAGGGAACTTTACCAAAGTATAAAAATGTCTCTTATATTTCTGCTAATAAAAAGGAGAGTTTCTCCCAAGTTTTTCCTATTGTTTCTAATGATAAACCAGGATATGTGGAGAAGCTTCATCTCCAACCACTCCCTCCTAAGGTGAAGAAGAAGAAAAAGAAGAGGAGGAGGAAGAGGAGCAAGAAGGAAGAAGAATGGGTATCAACCTGGCCTGAGCATATTCCTCCCATCAACTTTTATCCTAACGGTTGTAAGTTTAAAGAAGAAGGTGAAGTTTATTGCCTTAATTATCATCTTGATGATACGTCCGTAGGTACTATTGAAGATGATTTTGATTATGATATGCATGTTACTTATTGTGATCGGGAAAATGATGATAATGCTACTTATGATCTTGAAAATCTTTTTGGTACCAACTCTGAAAGTGATGATATGGAAAGCTCTAAGCTTGGGGATGATAGGATTGCAAATCCTTTACCCACTAGTGATGTGATAATTGATAATTCTTTCGCTAGTAATAATAAAGACAACATGTTTACAAATATAGTTGCTAGCAATGATAATGCTCTTCTCTACCATGATGATGTTATAACTCCAATCTATAGTGATTATAAAGGTACCTATGACATAAGGAGAAATTATCCTTATGAAACTTGTCATAATCATGGAGGGAATTACTCCCTTGTTGAACACCATCTTCCTAATACACAATTAATCTATAGTGTTCAAGTTGTTTATGATAGTCCTACTCCCACTATTACCAATGAGAAAGATTATGCTTATGTGGAGAGTAAGAGTACCTTTTTGCATGTGGATCATGGTAACAATGCTTTATGTGATGCTTATATTGTTGAGTTTATTTGTGATCCCACTGAAAATTATTATGAAAATGGAACATATGCTTATAGATATTTCAATAATACCAAGTTCCCTCTTTTTATGTTGAAGGTTTTGAAGCTGCACTTGTTTTGCCTTCCTATGCTTATTGCTTTGTGCTTGAATGAATTATTCTATTGCAATATTCCTATGCATAGGAAGCATGTTAGGCTTAAATGTGTTTGATATTTGCTTCTTGATGCTCTCTTTTGCTCTTCAACTCTTATTCCTACGAGAGCATCATTAAAGTCTTAAGCCTATCTTCATGGATATAAAGAAAAGAGCTCTAGGGAGACAACCCTTGTTATCTTTGCTTTCAGTGAGTTCTTTCAGTCTTTAGTGGTCTTGATGTTTGTTACTACTGTAGCAACATCATTGTATCTTTATTTTTCAGCTTTGTGCCAAGTTTAGCCTCCGATTGCAAGAAAGTTCAAAAGTTGTGACGTGCAGTCCAGAAAACAGATTCTGTCTTTGGACAGAAAAATTCGTATAAAATCACCAGATCATCTTTTTGGTCTTAATTTGTTCGACAGCGTGCTCTATACAATTGGCTTTCGGGCGTCTGTTCTGAGTTTTTTGATTTGAGTTGCAGAAGTGCCCCGAAAAAATTATTTACTACCTGTTGGTCTGTTTTTCACAGATTCTGTCATGTTTTGCCTTTCCTTCGTTTTGCAAACCTTGAGCTTGCTTTTTCTTTGCAAAAACCTTTTGCCAATCTTGAGAAACAGTAGACCTTCAAGAATATCCCTATTTCCAGCAATGTAAATTTATTTTATTAAGGGTACTAACCTCGCTAATCAGATTATGATGAGTTATGTATGAAGGGAGTTTTCAAGTGTGCGAGGGAAGATGATAAAAAGATTCAGGAGTGTCAAACGCTCAAGCTTGGGGATGCCCCCGTGCACCCCCAAGAAATATTCAATAAGACTCAAGTGTCTAAGCTTGGGGATGCCCCCGTGCATCCCCTTCTCCATCAACAATTATCAGTTCGTCTTTCGTTCCACTATATTTTTATCACTTCATGTGTTATGTGCTATGCTTGGAGCGTCTTGCTTTTAGTTTCCTTTTTAGTTTTCTTTAGTTTTGTTTGCTGTTCATAACGAGTTGGAACCCAGCTTTCTTTGTGTGGGAGAGAAACACGCTCAACTTCAACCTAGAACACAACATAGAATTCTCATGTCTATCTTTGCTGTGTGTGCTCTTTGTCTTTCAATAGCTACTGTCAGGCTTAGCTCTTAGTTTTCATGCTTATCTTTTTAAGAGCTTTTGTTTAGTTGGTTGCTGGAACTCTCTTTAGTTATCATGCTTATCTTGTTAAGAGAGTTGGCTTCTGTTGCACTGGTTGATATGTCTATGATAAAAATGCTATGTGCATAATGGTGCTTAGTAGTTCATGTTTTCTTATGGTTAGTCTCAAATAGCTGGGGGGTTCTTAATGTGTTATTGAAGTACCAACATGATTTGTTTGCCTATGATGTGGTATGGTTTAGTGATATCTTCCTCCGAGAATTTATTTTGATTGACTTGGCATATGCTCGCGCATATTTAAGACTGTAAAGAAAGTCTATCAAGCCTTGATGATCTTTAATTTCGGAGTAGCGATATAACTTCCATGCCCGATTCAATGTTGCTTTGTCGCTCTGCATGATTATGACCGTCATTGCTCTTTTAGTTGGTCGCTCCCAGTCTTTTGCTAACCTTCGCCTGTACTAAGCGGACTGACTGCTTGTGCATCCAAAATCCTTTAAACCAGTTATGCCATATGAGTCCACCATACCTTCCTATACATGGTATTTACCTGCCATTCCTAACGAAGAGTTTCGTGTACCATCTCGAAATTAATCAAAAAAACATTTCTCTTTTGTGCCTCTGTTTTAGTTCATGAGGAAGTAGTAGTTAATTCATGATCTTTTTAAGTTGGACAAGCTTCACCCCGGGATTGCATGTCTAATGTGCAAACCCATAATACGAGAAGGAACTGGCAAAGAGTGCGCCCGGCTCATTAAAAATTATACAACAAACAAAACCTCCTTCACGCTTTGTTCATGAGAAATCAGAAAACTTTGGCAGTGATAAACAAAGGAGATTAAGAGGATGTGATCGTCCTCATGCGGGAGCCATTCCTCGAAACTTGTCCAGCTCAAGAAGTAATTGAGTTATCTACTAGCATTCGTTGACGAATTATGCATATTCTAAAAAAATGGTTACCTCTGTTTTTAAAACCAAGAGCTCTGGTACATGTTTAGTTTTTGTTTCCGACCACGGGTTTTCAACCTTGCCAACAAAAGCCACCGTTCGAGAGTCTCCACCTTCTTTCTTTAAAGCACCAACTATTAAGAGCATGATTGTCATTCTGAGTGTAATGTGCATTGTCCCAAAGTACCATTGTCTTTTGCATGATTATGATATCGTTTATTCTGAAATCATTGTATCTAGTCGTCACTTAAACTTTGGAGGTGCCCCTGCATTTATGTTTTGCTTCACTAAAGGGGGCAAGCGAGATACCACTTTATCATATTTGCACACCATGCTCATTACAAATCTATTGAGTGTTTCAGTATCATATTTTAAAACTTTCAGTTCTTTGTGATTTTCTCATGAGGCAACTTAATTACTACAGATTCATTGCCTCAGTAAGCACTTGTCATGTGACTGTAAAAAGTCCTTATATGGTTAATAGCATGTCACCACAGAAATTATGCTTGTTATCATTTACCTACTCGAGGACGAGCAGGAATTAAGCCTGGGGATGTTGATACGTCCAAAACGTATCTATAATTTCTGCTTGCTCCATGCGTCTTTTGTGTGATATTGCTATGATATTTATGCACTTCCATATACTTTTGATCATATTTGGACTAACCTATTAACTCAGTGCACCCCAGTGCCAGTTTCTGTTTTCTGCTGTTTTTGTATTTCAGGTTTTCCCATTACGTAAATTGCCAGAAAAATTCCGGGAAAATATATAAAAAATCAGCGTTTCGGAAGCTTCCATGCGGCCAAAGTAGGGCCGGAGGGGGGCCACCAGGGCTCCAGGCGCCCTGGGGGCGCGGCCCCCCTCCTGGCCGAGCCGGGGGGGCGCCTGGGCCCCCCAGGCCTCCGCTGATGCCCCCCTTTGGCATATATTTACACCGCGTCCCGAAACCCTCGAGGACGAAACCCTTTTCTCCAGAAGCTATTCCGATCTCCGCCGCCATCGCCACCAAGTTTTGGAGGACCAGAATTCCTGTGCCGGCACCCTGCCGGGACGGGGAAGTGCCCCCGGATTCATCTCCATCGACGTTGCTTCCTCCCTCCATGATGCGGGAGTAGTTCCTCCTCGGGGCTGAGGTTTCTACCAGTAGCTATGTGGTCAATTCTCTCTCCCATGATGTGATCTTCGTTGTGATCATAGGCTATGTTAATCTAGGGTGATCCCATGATATTTCCCCTTCCTCTATGTATTGGATTGATGTACTCACTTGTCTTTATCTAGTATAATCTCCGAGACCAAGGTGACAGCGATCTATTGGACATGGATTAGAAGAATATTTTCATGAGTGATTTCCTCTTTTGTGTGTGGATTGAAGATTGAGAGTCTCTTGGTGCTTGTCTTTGACTATCCTTGAGATATGTTGTGGTGATTGTGGTACTCTCTTTGGATGGCCGCAGTGACATTGGGAAATCCATAGATAGAGAACTATGAACTTAGAGGTGTGCTTTTGTAGCCCTACATAATTCTCGTCCTCTCTTGACCATAAAGGAATGACCTCCGGGTGCGTCTCCGTTGCATGTTTTATGGGAAATATCATGTGATTCGATTATGTTAATGTTGTTGGGAGTTGCCACTAGTGAAAGTATGATCCCTAGGCCTTGTTTCCACCATTGCAATACCATTTGTGCTCACTTTTACCACTTGTTTGCTTGCTGCACTTTTTATTACAGATTTATATTACTTTGCTTTGCCACTCCTATCATCCATATTTTACCATCTCTTCGCCGAACTAGTGCACCTATACAACTCCTAGTTGTATTAGGTGTGTTGGGGACACAAGAGACTTCTTGTATCATAGTTGCAGGGTTGCTTGAGAGAGACCATCTTCAACCTCTACTTCCCTGAGTTTGATAAACCTTAGGTCATCCACTTGAGAAAATTGTTGTTGTCCTACAAACCTCTGCGCTTGGAGGCCCAACATAGTCTACAAGAGTAGAAGCGTGTGTAGACATCACCCCCATGCATCCCCTTCTCCATCAACAATTATCAGTTCGTCCTTCGTTCCACTATATTTTCGCTTCATGCGTTATGTGCTATGCTTGGAGCGTCTTGCTCTTAGTTCCCTTTTTAGTTTTCTTTAGCTTTGCTTGCTGTTCATAACAAGTTAGAACCCAGCTTTCTTTGTGTGGGAGAGAAACACGCTCCACTTCAACCTAGAACACAACATAGGATTTTCATGCTTATCTTTGTTGTGTGTGTTCTTTGTCTTTCCATAGCTGCTGTCATGTTTAGCTCTTAGTTTTCATGCTTTTCTTTTTAAAGAGCTTTTGTTTAGTTGGTTTCTGAACTCTCTTGAGTTTTCATGTTTATCTTGTTAAGAGAGTTTTCCTGTTGCACTGAGTTGTGTGTCTTAACTTAAAGTAGGTAATTGAGGTTGCTATTTATTTTTAGTAGTAACTTGCAATAGTTTTGAGGTATTGCCATGAGTAATGTCTGAACTTTTGGTGTCAAGAGCTTTAGCCTATTAGTGATAGATGTCGTATTTTGGGCAATCCGTGTTTATTTTCGAAAACCTACAAAATAGTTGAGAACTTTAGCTACTAGATGGATCACTAATCTTTGGAGGGATCGAATATTAGAGTACACTCACGTACCATGAGTCGAGGATGCGCAAGGATAACCAAACCCCCATACACTCCTCCTCGGGGTACTTGTCTCTTTATGAACCTCCTAATTAGATTGAGAGTTACCGATAATAAGTGCATGAGTTCTTCGGACTAATGTGAGTATTCGAAAGTTGATACTTCCACCTAGCCATATTTTTCTAGCCTCTTTGGTACCGTGCATTGCCCTTTCTCACCTCGAGAGTTGGCGCATACTTCGCCGGTGCATCCAAATCCTTGGCACGATACGCTCTGTCATCATAAGCCTCATTATATCCTTCCTCAAAACAGCCACCATACCTACCTATCAAGGCATTTTCATAGCCTTTCCGAGATACATTGACATGCAACATCCATCTTCTCATGACTTGATCTTCATGTCATACATGTTTTTTTCTTGATCGATGAGTCGCATGCTAGTTGGGCCTTGCCCTAATCATTGCTACATGACGCGCTAGTATCATTGCATATCCTGCTACACTGGCAGAGGCATACATTTGCATACATCATGATAGTTTCATTTTCTTTATGTTGAGTACTTTTGTAAATTGTGAAAGATCTTCTATACTTCTTGTAATATATAGAGTGTTGCCCCTAAAGTGAGGAAAAGATCCCAAAGAGGACAAAATCGAAAGATCCCAAAGAGGACAAATGAGAGTTAAATAGAAAGAGCCATTGAGGCCACAAAAAATAAAATAAAAAGAGAAAAAGAGAAAAAGAAATAAAAAGAGAGAAGGGGGCACACTACTATTTCTTTTGAGAGATCCACACTCGTACTCCATCTTATACCTTGTACTCCATAGAGATTATCATTCATGCATATAGCTATGTGGGGACCTTCACACTATAGAACTTGGCTTGTATATTCCAATGATAAGCCTCCTCAAAGGAGCTCTAGGTCTTCTTGAGCAAGCAAGTTGGATGCACCCCCACTAGTTCCATTGGAGAGCTTACCTTAGCTCATATGTGCATCCGTTGCATGGCAATCCCTACTCCTCACATCATATCTATCATTTGGCTTTCTCTCGCCTATGATTGTCCTCATTGATGTGAGCCTTTCACACCTTTTTTGTCTTCCCCCTTCATCATTTTTCTCTCTTTGCCATCCTAAGTGTTAACTTTCTTGCTTACGCTCATCCATTGCATGAGTGTTCAAAATATCGAAAGGGAGTGGATCATTTTGACTTGTACCTGGCTGTTGGTCTGGGGATGAGTCGAGATAAGATTCCAAAGAAGACCAAGTGTGAAACTTTAGTAGATTAAGTTCTCAACAATACAAAAACTATGTTTTACTCTCTCGTATATCCCTATCCCCTTTCTTGCACGCAAACACCATTTGGAGACATTCGAGTCACGGACAGCGAAAGCTCTTGCACCTTTATGTTCTTATGTTGCTTGTTACAATGCTAATATAGACTCTTGCTTGTTATGACTTGAATTGAATTACATGCCTTGATTGCTTTACTTTTAAAAGTTCTTATATGGTTGGTAGCATGTCACCACATAAATTATGCTTGTTATCATTTACTTACTCGAGGACGAGCAGGAATTAAGCTTGGGGATGTTGATACGTCCAAAATGTATCTATAATTTCTGCTTGCTCCATGCCTCTTTTGTGTGATATTGCTATGATATTTATGCACTTCCATACACTTTTGATTATATTTGGACTAACCTATTAACTCAGTGCACCACAGTACCAGTTCCTGTTTTCTGCTGTTTTTCTATTTCAGGTTTCCCCCATATTAAAAGTGCTCCAAAAATTCCGGGAAAATACAGGAAAAATCAGCGTACAGGAAGCTTCGCGAATAACCAAAGCGGATCCAGGGGGCCCAGGCGGCCACCCGGCGCGGCCCCACCCTTGGCCGCGCCAGGGGGGGCGCCTGGGGCCCTGGCTCCACCTCTGGTGACCCCCCTTCGCATATATATTCCTCCCATCGCGAAAACCCTGATTCTAGAACCCTTTTCTCCAAAAGCAATTCTGATCTCCGCCTCCATCGCCACCAAGTTTCGGGGGACCAGAATTCCTGTGCCGGCATCCTGCCAGGACGGGGAAGTGCCCCCGGATTCATCTCCATCGACGTTGCTTCCTCCCTCCATGATGCGGGAGTAGTTCCTCCTCGGGGCTGAGGTTTCTACCAGTAGCTATGTGGTCAATTCTCTCTACCATGATGTGATCTTCGTTGTGATCATAGGCTATGTTAATCTAGGGTGATCCCATGATATTTCCCCTTCCTCTATGTATTGGATTGTTGTACTCACTTGTCTTTATCTAGTATAATCCCCGAGACCAAGGTGACAGCGGTCTATTGGACATGGATTAGAAGAATATTTTCATGAGTGATTTCCTCTTTTGTGTGTTGATTGAAGATTGAGAGTTTCTTGGTGCTTGTCTTTGACTATCCTTGAGATATGTTGTGGTGATTGTGGTACTCTCTTTGGATGGCCGCGGTGACATTGGGAAATCCATAGATTGAGAACTACGAACTTTGAGGTGTGCTTTTGTAGCCCTACATAATTCTCGTCCTCTCTTGACCACAAAGGAATGACCTCCGAGTGCGTCTCCATTGCATGTTTTATGGGAAATATCATGTGATTAGACTATAGTAATGTTGTTGGGAGTTGCCACTAGTGAAAGTATGAAGCCTAGGCCTTGTTTCCACCATTGCAATACCATTTGTGCTCACGTTTACCACTTGTTTGCTTGCTGCACTTTTTATTACAGATTTATATTACTTTGCTTTGCCACTCCTATCATCCATATTTTACCATCTCTTCGCCGAACTAGTGCACCTATACAACTCCTAGTTGTATTAGGTGTGTTGGGGACACAAGAGACTTCTTGTATCTTAGTTGCAGGGTTGCTTGAGAGAGACCATCTTCAACCTCTACTTCCCTGAGTTCGATAAACCTTAGGTCATCCACTTGAGGGAAATTGCTGCTGTCCTACAAACCTCTGCGCTTGGAGGCCCAACATAGTCTACAAGAATAGAAGCGTGTGTAGACATCAAGCTATTTCTGGCGCCGTTGCCGGGGAAGTAAGTGTTTGAAGGTATATCTTTAGATCTTGCAATTAAATGTTTTCGTTTCTTGTTTTTAGTTTCACTAGTTATGTTTATGGAAAACCGCACTCTTAGTTCGCTGCTTGGGGAAGGCCGCTTTACCGGTAGAGAAGTCTCCTCCACCTACTGAATGTATCCCGTTCCAAATACCATTAGTCTTGGTCGCCTCGATCGATTCTGAAGCCATCAATGAATTAGTTGCTTCTCGCGTCGACTGGATGTCTTGCGTCGATTGAGCTCCTTGCGTCGACTGGGTTTTGTGCTAGGCGTCGGGCGCCGTGAGTGCGTGCCGTTTTTGACGGGATCGGTTGCCCTCTGACCGCCGGATTCGGCGGGGCTTTCGAAATTTGGGGAAGCGCGCGGGACGGGATGTGTCGCATCGATCGGAGGGGTGCGGTTCGAACGCCTCGATTCCCGCGCCTTCTTTTTGGCCACGTATCGCGTCAGCGCCTGTTACGGGATCGAATTGGATTGCTCGGGGCCACTGGTCAGCCACTCAACTGAGCCATTATAAAGGTGCGCCGAGTCCGCCGCGGGGGGCACTGTGCGCCTAGTCTTCTCCCATTTGCCTTGGCTTCTCTGCAGCGTTCTTGCTTCTCCGCCGCGCCCCCGCTCCTTCCTGCTTCTCTCCGCGGCGACCGCCGTCTCGCGACCCATGGGCAAAGACAAGACTGCGGCCATGGAGCGCTCCAAGAAGGCGGCGTCGGGGAAGGGGAGGCGAGCTGGCCGGGTCGGCTCGTCATCGAGGTCCGGACTCCCTGCTGGATGGATCCAGGGGGATTGGATCCGGTCCACCGTCGTGGTGGAGGATCTGGAGGAGCTGGAGGAGGAGGGGCTGATCGCCGGCGGCTCCTGGCGGGCGCCTGGGGGAGAGCTCGAGCCCCGGCCACAGGAGGGCGAGTGTGTACTCCACGCCACCCACGTCGACCGAGGTTTCTCTACGCCCCCGCACCCTTTCTTCCGCGCGCTTCTGATCTTCTTTGGTGCCCAGTTGCATTACTTTACGCCCAACTCCATCGCCTTCCTCTCCGCTTTCGTTTCTATGTGCGAGAACTTCCTCGGTTGCCGACCGCACTGGGGCTTGTTCAAGCACATCTTCACCTGCCGCTCACAGACCGTCAAGAGGGTGAACCCGAGTGACGGCAAGACGCACGTCCTCCAGGCGTGCGGCGGGCTCAGGATTCAGCTTAGGAATAGGAGCGCCTTCCCTCCCATGAACCTTCCAGAGTCGATTCGGGGCTGGCAGTCGACCTGGTTTTATTACAAGGACAGTCCGACTCCGGGTCAGTCGACTGGCCTTCCTCCATTTACTCTAGGTCGAGCCAGCCCACCTCCTTCGATGGTAGTGAGTAAGGCCGAGAGGGCCGAGGTAGACATGTTGATGGAGAGGGTCGTCCAGCTAGTCCGCGAGGGGGCACGGGGATGGACCTGTTCGAGGTGTACCTCACGCGGAGGATCCAGCCGCTTCAAGCCTGGGACCACCCAATGTGGCTGTACTCCGGCACCGACGACTCATCCCGAGTCCACCCGGAGGCGGCCCACCCGTAGTATGTAGTGCGGTGTTTGAAGAGCATCACCGGGAACAAGGACAACCCCAGGGGGTCTGGGAGGATCATCCCATTCGACGCCGACCACCTGCCAGACAAGGTTAGCCTTCCGCTTCCGAGTGATGTGTCTTTCGATTGATTTGTGGTCTTTATTGATGGTTGCGACTGGTATTTGATCAACTTCTTTTATTTGCAGATCTATACAGAGATGTACTCGCTGCCCAATGGGGACTTGGGCCAGGAGGGCGAGGAGGGCACGGGCGCCGCCGCTGAATGGAAGTCGGAGGAGGAGACCGAGGAGAGCGAGGATTACAGCAGCGGGGAGGAGGTCGAGTCACCTCCCCGTGTCGAGCGCCGATCCAAGGATAAGAACGACCCAGGGGCTGCACGACCGCAAGTGGGTCCCTCAGGGTCCCGGACGCCCAAACGCACCCGAACGACCACCCCTGAGCCGGCCGAGAAGACGCCCAAGCAGCCAAGGTCGCCACCTCCAAGCCCCGAAAGGCCCTGCCACGGATTAAGGTGGACGTGCCTATCGCATCCACGTAAGTGCCACTTGGACTTGCTTCTTTCTGTTTCTCGGAGGTCGATTGGAGTCTCAGTCGACCCATTTCTTGACTGAATCTTTCAGAGCTGCCGCTTCCACGACCTCGATGGACATCAACTGGGGTCGAGACGACGAGGAGATCGCGGATGCCGTGACATTTCGTGCAGGTATGGGCTCTATGAGACTTGTCTTATCCTTCTTTTCTTTCGCGGGTGACGGTCGACTGACTTGGTTCCCGGCTTGACCTGAAGTGCCACGCCTCATCATAGAGCTGCCGGACGACGACGAAGACGAGGAGCAGTTCGGAGGGGACTGCCAGCGCACAAGGAAGAAGGGCCGGAAGGCGCCTTTTGGCTCGGAGGCCCAGCGACAGGAGGATGCGGCCCGAGCCGCGGTCTCTTTCGCCGTCCCTGTGTCGACCGTGCACGCTGCCGACCCATCGTCTGCGCCAAACATCGACCCAGCGCCTGCCCCGGTTGTCGACCCAGGGTCGACTCTAGCCGTCGACTCAGCGCCGGTTCGTGCCGTCGATCCAGCGCCTGCGCCCGCAGCCGGCTCGACGCCCGCTGCTTCATATGTCCTCTTCTCTACCTACCGCCTCCTGGAGGACCCTGTGGGGGCGGCTCAAGAAGCCGTTCGCCAGGCGGAGGTGATGATGGGGAGAACGAAGGCGGCGTATGAGGCCAGCATGGCGGCTTACGATGCCAGCTCCGCTCTTCGGGCCAACGTCCAGGTACGTTGTCTTTATTGGAGTAGTCTTTGACTTCGAGAGAATCTGCTTGTTTTGTTTCATGAGGTACCACACCCACTGGGTGTTCTTCTTTCCCTGTCTTCTTTGAGCTCGCGTCGGGCTGTCCTCGGCCGAGTGAAACCAGTGGGGGCACGCTCAGTGCACCCACTGGGTGTAGTCCCCGAGACCGTGGTCGACTGCTAGCGGTCGGCCATGGTCTTACTATAGAACTTCCATGTTGTTGGGTTTTTTTTGCACCGGACTGATCTTGGCCGAGTGAAACCAGTGGGGGCACGCTCAGTGCACCCACTGGGTGTAGTCCCCGAGGCTGCGGTTGAGTGTTCTGACTCGACTGTAGTCTTACAATCTTGCTTTGTTGTGTTGATGCAGAAATCTTGCGAGTTCGGGGCCAAGTTTGCAGATCTTGAGCAGAAGCAAATCCAGCTTAATATTGACTTGCAGTTGGCTCGGGACCACCTGAAGAAGACGCAGGACGATGCGGCTGGTAACTTACTCTTGTCTCATGCCGACTGACTTTTTGCTAGATGTGTCATCTGTTCCTTCATGTTCATCTGTCCAGTGGCGGTTTTGGTAGGTCAACTGAGGGCGGCCTTGGAGCAAAAGGATCTCGACCTGGCGGCGGCGCAGCAGGCGGCTCAGGAGAAGTCGGAACTGGCGGCGAAGAAGCTGGCTTCCGTGGGCGCGCTCGAGGCGGAGATCATCCGACTGAGGGGCTCACTTGACGCGGCCAACCAAGAGGTGACTCAACTGAAGAAGTCCAAGGCTGTCCTGAATGACAAGTACGAGGCTCTCTTTCGGAAGAGGGTTGATCTTGAGGTGTATCTGGGCGACATCACCAAGAAATGGTACCTCGTGCTCGAAGGTATGCCTCCTTTGGCTTGGTTAGAATTGGATCGGTCGACCCGCATCTTATCTTTTGACTTGACTTGCTGTTCTTGGTGCAGAGTTCTATTGCAACTTTGAAGAGGAGACTGGACGGGTCGAGCCTGGCTTGGACCCAACCAACTCCATCGTGAAGGACGAGGTGTCCATGAATATACTGATACTGGAGTCACGCCTCACTGCGGCCACGGATTACCTGGGACGACTGAAGGCAGTGATGGCCCGAATCGATGCTGCTCTCTGGAGGGGGATTGTGCGGGACAACGACCTCGAGTCCTTGATGACTCGACTCAATGAGATCTCCGACCGAGTGCAGGAGTGGAAGAAGTCGGCGCCCCGGGAGGAGCTGACATGGCGCTGTCTTTAGTCCGTGTGCACTGCAGGGAGGTGAAGGAGAGGAAGCTTGCCGCGTTGAAGGTCGCAAACACGAAGGAGCTCCAATTCCAGTCGTTCATGGAGACTTTCTTGGAAGCCGCCACTCGTATCGCCGATGGGATTGATGTGGACGAATTCGTTGCGCCTGCAAGCCCGCCTCCTCCCGAGCCATGACTTTGATACATTAATCTTATTTGCCGTGGAATGCCGCGTGGATTTATATTTGTTAAACTCTGGTGGGTCTGCGGCCCAAGTACTCTTGCCCGATCTTTGCGGGGCTTTTATTTGATTTTGATCCTTTGATTCGTCGCTCTTCTTCTGATCATCTGAACCTTTGAGTCGACGTCTTCGGTTAAGTTCCCGAGTGAGTGGGTTGCTCCTCACTCGGAGTAAGTGGTTGCTAACTTAGGCGAGTCACGGGGTCACAGCTAAGCCCCCGAGTGAGAGGGTCGCTCTTCACTCGGAGTAGAATGTTTATAACTTAGGCGATTCCAAGCTATGTTGTACTTGTGGCGGAGTTCGGAGGACCGAGCCGCTTTGTACTTGTGACGTAGCTCGGAGGACCGCAGCTAAGCCCCCGAGTGAGAGGGTTGCTCTTCACTCGGAGTAGATGGTTGTAACTTAGGCGAGTCACGGGGTCGCAGCTAAGCCCCCGAGTGAGAGGGTCGCTCTTCACTCGGAGTAGAATGTTTATAACTTAGGAGATTCCAAGCTACGTTGAACTTGTGGCAGAGTTCGGAGGACCGAGCCGCTTCGTACTTGTAGCGTAGCTTGGAGGACCGCAGCTAAGCCCCCGAGTGAGAGGGTTGCTCCTCACTCGGAGTAGAATGTTTATA
>LR738710.1:172141121-172209752 GCA_902687465.1 Secale cereale | reverse complement strand
GATTCCAAGCTACGTTGTACTTGTGGCGGAGTTCGGAGGACCGAGCCGCTTTGTACTTGTGGTGTAGCTCGGAGAACCGCAGCTAAGCCCCCGAGTGAGAGGGTTGCTCTTCACTCGGAGTAGATGGTTGTAACTTAGGCGAGTCATGGGGTCGCAGCTAAGCCCCCGAGTGAGAGGGTCGCTCTTCACTCGGAGTAGAATGTTTATAACTTAGGCGATTCCAAGCTACGTTGTACTTGTGGCGGAGTTCGGAGGACCGAGCCACTTTGTACTTGTGACGTAGCTCGGAGGACCGCAGCTAAGCACCCACTGGGGGATTTGGAGGACACCAATTGTTAGGGGATCATTGCTATCTTGTCTTAAAAACGAACTGGGAAATCTTTATTACAGCTCGACCGTCGAGCGCTTCAAGTGTAAAAGCGGCGGAGCAGGTCCGCATTCCACGAGTGAGGTTCGTCTTTCTTCTGGGCTACATTGTAGAGGTGGTACGCTCTGTTGCGCAGTACTTTGGTGATGATGAACGGCCCTTCCCAGGCCGGGGCGAGCTTGTGTGGACGTTTTTGATGCACTTGAAGGACCAGGTCTCCTTTCTGGAATGCTCGGCTTCTTACGTTGCGAGCATGGAATCGACGCAGGTCCTGTTGGTAGATGGTTGACTGGATCAGTGCCATCTCTCTTTCCTCTTCCAAAAGGTCGATTGCATCTTGACGGGCTTGCTCTGCCTCGACTTCGGAGAAGAGTTCCACTCTGGGGGCGTTGTGTAATAAGTCGCTCGGCAACACAGCTTCGGCCCCGTAGACCAAGAAGAAAGGGGTACGGCCGGTCGACCGATTCGGAGTCATCCTCAGACCCCATAGGTCAGAGGGCAGCTCAGTTACCCAAGCCCCGGCGGCATGCTTAAGGTCACGCATGAGCCGTGGCTTTAGGCCTTGGAGAATCAAACCATTTGCTCTTTCTGCTTGTCCATTCGACTGCGGATGTGCCACGGAAGCGTAGTCGACTCTTGTTCCTTGGGAAGCACAGAAAGCTTTGAATTCATCCGAGTCGAAGTTGGAGCCGTTGTCCGTGATGATGTTGTGGGGGACCCCATATCTGAATATTAGCTCTTTGATGAAGCTGATGGCGGTGCTCGACTCGAGGTTCTTGATGGGCTTGGCATTGATCCACTTGGTGAACTTGTCGACTGCTACCAGAAGGTGGGTAAATCCGCTTCTGCCTGTCTTGAAAGGGCCGACATATCCAAGCCCCAAACAACGAAGGGCCAGACTAGAGGGATGGTTTTCAGGGCAGATGCAGGCTTGTGTGACATGTTGGAGTAGAACTGACAACCCGCGCATTTATCCACAATGTCTTTGGCCATCTCGTTGGCGCGGGGCCAGTAAAACCCGGCTCGGTATGCTTTGGCCACGATAGTCCGAGAGGAGGCGTGCTGGCCACAAGTCCCCGAGTGGATTTCATCCAAGATCAGTCGACCTTCCTCTGGATCGATGCAGCGCTGGGCGACTCCGGTGACGCTTTCTCTGTAGAGCTGGCCTTGGATGACTGTGAACGCTTTGGATCGGCGGACGATCTGGCGCGCTTCTTCTTCGTCTTCTGGGAGTTCTTGTCTGAGTAGATATGATATAAATGGCACAGTCCAATCAGGTGTGATCATTAGGACCTCCATGATCGAGTCGACCACGGCAGGAACTTCGACCTCAGTCAGATCCGTCGCGCTGACTGGCTGCGGGGGCTCTTCCGTGAAGGGGTCTTCTTTGACACAGGGGGTGTGCAGATGCTCCAGGAACACATTCTTGGGTATAGATCGCCGAGTTGACCCAATTTTTGCGAGATCATCGGCTAGCTGATTCTTTGCTCTGGGCACATGATGGAGCTCTAAGCCTTCGAACTTCTTTTCAAGCTTTCGCACTGCACTGCAATAACTGGTCATTGCCGGGCTCCTGACGTCCCATTCTTTCATCACTTGATTCACCACTAGGTCGGAATCGCCGTAGACCATCAGGCGACGGACGCCGATTGAGATGGCCATACGCAACCCATACAAAAGTGCTTCGTATTCGGCTTCGTTGTTTGATGAATCAAAATGGATCTGAAGGACGTAGCTGAGCTTGACGCCCCTGGGAGAGATCAGGACTACGCCTGCGTCTGATCCGTTTAGCATCTTGGACCCATCGAAGAACATAGTCCAGTGGTCCAACTGGACTTGAGTCGGAAGCTCTTGTTCTATCCACTCAGCCACAAATTCCGTTATGGCCTGAGACTTAATAGCTTTCTTCGCTTCAAACTTGATATCCAACGGAAGAAGTTCAATCGGCCATTTTGCTACTCGACCGGTTGCATCTCGGTTGTTTAGTATCTCTGATAGTGGGGCGTCGCTGACGACTGAGATTGAGTGATCCGAGAAATAATGGGCAACCTTTTTTGCAGTCAAGTAAATCCCGTACACAAGCTTTTGGTAATGTGGATACCTTTGCTTGCAGGGAGTCAAAACTTCGGATATGTAATAGACCGGGCGTTGGACCTTGTATGCCTTGCCCTCTTCTTCGTGCTCGACCGTGAGTACAGTACCGACGACTTGTCCGGTGGCAGCAATGTACAGCAGAAGAGGTTCTCCGCTGACTGGGGCAGCGAGCACCGGCTGGGTGGACAGCATGGCTTTGAGCTCTTCAAACGCTGCTTCGGCTTCGGGATTCCACTCGAACTTGTCGGATTTCTTCATGAGTCGGTAGAGAGGCAGTGCCTTCTCCCCAAGTCGAGAGATGAATCGACTCAGTGCGGCCAAGCAACCAGTAAGCTTCTGGACGTCGTGAATATGCTCGAGGCGTTTCATTCGGAGGATGGTGCTGACCTTCTCTGGGTTGGCGTCGATTCCCCGTTCGGAAACGAGAAAACCGAGCAACTTGCCACCAGGGACTCCAAATGTACACTTCGACGGGTTGAGCTTGATATCATAGCTTCTGAGGTTCGCGAATGTCTCAGCGAGGTCAGTCAGCAGGTCGGACCCTTTCCGTGACTTGACCACGATGTCATCCATGTACACCTCGACGTTCCGACTGATTTGCTTTATTAATCACTTCTGGATCATGCGCATGAAGGTGGCGTCGGCATTTTTGAGGCCGAAAAATGCTCACATCCCGCAGTCGAGTCGACTATCTGATCGATGCGGGGAAGAGGGAAATGATCTTTCGGGCAGGCCCGATTGATGTGCTTGAAATTGATGCACATGCGGAGAGACTTGTCCTTCTTGGGGACCATGACGACGTTGGCGAGCCACTCGGAGTGGTATATCTCGCGGATGAACTCTACTGCTAGGAGTCGAGCCACTTCTTCGCCAATCGCCTTTCGCTTCTCCGCAGCGGATTGACGGAGATGTTCCTTCACAGGTTTCACCTTCGGGTCGACTCACAAATGGTGCTCAGCCAGCCCCCTGGGCACACCCGGCATGTCTGATGGTTTCCATGCAAAGATGTCCTAGTTCTCACAGAGGAACTGGATGAGCGCTTCTTCCTATTTGCTGTCGAGTGTGGTGGAGATGTGGGTCGGCGCCGCGTTGGGGTCGGTGGGGTGGATGTGCACAGGTTTTGTGTCTCCTACCGACTGAAAAGCTGACTCGGAAGCCGGCTTCTTTGCCCTTAGTAGGTCGCCTGGATCCACTTGCTTTTGGTACTCCTCCATCTCTACTGCTGCCATTTACTTGTCGGCGATCTTCGAGCCTTTCTATAAGCATTCTTCCGCTTTCAGTCGTTTCCCAGTGATGGTTATGACGCCGTTGGGTCCCGGCATCTTCAGCTTGAGGTAGACGTAACATGGTCGAGCCATGAACCTGGCGTAGGCGGGCCTACCCAGGATGGCGTGATAGGCGTTGTCGAAGTCCACCACTTCGAACGTCAGCTTCTCCTTTCGGTAGTTCTTGGACTCACCAAAGACGACATCGAGTGAGATCTGGCCAAGTTAGTCGGCTTTCTTCCCGGGGATTACCCCGTGGAACCTCATGTTACTTTCCCTTAGCTTGGACATCGGAATGCCCATATCCCGGAGGGTTGCTGCATACAGGATATTCAAGCCACTGCCTCCATCCATCAGAACTTTGGTCAGGCGCGTGCCTTCGACTACTGGGTCGACCACCAACGCCTGCCGCCCAGGGGTGGTGATGTGCGCTGGATGATCGGACTGGTCAAATGTGATGGGGGTCTTCGACCATTTCAGGAATGTGGGGGTCGCCGGAGCAACCATGTTTACTTCTCTGTTGATGATTTTCAGTCGACTTTTGCTCTCGACATCTGCGAAAATCACCAAGGTGGAGTTGATGCGGGGGTATCCTCCGTCCCCTTCCTTGTCTTCAGACTCTTCTGATTCCTTATCTTTCTCGGTCGACTGATCCTTCTGGAAACTCTGGATCAAGAGTCGACACTGCCGAGTGGTGTGCTTGTGATACACCAAGTTTCCCTCTTCATCTTTCTTTGTGTGTATGGGACACGGCTGGTCGAGCATATCATCTCCAGCCTGGCCCTTTCCTTTCTTGGGGGCCTAGGAGCCTTTGGGCTTCCCTTTGCCCTTCCCTTGATTAACCACCGCAGCCTCTCCCTGAGCGGCTGGGTCGGCCTTGCGCTTATTCTTTCGATTGTGATTCTGGTCGTCCTGTCCGACTTGTTTCTTGCCGCTACGGAGCTGATCGGCCTCTTCACCGTTGGCGTACCGACTGGAAATTTCCATCATCCGCGATAGGGACATGTCGCATGTTCGGCCGAACTTTAGATTCAGCTCTCGGTTGCGCACGCCTTCCTTGAAAGCACACACCGCCTGGTGCTCGGAAACGTTTTCCACCGTGTGATGCAAAGTGGTCCACCGCTGAATGTAGTCCCTCAAAGTTTCACTCGGCTTCTTTGTGCAGTGTTGGAGCTCCGCGAGTCCAGCAGGTCACTTGCAGGTGCCTTCGAAGGTCCGAACGAAAACTCGAGCGAGCTCTTCCCAACTGTATATGCTCCTGGGGGCTAACTGGTTGAGCCACGCCCGAGCGGAGCCTCCCAGCATCAAGGGGAGGTGCTTCATGGCCATGTCGTGGTTGCCTCCTCCGATCTACACGGCCACTCGGTAGTCTTCCAGCCACGTGTCCGGCTTCGACTCACCGGTGAACTTGCTTACTCCTGTTGCCAGCCTGAAGTTCGGGGGGGGGGGGTCTCTGTGGCCCTGATTGCATTGCAGAAACATTCGGGCCCTGAGGCTGGCGCTTGGCTGCCGCTGGGTTGGTATTTGCCTCTCTCGTCCTTGGATGCCCGGTTACGGTCGACTCGACCCTGTACAAGGATGGACCTCGCATCGAAACCTGGCCGCCGGGGATCCGGGGGTATCCTGCGCTCGTCATCTCGCAGGCGCCTGCCCACGTGCCGCTGGGGCGAGTGAGACCCACTTCCCGGAGGAGGGGTAGGCGCTCGACGGCGGTCGTAGCGTTCGTGTCGGCGGTCGAGTGGATCGTCGTTCCGACCCAGGGCCGGTATTGCCGCGGGCCACGCTCCTCACGCCTCGGGGGCGATCTTGGGCTGTGGGCCGACCATACGGTGTCTGCAGCCACCGATCTGCTGTGGATTCTGTTGCGCGACTGAGAAACAGCCGTGTTTTGCTCTTCAGCCGTTCGGAGCAAAGCTCGGATCTGCTGAAGGCCTCTCCCAGCTTCCGACTGGGAGGGTTGAATCGACTCCGCGATACGAGCCGCGGCTTCGAGGTTTTGGACTAGTGTGCGGAACACCTGAGTCTCACGCTGACGTGATTGCCGCGGCCGTCGACTGGACTCGGGGGCCAGTCGGCGGGCCTGTTCGTCGAGTGAACGTTGGATGTTTTCCAGGCGCGCGCGCTCGGCCAAGGTGGCCACGCGCGTGGCTTCGAGAGCCAAAGCTTCTGGGGAATCCCCCATGATGGGGGTGAAGGGTGCATCTCCGTTGCGGCGACAAAGCTCCGCCCTTTGCTCGAAGGTGAGGGGCTGAGGGACGTAACCGTCGTTGTCGTGCGCCCGATCGCCACCGATGCCGCCGTTCTCACCACGGGGAAAGCCTGGCGGGCTGCGGCCGAATCGACCATGAGAATTTCCACCGTGGGATTGCTGCTCCCGCACTCGGAAACGGAATCTTCGAGCCCGGTCGACTGATCGGTCGGCCCGTAAAGGTAACCGTCGGGCTCAAGGGCCGCGACTTGTGGGGTGGCCGTTTGACGGGTCACCGCATATTTCACCCACCGCTGGAGCCGCGAACGACCGGATCGCTTACGGCGGCGACCAGCGGGGAAGGGGGACGATGAGTACCGGGTCGACGGCTGTAGCAGGAGGACGCCGCCGGCTCCGGCGCGAAAGTGCGTATTTCCGCGGACGGGCAGCGCCCCGATGTCGAGAGGGGCTTCCTGGAGCCACGCGGAGTTGTCGGCGATGAAGACCAACGCGCCGAGCCGGATCTCGTGGCCCGACGCCAAAGCGCCGCTTGACCTCATGATGAAAGTGGTCGGGGGAGAGATCGCAACTTCACCAAATGTCGCTAAGACGCCTTGCCCCATGGTGGGCGCCAACTGTCGTGGTTCTAAGTCTGACAGTAAGGGTAGGGGGTACGAATGGAGAGGCAAGGTTCTAGCTATGGCGAGGTTGTACACAGGGTGTTAGCGAGTTCAGGCCCTTCTCGGAGGAAGTAATAGCCCTATGTCTCGGTGCCCGGAGTCTTGGTCGACTGATGTGTGTATGAGTGTGTTACAGAGGTGCGAACCCTTGTTCTGGAGGAGGGGGCGGCTTATATAGTGTGCCAGGACCCCGGCCATGCTTCATGTTACCAAGGGCTTAAAGGTACATTAAGGCAGGCGTTACTGATAACGCCTGCAGTAAAGGATAATTAAGATATTTACTACAGAGAGTAAATATAGGACCGTTGTTGTTCCAAGAGGCGCTTGGTCTTCGGAGGTCGAGTGCTCGGTCCGGTCGAGTGGAATTGAGTCGTCCGGCGTACACGGGTCGGTCGAGTGAAGTGTCTCTTTGGACCGGCTCAGTCGACTGTCTCCACTGCCATGGGTCTTGTCTTTTGATCTTCTAAGGTAGTGACCTTGGGTGGGGTACTTTGGTCAGGCCTATGACCCTACCCTAGGTCCGTAACCTTGTCACCGGACATGTTTTTTGCTTGAATGGAAATAAGCTGTCAATTGAAATTAGTTGTCAACTATTTTTGAATAAACAATATCAAAGACATAAATATGGTTGAGAAACTCACATAATGGTAGAACTGGAGGCGTCTGCACATCGACCCAAATGTCTGTATTACCTTCAATATCATCTTCCGGACGAATATCAAAGGTGATAACCATATCAGGCTCAAATGCATAAGCCTTGCATAGTGCTTGCCAATTTTTGCATTCAAAATAGGTGTACGTGTCTGCATTGTATAATTTGACGTTGAAAGTATAACCATGCTCGGTCTTCAGGTAAACTCTCTTTACCTCCATAGTTTCCATAGAACTGAAACATATCTTAACCAAGACAAAAATTCTTGCATGGCAGGGGATGCGCTAGTAGAATAGTGAAAATTTAAAATTATAAGTTGAAGCAAATGAAGCATATATAAGTAATGCTTAATTACGAAAAAAGATTTGTCGTTGTGACTTACTGTATCCACTTCGAAGGTCTGATCCAGCTTTATGCTGAAGCGCCTATCATCAACAAGGAAATTTCTGTCGCACGGGCCGCGCTGGTCTTCACAGTATTCGCACGTAATGAAATCATTTTCGTCGTCAGACGACATTTCCTATTAATTAGATCATCAAATCTCAGATATCTAAATTTTCTTACTAAAAATAAACTAGTTCTATAAAGTAGCTATATATACTAATATTTTAATTAGATCATCAAATATCATATACCTAAAAATAAACTAGTTGTACTAATTCAACTAGTTCAACTCCGCATTTACTAAAAATAAACTAGTTATATTAATTCAACTAGTTCAAATAATCTCATATACCTAAATTTTCATACTAAAAATAAACTAGTTGTACTAATTCAACTAGTTCAACTCCGCATTTACTAAAAATAAACTAGTTATATTAATTCAACTAGTTCAAATAATCTCATATACCTAAATTTTCATACTAAAAATAAACTTGTTTTATTAATTTTCATACTAAAAATAAACTAGTTATATTAAATCAACTAGTTCAAATCTCATATATATACCTAATTAATATCTACCTAATTCATCTAAAAGAAAATTTTCTAACTTTTTAATAACTATTTCTATAACTAAAAAACGGACAAATTTCTAACAATTCTAACTTTTTTATAACTATTTCTATAAATAAAAAACAAAAAACTTTCTAACATTTCTAACAATGCTATATAACTAACTATTTCTATATAACTAACAATATATTTCTATAACTAAAATTAAAAAAACGTATGTGTGTGTGTGCGCGCTCACCGGCGAGGGGAGAGGCGGAGGGGGCGGCGACAGGGACGGCGACGGGCGCGCCGACGGGGACGGCGACGACGACGAGGATGTACGGGGCGGCGACGACGGGGACGGGGCGGCGACGACGGGGCGGCGACGGGGCGGCGATGACGGGGCGGTGACGCGGACGGGGCGACGACGGGGCGGCGATGAGGGTGCAGAGGAGAAGAAGCAGATGAGAAACTGAAATTTTTGAAGTGTTCTCTTATATAGAACAGACCTTTAGTACCGGTTGGTGGCACCAACCGGTACTAAAGGCCTGTTTTGGCCAGGCCAAGCGGCGGGAAGCGTACCCCCTTTAGTACCGGTTGGTGGCTCCAACCTGTATTAAAGACACCCCTTTAGTACCGGTTGGAGCCACCAACCGGTACTAAAGGGGGTGCGCTGCCAGGCGAGGGGCGCAGAAGTTTAGTCTCACCTCGCTAGCCGAGGGGGGCTCGCACATGCTTATAAGCCCCGGCGCGGGCACTGCATTGAGCTCCTCTCAAATGCAGGCCTTCTGGGCCTACCTCTGCTACTCTGCCATATGGGGCCTATTGGGCTTGCGGGCCTGCATCCTGGCCCAACAACAGGTTGGGTTTCTAGTCGTATGCAGGCCGCTGTGGCCTAGTAGGCGGGCTTTTCTTTTCTTTTTTTCTTTTATGCATTTGTGTGAATAGTTTAAATTTTGAATTATTTGAAATTTGTGTGAATCACTAGTTTGCTTTTCTGCATTTGTGTGTATAGTTTAAATTTTGAATTATTTGAAATTTGTGTGAATCACTAGTTTGTGAATAACTTAACTTTAAAAATTCATTTTTCAGTGATTATTTTTTATTATGATTAATATTAGTGTGTTTTATCATTATATTCAATTTGGTAATGCTTAGGTTATTTAAAAAATGAAATTTCTTTGTAACAGATGAGTTTTCGTCCGTTACAGTGAAATTATGATACCATGCCAACTTTCAACCTTTTCGGAGTTCATTTGAAGTGTTTTTCAATTTAGTTGAAAAATCAGTAAATACATGAAAGAATTTGTTTGCACATAAAATTTCTTCGCGTTTCAAATCCAAAACACATAACTACCCTAACTATTACAGAGATTCCCTTTTGGGTGTGAAACACAGAAGAAAGTGATGATAGTGAAGCCGATCACATCCCAGATCTTTGGGTGTGAAACTTTTTCTTCGCGTGTGTCCCTTTGCGCCGTAACCATGGAAAATCTTCATCATTTAACGGGATGCTCGGGTCAATATTCATTGTGAATGGAGCAATTTCATCAAACTTTTCATAATCTTCTGACTTGTCTCTCTTGTCATCCACTCCCACGATGTTTCTCTTCCCAGAAAGAACTATGTGCCGCTTTGGCTCATCGTACGATGCATTCGCTTCCTTGTCTTTTCTTTTTCTTGGCTTGGTAGACATGTCCTTCACATAGAAAACCTGTGCAACATCATTGGCTAGGACGAATGGTTCATGTGCATACGCGAGATTGTTGAGATCCACTGTTGTCATTCTGTATTGTGGGTCTTCCGTTACCTTGCCTCGTGTCATATTGACCCATTTGCACCGAAACAAAGGGACCTTTAAACCACGTCGATAGTCAAGTTCCCATATGTCCTGTATATAACCATAATATGTTTCTTTTCCCGTCTTGGTTTCTGCATCAAAATGGACACCACTGTTTTGGTTGGTGCTCTTCTTATCTTGGGCGATCGTGTAAAATGTATTACCATTTATCTCGTACCCTTTGAAAGTCATTATATTCGAAGATGGTAACTGGGACAGCAAGTACAGGTCATCTTCAATAGAGGTGTCATGCATGGTACGTGTCTGCAACCAGCTGGCGAAACTCCTGGTTTGTTCACGTGTAATCCAGCCATCAGACCGCTCTGGGTGTTTGTAGCGTAGCAAATTCTTGTGTTCATCCATATACGGAGCTACCAAGGCAGAATTCTGTAGAACTGTGTAGTGTGCTTCAGTGAGAGAATGTCCGTCCATACATATTATTTGTTTCCCTCCTAGCATGCCTTTTCCATCCAGTCTGCCCTTATGCCGCGATTCAGGAACACCAATCGGCTTAAGGTCAGGAATAAAGTCAATGCAAAACTCAATGACCTCCTCATTCTCATGGCCCTTGGAGATGCTTCCTTCTGGCCTAGCACGGTTATGAACATATTTCTTTAAGACTCCCATGAACCTCTCAAAGGGGAACATATTGTGTAGAAATACAGGACCCAAAACGTTAATCTCTTCGCATAGGTGAACTAGGACGTGCGTCATGATGTTGAAGAAGGATGGTGGGAACACCAACTTGAAACTGACAAGACATTGCACCAAATAATTCTCTAACATTGGTATGATTTCTGGATCGATTACCTTATGAGAGATTGCATTGAGAAATGCACATAGCTTCACAATGGCTAATCGGACGTTTTCCGGTAGAAGCCCCCTCAATGCAACCGGAAGCAGTTGCGTCATAATCACGTGGCAGTCATGAGACTTAAGGTTCTGGAACTTTTTCTCTGCCATGTTTATTATTCCCTTTATATTCGATGAGAAGACAGACGGTACCTTAATACTGAGTAGGCATTCAAAGAAGATTTCCTTCTCTTCTTTGGTAAGAGCGTAGCATGCATTACCCTCATGTATGCCGTCTTTTCCATGCATACGTTGTTGGTCCTCCCGTGCCTCAGGTGTATCTTTTGTCTTCCCATACACGCCCAAGAAGCCAAGCAGGGTCACACAAAGATTCTTCGTCACGTGCATCACGTCGATTGCGGAGCGGATCTCTAGGTCTTTTCAATAGGGCAGGTCCCAAAATATAGATTTCTTCTTCCACATGGGTGCGCGTCCGTCAGCGTCATTCGGAATAGGTTGTCCACCAGGACCCTTTCCAAAGACCACCTTCAAATCCTTGATCATATCATGTACATCAGCACCAGTAGGGTGGAGAGGCTTCGTTCGGTGATCCGCCTCACCTTTGAAATGCTTGCCTTTCTTTCTTACGAGATGCCTGCTCGGAAGAAATCGACGATGTCCCAGGTACACATTCTTCTTACAATTAGCCAAATATATACTGTCGGTATCGTCCAAATAGTGCGTGCATGCGCGGTATCCCTTGTTTGTCTGTCCAGAAAGGTTACTGAGAGCAGGCCAATCATTGATGGTCACGAACAGCGATGCCTTTAGGTCAAATTCTTCCCCCATGTGCTCATCCCACGCACGTACACATGTTCCATTCCACAGTTGTAAGAGTTCTTCAACTAATGGCCTTAGGTACACATCAATGTCGTTGCCGGGTTGCTTAGGGCCTTGTATGAGCACTGGCATCATAATGAACTTCCGCTTCATGCACAACCAAGGAGGAAGGTTATACAAACATAGAGTCACAGGCTGGGTGCTATGGTTGCTGCTTTGCTCCCCAAAAGGATTAATGCCATCTGCGCTTAGACCAAACCATACGCTCCTTGCGTCATCTGCAAACTCCTTCCCGTACTTTCTTTCGATTTTTCTCCACTCCGACCCGTCAGTGGGTACTCTCAACTTTCCGTCTTTCTTATGGTCTTCTCTGTGCCATCGCATCGCCTTGGCATGCTCTTTGTTTTGGAACAAACGTTTCAACCGTGGTATTATAGGAGCATACCACATCACCTTGGCAGGAATCTTCTTCCTGGGGCGCTAGCCCTCGACATCACACGGGTCATCGCGGCTGATCTTATAGGGCAATGCACCGCATACCGGGCAAGCATTCAAATCCTCGTACTCACTGTGGTAGAGGATGCAATCATTAGGGCATGCATGTATCTTCTGCACCTCTAACCCTAGAGGGCAGTCAGCCTTCTTTGCTTCGTACGTACTCTCGGGCAATTCGTTGTCCTTTGGAAGCATATCCTTTATCATTACGAGCAACTTTCCAAATCCCTTGTCAGATACACCATTCTCTGCCTTCCATTGCAGCAATTCCAGTGTGGTGCCTAGCTTTTTCTTGTCACCTACGCAATTCGGGTACAACAATTTTTTGTGATCCTCTAACATGCGCTGCAACTTCTTCTTCTCCAAATCACTTGCGCAGTTTCTCTTTGCATCGGCAATGGCCCGACCTAGATCATCAACGGGCTCATCTGATGCCTCTTCTTCAGCTTCTTCCCGCATTGGCGGCTCAGCTTCTTCCCGCATTACCGGCTCAGCTTCTTCCCCCATTGTTGTATCATCGTATTCAGGGAACCCATGGCCAGGATAGCTGTCGTCGTCCTCTTCTTCTTCATTGTCTTCCATCATAACCCCTCTTTCTCCGTGCTTGGTCCAAACATTATAGTGGGGCACGAAACCGGACTTAAACAGGTGGACGTGAATGCTCTTGACTTAGAGTAATTTTGACCATTCTTACAGACAGCACATCGACAAGGCATAAAACCATCTGCCCGCTTGTTTGCCTCGGCCGCAAGCAGAAAAGTTTGCACACCATTAATGAACTCCGGAGAGCATCGGTCATCGTACATCCATTGTCGGCTCATCTTCAAAACACGGCACCAAAAACACCAACTTAATACAAGTTCATACATAAAGTTCATACAACACTTAAATGCAACAAACAAATAACTCTCTAGCTAAAGCATTTAAATGCAACAACAAATGCGATCAAGATCGCAACTAAGGTAACAATTGATCCAACAGCATAATGATACCAAGCCTCACTATCGATGGCATATTTTCTAATCTTTCTAATCTTCAAGCGCATTTCCTCCATCTTGATCTTGTGATCATCGACGACATCGGCAAGATGCAACTCCAATTCCATCTTCTCGTCCTCAATTCTTTTCAGTTTTTCTTTCAAGTACTTGTTTTCTCTTTCAACTAAATTTAACCTCTCCTAGATATGCAAACTAAGTCTTATTTTGGACCTCAAATTGCATATAAATCAAATACTAGCACATATATTTCCTCCCAAATTACTAAACTCATAAATTAATCACTATATAAAGCATTGCAAGAGCTAATCTAGCAATGAGAGATGAAAGGACAAAGTTGCTAACCTTTGTGATCATTTGAATGGATGGGGGCCTTCAAATCTTGACAAATTTTGGGCAAAATGTGTGATGAGCTCGAGAGGAAGAGGGGAAGAACAGAGAGAGAGAGGGGAAAGTGGAAGAACAGAGCGAGCTCGGGGGGACAAAGGGTTTATGTACGACTACTTTTAGCACCGGTTCGTGGCAAGAACCGGTACTAAAGGTGCTGGAGGGGCCCCAGACTGACAACATCCTGCCACCACTCTCATTAGTACCGGTTCGTGGCACGAACCGGTGCTAAAGGTTCGCCACGAACCGGTACTAATGAGAGCGGCCCGGCTAGCCGTTGGAACCGGCACTAGTGTACACATTAGTGCCGGCTCATATTCAAACCGGCACAAATGTGCTTCATGTTTGACCCTTTTTCTACTAGTGCTCATTGATCAAAGATGGTTACGTTTCCTAACCATAGACATGAGTTGTCATTTGATCAACGGGGTCACATCATTAGGAGAATGATGTGATGGACTAGACCCATCCGTTAGCTTAGCACTATGATTGTTTAGTTTTACTGCTATTACTTTCTTCATGACTTACACATGTTCCTATGACTATGAGATTATGCAACTCCCGTATACCGGAGGAACACCGTGTGTGCTATCGAACATCACAACGTAACTGGGTGATTATAAAGATGCTCTACAGGTGTCTCCGACGGTGTTCGTGGTGTTGGCATAAATCAAGAATAGGATTTGTCACTCTGAGTGTCGGAGATGTATCTCTGGGCCCTCTCGGTAATACACATCATAATAAGCCTTGCAAGAAAATGACTAATGAGTTAGTCAAGAGATGATGTATTACGGAACGAGTAAAGAGACTTGCCGGTAACGAGATTAACTAGGTATGGTGATACCGACGATCGAATCTCGGGAAAGTAACATACCGATGACAAAGGGAACAACGTATGTTGTTATGTGGTTTGACCAATAAAGATCTTCGTAGAATATGTAAGAGCCAATATGAGCATCCAGGTTCCGCTATTGGTTATTGATCGGAGATGAGTCTCGGTCATGTCTACATAGTTCTCGAACCCGTCGGGTCCGCATGCTTAACGTTTGATGACAACCGGTAATATGAGTTTATGTGTTTTGATGTACAGAAGGTAGTTCGGAGTCCCAGATGAGATCGGGGACATGACGAGGAGTCTCGAAATGGTCGAGACGTAAAGATCGATATATTGGACGGCTATATTCGGACATCGGAAAGGTTCCGAGTGCTTCGGGTATTTTTTGGAGTACCGAAGAGTTACGGGAATTCGCCGGGGAGTATATGGGCCTTATTGGGCTTTAGGGGAAAGAGAGAAGAGGAAGGCTGCTCCCCCCCAAGGCCTAGTCCGAATTGGACTAAGGGGAGGGGTTGCTCCCCCTCCTTCCTTCTCTTCTTTTTTC
Organism: Secale cereale; assembly: GCA_902687465.1. Lineage (NCBI taxonomy): Eukaryota > Viridiplantae > Streptophyta > Magnoliopsida > Poales > Poaceae > Secale > Secale cereale. Next base: position 172,194,845 of record LR738710.1, on the reverse strand, counting down.
CCTTTCCTTCTCTCCTACTCCTACTACTTCGAAGGGCTCCAATTTCTACTAGGAAAGGGGGAATCCTACTCCCGGTGGGAGTAGGACTCCCCTAGGGCGCGCCATAGAGAGGTCCGGCCCTCCCCCTCCTCCACTCCTTTATATACGGGGGTAGAGGCACCCCATAGACACACAAGTTGATCAGTTGGTCTCTCCCTACCGTGTGCGGTGCCCCTCTCCGTAGAAACACACCTCGGTCATACCGTTCAGTGCTTAGGCGAAGCACTGCGCCGATAGCTTCATCATCTCCGTCACCACACCGTCGTGCTGATGAAACTCTCCTATGAGGCTCTACTAGATCAAGAGCTCGTGGGAAGTCATCAAGCTGAACGTGTGCTGAAGACGGAGGCTCCGTGCGTTCGGTGCTTGATCGGTTGGATCGCGAAGAAGTTCGACTACATCAACCGCGTCGCTAGACGCTTCCGCTCCCGGTCAACGAGGGTACGTAGACGCACTCTCCCCTCTTATTGCTATGCATCTAGTACATAGATCTTGCGTGATCGTAGGAAAATTTTGAAATACTACGTTCCCCAACAGTGGCACCATGAGCCAGGTCTATGCGTAGATGATATGCACGAGTAGAACACAAGTGAGTTGTGGATGATACTAGTCATACTACTTACCAGCATGTCATACTTTGATTCTGCGGTATTGTTGGATGAAGCAGCCCAGACCGACATTACGCGTACGCTTACGCGAGACTGGTTCTACCGATGTGCTTCGCACACAGGTGCCTGGCGAGTGTCAGTTTCTCCAACTTTAGTTGAATCAAGTGTGGCTACGCCCGGTCCTTGTGAAGGTTAAAATAGCACATACTTGACGAAATATCGTTGTGGTTTTGTATGTGTAGGTAAGAACGGTTCTTGCTAAGTGTGTAGCAGCCACGTAAAACTTGCAACAACAAAGTAGAGGACGTCTAACTTGTTTTTGCAGGGCATGTTGTGATGTGATATGGTCAAGACATGATGAGTTATACGTTATTGTATAAGATGATCATGTTTTGTAAAGTTATCGGCAACTGGCAGGAGCCATATGGTTGTCGCTTTATTGTATGAAATACAATCACCATGTAATTGCTTTACTTTATCACTAAGGGGTAGCAATTGTCGGGGAAGCAATAGTTGGCGAGACGACAATGATACTACGATGGAGATCAAGGTGTCACGCCGGTAACGATGGTGATCATGACGGTGCCTTGGAGATGGAGATCAAAGGCACAAGATGAGGATGGCCCTATCATATCACTTATATTGATTGCATATGGTGTTTATCTTTTATGCATCTTATTTTGCTTAGATCGACGGTAGCATTATAAGATGATCTCTCACTAAATTTCAAGGTACAAGCGTTCTCCCTGGGTATGCACCGTTGCAGAAGTTCGTCGTGCCGAGACACCACGTGATGATCGGGTGTGATAAGCTCTACGTTCAAATACAACGGGTGTAAGACAGTTTTGCACATGCAGAATACTCGGGTTAAACTTGACGAGCGTAGCATATGCAGATATGGCCTCGGAACACTGGAGACCGAAAGGTCGAGCGTGAATCATATAGTAGATATGACCAACATAAGATGTTCACCGTTGAAAACTACTCCATCTCACGTGATGATCGGACATGGTTTAGTTGATATGGATCACGTGATCATTTAGATGACTAGAGGGATGTCTATCTAAGTGGGAGTTCTTTAGTAATATGATTAAATTGAACATTAATTTATCATGAACTCAGTCCTGATAGTATTTGCAAATTATGGTGTAGATCAATAGCTCGCGTTATATCTCCCCTATGTTTTTGATATGTTCCTAGAGAAAACTAAGTTGAAAGATGTTAGTAGAAATGATGCGGACTTGTTCCGTGATCTAAGGATTTTCCTCATTGCTGCACAGAAGTATTATGTCCTTGATGCATCGCTAGGTGACATATCTATTGCAGGAGCAGATGTAGACGTTATGAACGTTTGACAAGCTCGGTATGATGACTACTTGATAGTTTAGTGCGCCATACTTTACGGCTTATAACCGGGACTTCAAAAACGTTTTGAATGCCACGTAGCATATGAGATGTTCCAAGAGTTGAAATTATTATTTCATACTCATGCCCGTGTCGAGAGGTATAAAACCTCTAACAGTACATTGCCTACATGATGGAGGAGAATAGCTCAACCAGTGAGCATGTGCTCAGATTGTCTGGGTACTACAATAGCTTGAATCAAGTGGGAGTTAATCTTCCAGATAAGATAGTAATTGACAAAGTTCTCTAGTCACTATCACCAAGTTAGTAGAACTTCGTGATGAACTATAATATGCAAGGGATGACGAAAGTAATTCCCGAGCTCTTCGCGATGCTGAAATCGGCGAAGGTAGAAATCAAGAAAGAGCATCAAGTGTTGATGGTTAACAAGACCACTTGTTTCACGTAAAGGGAAAAGGGATAGAAAGGGAACTTCAAAAAGAATGACAAGCAAGTTGTCACTCCCGTGAAGAAACCTAAAGCTAAACTCAAGCCTGAAACTAAGTGCTTCTACTACAAAGCAAATGGTCACTGGAAGTGGAACTGCCCTAGATACTTGGCGGATAAGAAGGATGGCAAAGTGAACAAAGGTATATTTGATATATAGATTATTGATATGTACTTTACTAGTGTTCATAGCAACCCCTGGGTATTTGATATCGGTTCAGTTGCTAAAATTAGTAACTCAAAACGAGAGTTGCGGAATCAGCAGAGACTAGTTAAAGGTGAAGTGACGATGTGTGTTGGAAGTGGTTCCAAGATTGATATGATCATCATCGCACACTCCATATACTTTCGGGATTAGTGTAGAACCTAAATAAATGTTATTTGGCATTTGCGTTGAGCATGAATATGATTTGATCGTGTTTGTTGCAATACGATTACTCATTTAAAGTCATAGAATAATTGTTATTTTGTTTACATGAATAAAGCCTTCGATGGTCATACCCCCAATGAAAATAGTTTATTAGATCTCGATCGTAGTGATACACATATTCATAATATTGAAGCCAAAAGATGCAAAGTTAATAATGATAGTGCAACTTATTTTTGGCACTGCCGTTTAGGTCATATTGGTGTAAAGCGCATGAAGAAACTCCATATTGATGGAATTTTGGAATCACTTGATTATGAATCACTTGGTGCTTGCGAACCATGCCTCATGGGCAAGATGACTAAAACTCCGTTCTCCGGAACAATGGAGCGAGCAACTAATTTATTGGAAATCATACATACTGATGTATGTGGACCGATGAATGTTAAGGCTCGCGGTGAGTATCGTTATTTTCTGACCTTCACTGATGATTTGAGCAGATATGGGTATATCTACTTAATGAAACACAAGTCTGAAACATTTGAAAAGTTCAAAGAATTTCAGAGTGAAGTAGAGAATCGTCGTAACAAGAAAATAAAGTTCCTACGATCTGATCGTGGAGGTGAATATTTGAGTTACGAGTTTGGTCTTCATTTGAAACAATGTGGAATAGTTTCACAACTCACGCCTCCCGGAACACCACAGCGTAATGGTGTGTCCAAACATCGTAACCATGCTTTATTAGATATGGTGCGATCTATGATGTCTCTAACCGATTTACCACTATCGTTTAGGGTTGTGCATTAGAGACAGCTGCATTGACGTTTAATAAGGGCACCATCTAAAAATCCGTTGAGACGACGCCTTATGAACTGTGGTTTGGCAAGAAACCAAAGTTGTCGTTTCTCAAAGTTTGGGGCTGCGATGCTTATGTGAAAAAGCTTCAACCTGATAAGCTCTAACCCAAGTCAGAGAAATGTGTCTTCATAGGATACCCAAAAGAGATTGTTGGGTACACCTTCTATCACAGATCCGAAGGCAAGCTATTCATTGCTAAGTATGGATCCTTTCTAGAGAAGGAATTTCTCTCGAAAGAAGTGAGTGGGAGGAGAGTGGAACTTGATGAGGTAATTGTACCTTCTCCCAAATTGGAAAGTAGTACATCACAGAAACTAGTTCCAGTGATTCCTACACCAATTAGTGAGGAAGCTAATGATGATGATCATGAAACTTCGGATCAAGTTACTACTGAACTTCGTAGATCAACTGAAGTACGTTCCGTGCCAGAGTGGTACGGCAACCCGGTTCTGGAAATCTTGTTACTAGACCATGATGAACCTACGGACTATGAGGAAGCGAAGATGAGCCCAGATTTCCCAAAAAGGCTTGAGGCCATGAAATCTGAGATGAGATCCATGTATGAGAACGAAGTGTGGACTTTGGTTGGCTTGCCCGATGATCGGCAAGCCATAAAAAATAAATGGATCTTCAAGAGGAAGACCGACGCTAATGGTAATGTTACTGTTTACAAAGCTCGACTTGTTGCGAAAAGTTTTCGACAAGTTCAAGGAGTTGACTACGATGAGACTTTCTCACCCGTAGCGATGCTTAAGTCTGTCTGAATCATGTTACAAATTGCCGCATTTTATGATTATGAAATCTGGCAAATGGATGTCAAAACTGCATTCCTGAAAGGATATCTTAAAGAAGAGTTGTATATTGATGCAACCAGAAGGTTTTGTCGATCCTAAAGGTGCTAACAAAGTGTGCAAGTTCCAGCGATCCATTTATGGACTGGTGCAAGCATCTCAGAGTTGGAATATACGCTTTGATAAGTTGATCAAAGCATATAGTTTTATACAGACTTGCGGTGAAGCCTGTATTTACAAGACAGTGAGTGGGAGCACTACAGCCTTTCTGATAAGTATATGTGAATGACATATTGTCGATCAGAAATGTTGTAGAATTTTCTGGAAAACATAAAGGAGTGTTTGAAAGGAGTTTTGTTTTCAAAGAAAAACATCGGTAAAGCTGCTTACATATTGAGCCTCAAGATCTATAGAGATAGATCGAGACGCTTGATAAGATTTTTCAATGAGTACATACCTTGACAAGTTTTTGAAGTAGTTCAAAATGGATCGGTCAGAGAAGGAGTTCTTGCGTGAGTTGTAAGGTATGAAGTTGAGTAAGACTCAAAGCCCGGCATCGGCAGAAGATAGAGAAAGAATGAAAGTCATTCCATATGCCTCAGCCATAGGTTCTATAAAGTATGCCATGCTGTGTACCAAACTTATTGTGTACCTTACCATGAGTTTGGCAAGGAGGTACAAAAGTGATCCAGGAGTAGATCACTGGACAGCAGTCAAAATTATCCTTAGTCACTGGATGACTAAGGAAATGTTTCTCGATTATGGAGGTGATGAAGAGTTCGTCGTAAAGAGTTACACCGATGCAAGCTTTATACTAATCCAGATGACTCTAAGTATCAATCTGGATGCATATTGGAAGTGGGAGAAATTAGCTAGAGTAGCTCCATGCAGAGCATTGTAGACATAGAAATTTGCGAAATACATACGTGTAGGATCGAAGAAGTATGTCTAGAGGGGGGGGGTGATTAGACTACTTGACAATATAAAAAATCTGCCTTTAGATCATGCAAAGTTTTTGGCAGTTTTACAATTAAGATCAAGTCAATTAACATACTACACATGCAATTCTAGAGTATGGGCAGCGGAAAGTAAATTGCATATATAGTAAAGAGAGGTGGAGAAGATCAAACGCAGTTTGGTGACACGGAGATTTTTGTCGTGGTTCCGATAGGTGGTGCTATCGTACATCCACGTTGATGGAGACTTCAACCCACGGAGGGTAACGGCTGCGCGAGTCCACGGAGGGCTCCACCCACGAAGGGTCCACGAAGAAGCAACCTTGTCTATTCCATCAAGGCCTACGCCCACGGAGGACTAGCCTTACTCGGGGTAGATCTTCACGAAGTAGGTGATCTCCTTGCCCTTACAAACTTCTTGGTTCAACTCCACATCTCGAAGACGGAGGCTCCCAAGCGACACCTAACCAATCTAGGAGGCACCACCCCCCAAAAGGTAATAGACGGTGTTGATGGTGATGAACTCCTTGCTCTTGTGCTTCAAATGATAATCTCCCCAACACTCAACTCTCCTCACTGATATGGCTATGGTGGAAGAAAGGTTTGAGTGGAAGGCAACTTGGGAAGGCTAGAAATCAAGTTTCATATGGTAGGAATGGAATGGCTTGATCTCAACACAAGGGTAGGTGGTTCACTTCTCAGAAAGTGTATGGTAGAAGTGGTGGTACTTTCTGATGGCTCTCCTCACGAATGAAGAGGGGGTGGAGGGGTATATATAGCCTCCACACAAAATCCAACCGTTACACACACATTTGACCAATCTCGGTGAGACCGAAGTGAAAACTCGGTCAGACCGAAAGTTCAAATATAGTGAACGTTGGGATTTTCAGTGGGACCGAAAATACCATCTCGGTGGGACCGAAAGTGTATCTGATATGAACGTTGGAGATTTCGGTGGGACCGAGAAAGAAAACTCGGTTGGACCGATTTGAGAAAGAATAGGAACATGCCAGAATCGGTGAGACCGATAATGCAATCTCGGTGAGACCGATTTGACCCAAGACAGAACCTGGCCATTTCGGTAAGACCGAAAATGCAAACTCGGATATTCTGAAATGATGTGAAATGATTACAGAAGGTTGGCAGTTCAGTTTCGGTGAGACCGATCTCAAACTCGGTGTGACCGATTTTTCTAGGGTTTGGAATATGGCAGAAGTGGTTCATCTCGGTGGGACTGAGTTGGAAGAATCGGTTTGTCCGAGATTACTTATGAGTGTGTTTAGTAGTGAAAGGTGCTGATAGTTGAAGGAGCTAAATCACTAAGCACTTGAGCAACCAGATCATCAACACAACCTCATCCCCTTTTAATAGTATTGGCTTTTCCTATGGACTCAATGTGATCTTTGATCACTAAACCAAAAATGGAGTCTTGAGCTTTTGCCAATGCTTGCCTTAGCATTTGAGGGGTCCACTTCTTCAGTCATCTTGCCATACCAATGTGATTGGATTTCCTGAAACATACTTGATAAAAGCATTAGTCCAACCACAAAGTATGTTGTCATTAATTACCAAAACCACCCGGAGAGCAAATGTGCTTTCAATCTCCCCCTTTTTGGTAATTGATGGCAACACACTAAAAATTATACTTAAACAAAACATCAAAGCTTATTGAAAGAAAGACAGAATTATCATGAAAGCTTTGACAAGCATGTAGTACACAGGCTCCCCCTACAAGTGTGCAAGATTTTCATAGATTATGGTTTTGGACTACCACAAGCACACAAGAGAGATAAGCAAGATGTGCTACATGCAGCTTGGCTATATGCATCAGAGCAGAAGAGAAGGAATTGAGTGATAATGCATATGTGCATGGTGATTTCTTGCAAACAAGTATTTACAAGCAAGTCACCATCATGCACATTCTGCAAGATGCATATACTTACCTTGAGGTTCCTTGGCATTTGTACCTGAAGGGATAAACTTGAGAAAACAAGGTTAGATAACACAAGAGTATTCCTTCAACCAACTGCAAGAACATCAAGAGTACCAGGCCAGGGAGGACATGTATAAAGAGTGTCTCATATTGAGCACAGGCTTGAATCAGCAAACATGTCTCCGAAACTAAAAGATTTTCAATGAACTCTGAGAGATTTTGCTTTTCATAGGATATCAATTGTGAAAATTCCTCTAAGTCTTCTCCCCTTAAGCTAAAAGATTCCATGAGATACCAATTGTGAGAACAAGGGGTGTGATGGAAAAAAGCAAAATCAAAAGAATGATGCCAATTGTAATGTCCAATGTAAAACACGACAAAGCTTTGATGTGATTCTCTCCCCCTTAAGATAAGATTGCTTTTCTTCTTCCCCTAAGTCTTCTCTTCTCCCCTACTCCCCCTACTCCCCCTAAGTTCTCTCCCCCTTTGACATCAAGTGCCGAAAAGGACAGCGAACTAGGTAGGACAGGAAAGATGGAAAGAAAGAAAGAAAGAAAGAAGTGGGATCCTTAAGAATCACAACAGGGCAAATAAGAACATTTAGAGAAACAATTTGAGTCTAAATTTGAGTCCTCTCCCTCTTTAAGATTTAAGTCTGAGTGGAGCTGCAGAAGTAGATGTCCTGGAAGATAAATCGGTGACACCGAATTTTATGGATTGGTGGGTCCGAATCCTTTTCGGTTAGACCGAAAATTTCAAATCGGTGACGCCGAGTTTATTCCAAGGAAATACAGAAATAATTCAGCTCACTCTGCGAGGAGTACTTCAAAAGATTTGCAATGAATTTGTAAAAGATTTTCAAGGAATTGATCAGAGCCATAAAAAGATTTCCAGAAGGATATTCACAAAGAAACATAAAAAAGAAATTAAAAAGATTCCTAGATGAAGTTTTTTTTTTGATTAAAGAAAAACTCAATGAGAGAACATAAGAGAAAACAGAAAAACTCCAAAAGCATATGTACTTCATCTAGAAGAATGTCGGCGACAAAGTCACCTATGTTTGAGTATATTGACTTAGGAGTCAAATGAGGACATTTGATCGTAGGTCATACTCATCGTTTAAGCTCAAAATGGGGTTGCCATTTTTCGATTAAGCATTTGATGTGATCACATCTTATGAAGCTGCTTGTACTCATGACTTTGAGCAAAGCTCCTCAAAGATGTGAAGTACATACCTTGGGCTTGTTGATGCTTTGCTCATGTAGGTAAGCTCGATGTAGGTGCTCATTGAATGTGAAGTTGGAGCGCCATTTCTACTTGTGTAGTTCATCTTCCTACATGGGTTAGGCAAGCAAGGAAATACTCAAGAATATCCAAGATGACAAGAGTGAAATACTAGATGTATAAGATGTCAAAAAGGATATATAGAATTTTGTTCCTTGAACTCAACATCCCAAAGGGCTAGATACTTGGTCAATGACAAGATTACTCATGATTTGAGTGTGTGGTAATCTTGTGAAATGTAGATCATCCAAGTACCTGCAAGGAGTTAGATGCAATACAAGGAGGCAAATGTGTCCAAGACATATGATCATCATCATAAGAGAAATATCAAGGATTAGTCAAGAGGCTCATGCCTTGCATGCATCAATGGAGTTATCACTCCAAGTTTGAAGCATCAATGATGTTCAACTCACTCCTTAAGCGACAAAACACTTTCTCATCAAGAGGTTTTGTAAAGATATCAGCAAGTTGTTTGTCAGTACGAACATGCTTAAGATTAATGTCACCCTTGGCAATATGATCACGAATAAAATGGTGACGAACTTCAATATGCTTTGTTCGAGAGTGTTGCATAGGATTGTGTCCAATCTTGATTGCACTCTCATTGTCACAAAGCAAGGGAACACGTCTCACATGTATCCCATAATCTTTAAGCGTTTGTGTCATCCATAGCAATTGAGCACAACACGAACCAGCAGCAATATATTCTGCTTCGGCAGTGGATAATGATACCAAATTTTGTTTCTTGGAGGACCAAGATACAAGGGATCGACCAAGGAATTGACATGTACCCGAAGTTGACTTTCTATCAACCTTGTCACCGGCATAGTCTGAGTCAGAATAGCCAACAAGATCGAAAGAGGCCCTCTTAGGATACCAAATGCCAAAGTTTGGTGTGTGTATCAAGTATCTCACTATCCTTTTAACAGCTTTAAGATGACATTCTTTAGGGGCTGCTTGATATCACGCACACATGCAAACACTCAACATTATGTCAGGACGAGAAGCACAAAGATATAGTAGAGAACCAATCATAGAACGGTAAACCCTTTGATCAACGGGTTCTCCATCTTTTGTCAAGTCATTATGTCCACTAGTAGGCATGGGGGTACTCATACCTTTGCTTTCTTGCATGTTGAACTTCTTGAAGAGATCCTTGGTGTACTTTGTTTGTGAGACAAAAGTACCCTCCTTAGATTGCTTGATTTGCAACCCAAGGAAAAATTTGAGTTCACACATCATGGACATTTCATACTTCTCCGACATGAGCTGTCCAAACTTCTTGCTAAAATGGGGGTTAGTTGAACCAAAGATAATATCATCAACATATATTTGGCACACAAATAGTTCACCATTAACCCTTTTTGTGAACAGCGTTGAGTCTATCTTTCCAATCTCAAAGCCTTTTTCAAGAAGAAAGCTAGTTAAGCATTTGTACCAAGCTCTAGGAGCTTGTTTAAGACCATAAAGAGCTTTATGCAACTTGTAAACATGATTAGGCTTTTTGGGATTCACAAAACCGGGAGGTTGTTTCACAAATACTTCCTCCTCAATTTCACCATTTAGGAAAGCACTTTTGATGTCCATTTGATAGAGAGTAATATCATGATGATTGGCATAAGCAAGAAGAATGCGAATGGACTCAAGTCTAGCAACGGGGGCATAGGTCTCACCATAGTCCATACCTTCGACTTGTGTGTAACCTTGAGCTATGAGACGAGCCTTGTTGCGGATGACTTGTCCATCTTCATCTTGCTTGTTCCGAAACACCCATTTGGTTCCAATGGTGTTTTGATCATCGTTGGGCTTCTCTACCAAAGTCCACACCTTGTTCCTCTCGAAGTTGTGTAGTTCTTCGTGCATAGCGTTCACCCAATCAGGGTCTTTAAGTGCTTCTTCTACCTTCATAGGTTCAATACTTGAGATGAATGAGTAATGCTCACAAAAGTTAGCTAAGCGAGTTTTAGAGCGAGTAATTCTCCCGGAGTTGATGTCGTTCATCATTTGTTCCACGGGATGATTCTTCTTGACTCTTGCTCGAACTCGGGATAGCTTTTGCTGATGTTGTGGCTCAGCTTCCTCATCATCTTCATCTTCTTCTTCTTCTTCTTCTTCATTGTTGTTGGTGTTGTCTTGAGGTGGTGGAGAAGGAGGTTGTGGTGGATCTTCTTGTTGCATTTCCTCATCTTGGTGAGTTCCACTTGTGGAGGCCTCCATGTTGCCTTGAGGTTCATCTCTCTGTGAGGTAGGTGGCTCCACATATGTAGATGAGGTACTCTCCTTCACTTCCATGGGACGGATCTTCCCGATAGATAAATCTTGGATTGCTTCCGATGGGTCCTTGTCTCCTACATCAATAGGCATTTGCTCTACTTGCGAGCCATTAGATTCATCAAACTTCACATCTACCGTCTCTTCAACCTTTCGGGTGAAATTATTGTAGACACGGTAGGTGTGGGAGTTTGATCCATAACCAAGAAGAAAGCCTTCATGAGATTTAGGAGCAAATTTAGATCGACGATGCTTGTCAAGGATATAGCATTTTGAACCAAAGACACGAAAGTATCCAACTTGGGGTTTGTTACCGGTGAGAAGCTCGTATGATGTCTTGCCGAGAAGCTTATGAAGATAAAGCCTGTTGATAGCATGACAAGCTGTCTCGACCGCTTCTCCCCAAAAATGTTTCGGTGTCTTGTATTCATCAAGCATCGTTCTTGCCATCTCTATGAGCGTTCGGTTCTTCCTCTCAACAACTCCATTTTGTTGAGGCGTGTACGTAGCCGAGAACTCATGTAGAATTCCTTCCTCATCGAGAAAAGAGTCTACATTGGCGTTCTTGAACTCCGTTCCATTGTCACTCCGAACTTTCTTGGTCTTCACCTCAAATTGATTTTGGGCCTTTTTGGCAAAGGTATTGAAGATCCTCTAAACCTGCGATTTATCATCAAGGAAAAATACCCACGTAAATCTGGAATAATCATCAACTATAACTAGACCAAAGGAGTTACCACCAAGGCTTTTGTAAGCATTGGGACCGAAGAGATCCATATGAAGAAGCTCAAGCGGTCTCCTTGTGGTCATGATGTTTTTCACGGGATGACTTCCACCAACTTGTTTTCCTGCTTGACAAGCACTACAAAGTCTATCTTTGTCAAAGAAAACATCTTTAACACCAAGAATATGATCACCTTTGATTAGCTTGTCTAGATTACGCATACCAACATGTCCTAGCCTTCTATGCCATAACCAACCTTTAGAGGATTTAGCAATGAAACAAGCTCTAGGTTGGGCTTTCTTAGTGAAATCAACAATATATAGATCACCTCTACGAATACCAGTAAAAGCCATGTTTTGATTATCACGACGAAAGACTTGGCAATCTACTTTGGTGAATAGCACATTGAATCCAAAGTCAGCTAATCTAGACACGGAAAGTAAATTGTATCCAAGAGATTCTACAAGCATGACATTTTGAATAGAGCTATCATGAGATATGGCCACCTTACCAAGGCCAAGTACCTTACCCTTGGAGTTGTCTCCAAAAGTCACATACTTGCGTGGACCATCGTTCTTTGCAAGCTCTCGAAACATGTCTTTGTCTCCGGTCATGTGATCGGTGCATCCACTATCAAGAATCCACTCTTTTCCACCGGACATGTAGTCTCTCATATTTGCCATAAGATTGAGACTCTTCATGACTTTGTCTAGCTCGGTGTCCGAATCGGAGTAATCATCATCATGCTCGTGCTCATCATCATATTGACCCATAGATTGTTCATCATCAACACCTAGGTCAATTTGATAAGTATTTGCATTAGTTTGGTTAATGGAACAATAATCTTCGGAATGCAATGCAAGAGCATTTCTAATGATAATATTGATAAGACTGGGATCACCCTTCTTTTTCATAAGATCACGAAGCTCAAAGAAGCATTTATCAAAGTTGGGATCATTGGGGTGCAACTTATCAAATTCAATAGTCTTGTGTAGAATTTCATCAAGACTTCTCAAAGAGTAGTCCGGATAAAGTTCTTCCAAGAACTTCCACATAGCATAGGCACACTCAAAGTTTGTAACAAGATTAAGCAAGTCATCAGGTAACCCTCTAATGATAAGATTCACAGTTCTAAGGTTACGAAGCAAATCAAGCTCTTCATCCATGGTAGGGTGCAAGGGATCAAAAGGAGGCACATAGGGGGTCTCAACATATTTGCACAAATTGTACATCTTAAAGATACTAAGCATTTCAGACCTCCAAGAGTTATAAAACCTTCCATCAAGAACAGGCACTCTATGGCTAACACTCCCATCCGTAGACACGTCCATCTTCCTCCAATGGTGTGTAAACCAAAGCAATGGAGACCAATGCTCTGATACCAATTGTAGGATCGAAGAAGTATGTCTAGAGGGGGGGGTGATTAGACTACTTGACAATATAAAAAATCTGCCTTTAGATCATGCAAAGTTTTTGGCAGTTTTACAATTAAGATCAAGTCAAGTAACATACTACACATGCAATTCTAGAGTATGGGCAGCGGAAAGTAAATTGCATATATAGTAAAGAGAGGTGGAGAAGATCAAACGCAGTTTGGTGACACGGAGATTTTTGTCGTGGTTCCGATAGGTGGTGCTATCGTACATCCACGTTGATGGAGACTTCAACCCACGGAGGGTAACGGCTGCGCGAGTCCACGGAGGGCTCCACCCACGAAGGGTCCACGAAGAAGCAACCTTGTCTATTCCATCATGGCCTACGCCCACGGAGGACTAGCCTTACTCGGGGTAGATCTTCACGAAGTAGGCGATCTCCTTGCCCTTACAAACTTCTTGGTTCAACTCCACATCTCGAAGACGGAGGCTCCCAAGTGACACCAAACCAATCTAGGAGGCACCACCTCCCAAAAGGTAATAGACGGTGTTGATGGTGATGAACTCCTTGCTCTTGTGCTTCAAATGATAATCTCCCCAACACTCAACTCTCCTCACTGATATGGCTGTGGTGGAAGAAAGGTTTGAGTGGAAGGCAACTTGGGAAGGCTAGAAATCAAGTTTCATATGGTAGGAATGGAATGGCTTGATCTCAACACAAGGGTAGGTGGTTCACTTCTCAGAAAGTGTATGGTAGAAGTGGTGGTACTTTCTGATGGCTCTCCTCACGAATGAAGAGGGGGTGGAGGGGTATATATAGCCTCCACACAAAATCCAACCGTTACACACACATTTGACCAATCTCGGTGAGACCGAAGTGAAAACTCGGTCAGACCGAAAGTTCAAATATAGTGAACGTTGGGATTTTCGGTGGGACCGAAAATACCATCTCGGTGGGACCGAAAGTGTATCTGATATGAACGTTGGAGATTTCGGTGGGACCGAGAAAGAAAACTCGGTTGGACCGATTTGAGAAAGAATAGGAACATGCCAGAATCGGTGAGACCGATAATGCAATCTCGGTGAGACCGATTTGACCCAAGACAGAACCTGGCCATTTCGGTAAGACCGAAAATGCAAACTCGGATATTCCGAAATGATGTGAAATGATTACAGAAGGTTGGCAGTTCAGTTTCGGTGAGACCGATCTCAAACTCGGTGTGACCGATTTTTCTAGGGTTTGGAATATGGCAGAAGTGGTTCATCTCGGTGGGACTGAGTTGGAAGAATCGGTTTGTCCGAGATTACTTATGAGTGTGTTTAGTAGTGAAAGGTGCTGATAGTTGAAGGAGCTAAATCACTAAGCACTTGAGCAACCAGATCATCAACACAACCTCATCCCCTTTTAATAGTATTGGCTTTTCCTATGGACTCAATGTGATCTTTGATCACTAAACCAAAAATGGAGTCTTGAGCTTTTGCCAATGCTTGCCTTAGCATTTGAGGGGTCCACTTCTTCAGTCATCTTGCCATACCAATGTGATTGGATTTCCTGAAACATACTTGATAAAAGCATTAGTCCAACCACAAAGTATGTTGTCATTAATTACCAAAACCACCCGGAGAGCAAATGTGCTTTCAATACGGATCTGAATGTGTCAGACCCGTTGACTAAACTTCTCTCACAAGCAAAACATGATCACACCTTACTACTCTTGGGTGTCAATCACATAGCGATGTGAACTAGATTATTGACTCTAGTAAACCCTTTGGGTATTGGTCACATGGCGATGTGAACTATGGGTGTTATTCACATAACGATGTGAACTATCGGTATTAAATCACATGGAGATGTGAACTAGATTATTGACTCTAGTGCAAGTGGGAGACTGAAGGAAATATGCCCTAGTGGCAATAATAAAGTTATTATTTATTTCCTTATATCATGATAAATGTTTATTATTCATGCAAGAACTGTATCAACCGGAAACTTAGTACATGTGTGAATACATAGACAAAACAAAGTGTCCCTAGTATGCCTCTACTAGACTAGCTCATTGATCAAAGATGGTTATGTTTCCTAACCATAGACATGAGTTGACATTTGATCAACGGGGTCACATCATTAGGAGAGTGATGTGATGGACTAGACCCATCTGTTAGCTTAGCACTATGATCGTTTAGTTTTACTGTTATTGCTTTCTTCATGACTTATACATGTTCCTATAACTATGAGATTATGAAACTACCGTATACCGGAGGAACACCTTGTGTGCTATCAAACGTCACGACGTAACTGGGTGATTATAAATATGCTCTACAGGTGTCTCCGAAGGTGTTCGTGGTGTTGGCGTAGATCAAGAATAGGATTTGTCACTACGAGTGTCGGAGAGGTATCTCTGGGCCCTCTCGGTAATACACATCATAATAAGCCTTGCAAGCAAATGACTAATGAGTTAGTCACGAGATGATGTATTATGGAACGAGTAAAGAGACTTGCCGGTAACGAGATTAACTAGGTATGGTGATACCGACGATCGAATCTCGGGAAAGTAACATACCGATGACAAAGGGAACAACGTATGTTGTTATGTGGTTTGACCGATAAAGATCTTCGTAGAATATGTAGGACCCAATATGAGCATCCAGGTTCCGCTATGGGTTATTGACCGGAGATGAGTCTCGGTCATGTCTACATAGTTCTTGAACCCATAGGGTCCGCACGCTTAACGTTTGATGACGATCGGTATTATGAGTTTATGTGTTTTGATGTACCGAAGGTAGTTCGGAGTCCCGGATGAGATCGGGGACATGACGAGGAGTCTCGAAATGGTCGAGACATAGAGATCGATATATTGGACGACTATATTCGGACATCGGAAAGGTTCCGAGTGATTCGGGTATTTTTCGGAGTACCGGAGAGTTACGGGAATTCGCCGGGGAGTATATGGGCCTTATTGGGCTTTAGGGGAAAGAGAGAAGAGGAAGGCTGCGCCCCCCAAGGCCTAGTCCGAATTGGACTAAGGGGAGGGGTTGCGCCCCCTCCTTCCTTCTCTTCTTTTTTCCCTTTCCTTCTCTCCTACTCCTAGTACTTGGAAGGGCTCCTATTTCTACTAGGAAAGGGGGAATCCTACTCTCGGTGGGAGTAGGACTCCCCTAGGGCGCGCCATAGAGAGGGCCGGCCCTCCCCCTCCTTCACTCCTTTATATACAGGGATAGAGGCACCCCATAGACACACAAGTTGATCAGTTGATCTCTCCCAACCGTGCGCGGTGCCCCTCTCCACAGAAACACACCTCGGTCATACCGTTGCAGTGCTTAGGCGAAGCGTTGCGTCGGTAGCTTCATCATCTCCGTCACCACGCCGTTGTGCTGATGAAACTCTCCCGTGAGGCTCTACTAGGTCAAGAGCTCATGGGACGTCATCAAGATGAACGTGTGCTGAACGCGGAGGCTCCGTACGTTCGGTGCTTGATCGGTTGGATCGCGAAGAAGTTTGACTACATCAACCGCGTCACTAGACGCTTCCGCTCTCGGTCTACGAGGGTACGTAGACACACTCACCCCTCTTGTTGCTATGCGTCTAGTAGATAGATCTTGCGTGATCGTAGGAAAATTTTGAAATACTACGTTCCCCAACATCGCAAGCATCAAATGATTCATAATCAAGTGATTTCAAAAGTCCATCAGCATAGAGTTTCTTCATGCGCTTTACACCAATATAACCTAAACGACAGTGCCACAAGTATGTTGCACTATCATTATCAACTCTGCATCTTTTGGCTTCGGTATTATGAATATGTGTATTTACTACAATCGAGATTCAATAAACCATTCACCTTGGGTGTATGACCATAGAAGGTTTTATTCATGTAAACAGAATAACAATTATTCTTTCACTTAAATGAATAATTGTATTGCAATAAACACGATCCAATCTTGTTGATGCTCAACGCAAACACCAATTAACATTTATTTAGGTTTAACACTAATCCCGAAAGTACAGGGAGTGTGCGATCATGATCATATCAATATTGGAACTACTTCCAACACACATCGTCACCTCACCCTCAACTAGTCTTTGTTTATTCTGCAACTCCTGTTTAGAGTTACTAATCTTAGCAACCGAACAAGTATCAAATACCCAGGGGCTACTATGAACACTAGTGAGGTACACATTTTCAATATGTATATCAAGTATACCTTTGTTCACTTTGCCATCCTTCTTATCTGCCAAATATGCGAGGAACTTCCGCTTATAGTGACCATTTCCTTTGCAATTAGAAGCACTCAGTTTCATCCATAGGTCCAGCTTTGGCCTTCTTCACGGGAGTGACAACTTGCTTACCATTCTTCTTGAAGTTCCCTTTCTTCCCCTTGCCCTTTTCTTGAAACTAGTGGTCTTGTTAACCATCAACAATTGATGATCTTTCTTGATTTCTACCTTCGTTGATTTTAGCATCACGAAGAGTTCGGGAATCGTTTTCGTCATCCCTTGCATATTATAGTTCATCACGAAGTTCTAGTAACATGGTGATAGTGACTAGATAACTCTGTCAATTACTATCTTATCTGGAAGATTAACTCCCACTTGATTCAAATGATTCTAGTACTCAGACATTCTGAGTACATGCTCATTGGTTGGGCTATTCTCCTTCATCTTGTAGGAAAAGTACTTGCCAGAGGTCTCATACCTTTCTAGTCTCGACACGAGCATGAGTCTGAAATACTATTTTCAACTCTTGGAACATCTCATATGTTCCGTGGCTTTCAGAACGTTATAAGCCGTAAAGCATGGCCACTCAACTATCAAGTAGTCATCATACTGATCTTGTAAAATGTTCATAACGTCTGCATCTGCTCCTGCAATAGGTTTGTCACCTAGCGGTGCATCAAGGACATAATACTTCTGTGCAACAATGAGGATAATCCTCAGATCACGGACCTAGTCCGCATCATTGCTACTAACATCTTTCAACTTAGTTTTCTCTAGGAACATATCAAAAACATGGGGGAGCTATAACGCGAGCTATTGATCTACAACATAATTTGAAAATACTATCAAAACTAATTTTATGATAAATTAAATTGCAATCAATCATATTACTTAAGAACTCCCACTTAGATAGACATCCCTTAAGTCATCTAAATGATCATGTGGTCCATATCAACTGAACCATGTCCGATCATCACCTGAGATAGAGTAGTTTTCAATGGTGAACATCTTTTGTTGATCATATCTACTATATGATTCACGCTCGACCTTTTGGTCTTCATTGTTCCGAGGCCATGTCTGTACATGCTTGGCTCGTCAAGTTTATCCCGAGTATTCTGCATGTGCAACACTATCTTACACCCATTGTATTTGAACGTAGAGCCTATCACACTCGATCATCACGTGGTGTCTCGGCACGACAAACTGTCGCAACGGTGCATACTCAGGGAGAACACTTGTACCTTGAAATTTTAGTGAGGGATCATCTTAAAATGCTATCGTCCTTCTAAGCAAAATAAGATGCATAAAAAGATAAACATCACATGCAATCAAAATATGTGACATGATATGGCCATCATCATCTTGTGCTTTTGATCTCCATCTCCAAAGCATCGTCATGATCTCAATCATCACCGGCTTGACACCATGATCTTCATCGTAGCGTCGTGGTCATCTCTCCAACTATTGCTACTACTACTATCGCTAACTCATAGTGATAAAGTAAAGCAATTACGTGGCTTTCGCAATTCATGCAATAAAGAGACAACCATAAGGCTCCTGCTGGTTGTCGATAATTTACAAAACATGATCATCTCATACAATAACGTATAACTCATCACATCTTGACCATATCACATCACAACATTCCCTGCAAAAACAAGTTTTACGTGGCTGCTACGGGCTTCTAGTAAGAACCGTTCTTACCTACGCATCAAAACCACAACGATTTTTCGTCAAGTGTGTTGTTTTAACCTTCAACAAGGACCGGGTGCAGTCACACTCGATTCAACTAAAGTTGGAGAAACTGACACCCGCCAGCCACCTATGTGCAAAGCACATCGGTAGAACCAGTCTCATGAACGCTGTCATGTAATGTCGGTCCGGGCCATTCATCCAACAATACCACCGAATCAAAGTATGACATTCTGGTAAGAAGTATGACTATTATCGCCCACAACTCTTTGTGTTCTACTCGTGCATATCATCTATGCATAGACCTGGCTCTGATGCCACTATTGGGGAACGTAGTATTTCAAAAAGAAATCCTACGATCACGCAAGATCTACCTAGGAGAAGCATAGCAATGAGCGAAGAGAGTGTGTCCACGTACCCTCGTAGACCGAAAGCAGAAGCGTTTAGTAACGCGGTTGATGTAGTCGAATGTCTTCACGATCCAACCGATCCAAGTACCGAACGTACGGCACCTCCGAGTTCAGCACACGTTCAGCACGATGACGTCCCTCGAGCTCTTGATCCAGTTGAGGATGAGGGAGAGTTTCGTCAGCACGACGGCGTGGTGACGGTGATGATGAAGTTACCGGCGGAGGGCTTCGCCTAGGCACTGTAACGATATGACCGAGGTGTGTAACTGTGGACGGGGTATGCACACGGCTAAGAGATTGTTTGTTGTGCCTTTGGGGTGCCCCCTGCCCACGTATATAAAGGAGGGAGGGAGAGAGGCCAGCCTCCTAGGGCGCGCCAAGAGTAGGGAGTCCTACTAGGACGTCCAAGTCCTAGTAGCTAGGAAACCCTTTCTTATTCGGAGTAAGAGAGAAGGAAAGAGGGAAAGAGAGAGGGAGTAGGAAAAGGCAAGGGGGACGCCGCCCCCTTTCCCTAGTCCAATTCGGACCCATGGGGGGCGCGCCACCTCCACTTGGCATGTCTCCTCCCTTTCCCACATGGCCCAATAAGGTCCATTACTTCTCCCGGTGAATTCTCGTAACTCCCCGGTACTCCGAAAAATACCCGAATCACTCGGAACCTTTCCGATGTCTGAATATAGCCTTCCAATATATGAATCTTTACCTCTTGACCATTTTGAGACTCCTCGTCATGTCCGTGATCTCACCCGGGACTCCAAAAACACTTTGGCCATCAAATCACATAACTCATAATACGAATCGTCATCCAATGTTAAGCGTGCAGATCCTACGGGTTCGATAACTATGTAGACATGACCGAGACACATCTCCGGTCAATAACCAATAGCGAAACCTGGATGCTCATATTGGCTCCTACATATTCTACGAAGATCTTTTTCGGTCAAACCGCATAACAACATACGTTGTTCCCTTTGTCGTCGGTATGTTACTTGCCCAAGATTCGATCGTCGGTATCATCATACCCAGTTCAATCTCGTTACCGGCAAGTCTCTTTACTTGTTCCGTAATACATCATCTTGTGACTAACTCATTAGTCATTTGCTTGCAAGGCTTATTATGATGTGTATTACCGAGAGGGCCCAGAGATACCTCTTCGATACTTGAGTGACAAATCCTATTCTCGATCTATGCCAACACCAAAAACACCATCGGAGACACCTGTAGAGCATCTTTATAATCACCCAGTTACGTTGTGTCGTTTGATAGCACACAAGGTGTTCCTTCGATACTCGGGAATTGCATAATCTCATAGTCAGAGGAACATGTATAAGTCATGAAGAAAGCAATAGCAATAAAACTAAACGATCATTATGCTAAGCTAATGGATGGGTCACGTCCATCACATCATTATCCTAATGATGCCATCCCGTTCATAAAATGACAGCACATGTATATTGTTAGGAAACTTAACCATCTTTGATTAACAAGCTAGTCTAGTAGAGGCATACTAGGGACACTCTGTTTTGTCTATGTATTCAAACATGTATCAAGTTTCCGATTAATATAATTCTAGCATGAATAGAAGACATTTATCATGATATAGAAGGAAATATAAATAACAACTTTATTATTACCTCTAGGGCATATTTCCTTTAGAGAGGAAGGGGATGAGGAGGACGGTGCTCGGGGAGGGGGGGTGCGGCTTTGTGCGTCGTCGGCGCATGGCTTAAATAGCCGTGACCATGCCAGGCGCAGGGGCAGTCACCCACTTCAATGCGACGCTTTGGACAGAGTTGGTTTCTCGGGATGCGGTGTCCGCATTGAAGCAATAACGCCTGAGAGGTCGCGTCCATCTGTGTCGCCCTCTTGTTCGTTAAAATCGTGGCTAGAAAGTTACCGCCTATTTGTCTACGCGTTTATTATTAAGATAGTTATGTTACTTGAACTTTAAATTGTTGAAATATATTGCCCGCCTCCCTCCATCAGTTCGCACTTTTGGATGAGTTGGCTGGTGCATGAATTCAATATGGTATCCGAGCCAAGAGGTCTTGAGTTCAAGACTCCTCCAACGCAGTATTAAAATAAATAGATCATGCGGCCTACATAGATCACACATTTAAGGTCTACATAAGCATAGACATGAACAGGAGTATTGAATTATATTGTCCGCCTCCCTCCATCGGTTCAGACTTTTGGATGAGTCGACTAGAGCATAAATTCAATACAAATCTTTTTTTTGAAACGAAGGCAAAAGATTTGCCTCGTCTATAAATTAAGTAGAAGATAGTTGCTCGGTTAATTAATGGGAAACCGGGCTAGAACCGTCACAACTGCTGAGCGGCACACATAAGACCCACACACGCCGCTCTAAAGAGGGCCTCATCGAGACAGCACGCAGGCGTCATCATCATCACTCCTCCCCTAGAAGGCATATTCGCCATCCCTACACTCTGAGCAAATGACTCCGACTTCGCCGTAGGCGATCGCCGACTCAACCCACTATGAAGAGGCCTTGTGGAGTTGCATGAAGATCCGTGCCAGAACTCAACCACCTGCGACCAGACAACGCAACTCCGACTCAGACGAAGAACTACGAAGGACAAAACCAGGCACGGGTGGCGCCATGAAAGATCATCGAACGGCCCATCTGCAGCCAGTCATCGTACGCCACACGGCCCCGCCGCCGCAGTTTCGACTCCACAGCAACAACCAAACCGAGGCAATCCCGTGGACACGTCGAAGAAGAGCCGACTACCGCAACCATTGTCGCGTCGCCGACATTGCTCCCACCATCACCGTTGCCATCGAAGCCTAGACGCCCCAACCGCCGCCATCCACCAGTCCCACTCACCAATGCCGGGCTCGAAAGATGAAGCCCCCATGAGAGAAAACGACACCAAGGTGCCGCCGACGTCCGATCACACAAGATCAAGTGTTTCCCCCGGAGAGGCCGTCATGGCCGGATCCGTGTGAGAGGGGTGCGGCAACAAAGTAGCGATGCCTCCAGGAAGGTCGATGACGGCCGTAGCAGCCGCCATTGCTAGTCACAGCACCAGGCCGAGAATGAGTTTTCACCCAAGCTCCAGACATACCCTCGGCCGCACATCAAACCACCGGCACCGACAAGCCCACCAACCATCACCACCATCGAACCTGCCCTTGGACGAAGAGGCACGAAGAACCGCCTCAGCCACCCGCACCACGCGGAGGCCAACGGCGGCCAAACTCCATCAGCATGCACCAGAACCATCAATGGCCGACCGGACCCATGACCGCCGGACGCAGCGAGCCACCATTCCATGCCGAGCACCATGCCGGGAAGGAAGAGATGAGCGCTGCCCGAGGCCAGAAACCACCATGGTTTCGAGCCACTGCCAAACATCAGGGGCACCGGCGAGCACCACGCACGCCAAGCACCTGTCAGGGACCAAATCTGTCGCGCCCGCTGCACGTCGCCGCCCCTCCATGTCACCTCGGACCCCTTGTTGGTTGCATGCCTCGTCGGATACCCTTGCAACACCTCACGCCTGAGCTGCTCCATCCACGCCCGAGCTCCATGCCCACCACGCGCGCTGCCCGAGGAGAAGAAGCTGATGAGAAACTGAAATTTTTGAAGTATTCTCTTATATAGAACAAACTTTTAGTACCGGTTGGTGGCACCAACCGGTACTAATGGCCTGTTTTGGCCAGGCCAAGCGGCGGGAAGCGTACCCCCTTTAGTACCGGTTGGTGGCTCCAACCGGTATTAAAGACACCCCTTTAGTACCGGTTGGAGCCACCAACCGGTACTAAACGGGGTGCGCTGCCAGGCAAGGGGCGCAGAAGTTTAGTCCCACCTCACTAGCCGAGGGGGGCTCGCACATGCTTATATGCCCCGGCGCGGGCACTACATTGAGCTCCTCTCAAATGCAGGCCTTCTGGGCCTACCTCTGATACTCTGCCATGTGGGGCCTATTGGGCTTGCGGGCCTGCATCCTGGCCCAACAACAGGTTGGGTTTCTAGTCGTATGCAGGTCGCTGTGGCCTAGTAGGCGGGCTTTTTTTTCTTTTTTTCATTTCTGCATTTGTGTGAATAGTTTAAATTTTGAATTATTTGAAATTTGTGTGAATCACTAGTTTGCTTTTCTGCATTTGTGTGAATAGTTTAAATTTTGAATTATTTGAAATTTGTGTGAATCACTAGTTTGTGAATAACTTAACTTTAAAAATTCATTTTTCGGTGATTACTTTTTATTATGTTTAATATTAGTGTGCTTTATCATTATATTCAATTTGGTAATGCTTAGGTTATTTAAAAAATTAAATGCCTTTGTAACAGATGAGTTTTCGTCCGTTACAGTGAAATTATGATACCATGCAACTTTCAACCTTTTCGGAGTTCATTTGAAGTGTTTTTCAATTTAGTTGAAAAATCAGTGAATGCATGAAAGAATTTGTTTGCACATAAAATTTCTTCGCGTTTCAAATGCCAAAACACATAACTACCCTAACTATTACAGAGATTCCCTTCTGGGTGTGAAACACAGAAGAAAGTGATGATAGTGAAGCCGATCACATCCCAGATCTTTGGGTGTGAAACTTTTTCTTCGCGTGTGTCCCTTTGCGCCGTAACCATGGAAAATCTTCATCATTTAACGGGATGCTCGGGTCAATATTCACTGTGAATGGAGCAATTTCATCAAACTTTTCATAATCTTCTGACTTGTCTGTCTTGTCATCCACTCCCACGATGTTTCTCTTCCCAGAAAGAACTATGTGCCGCTTTGGTCATCGTACGATGCATTCACTTCCTTATCTTTTCTTTTTCTTGGCTTGGTAGACATGTCCTTCACATAGAAAACCTGTGCCACATCATTGTCTAGGATGAATGGTTCGTCTGCATATGCAAGATTGTTGAGATCCACTGTTGTCAATCCGTACTGTGGGTCTTCCATTACCCCGCCTCGTGTCATATTGACCCATTTGCACCGAAACAAAGGGACCTTCAAACCACGTCGATAGTCAAGTTCCCATATGTCCTGTATATAACCATAATATGTCTCCTTTCCCGTCTTGGTTTCTGCATCAAAGTGGACACCACTCTTTTTGTTGGTGCTCTTCTTATCTTGGGCGATCGTGTAAAATGTATTACCATTTATCTCGTACCCTTTGAAAGTCATTATATTCGAAGATGGTAACTGGGACAGCAAGTACAGGTCATCTTCAATAGAGGTGTCATGCATGGTACGTGTCTGCAACCAGCTGGTGAAACTCCTGGTTTGTTCACGTGTAATCCAGTCATCAGACCGCTCCGGGTGTAGCGTAGCAAATTCTTGTGTTCATCCATATACGGAGCCACCAAGGCAGAATTCTGTAGTACTGTGTAGTGTGCTTCAGTGAGAGAATGTCCGTCCATACATATTATTTGTTTCCCTCCTAGCGTGCCTTTTCCATCCAGTCTGCCCTTATGCCGCGATTCAGGAACACCAATCGGCTTAAGGTCAGGAATAAAGTCAATGCAAAACTCAATGACCTTCTCATTCTCATGGCCCTTGGAGATGCTTCCTTCTGGCCTAGCACGGTTATGAACATATTTCTTTAAGACTCCCATGAACCTCTCAAAGGGGAACATATTGTGTAGAAATACAGGACCCAAAGCGTTAATCTCTTCGCATAGGTGAACTAGGACGTGCGTCATGATGTTGAAGAAGGATGGTGGGAACACCAACTTGAAACTGACAAGACATTGCACCAAATAATTCTCTAACATTGATATGATTTCTGGATCGATTACCTTCTGAGAGATTGCATTGAGAAATGCACATAGCTTCACAATGGCTAATCGGACGTTTTCTGGTAGAAGCCCCCTCAATGCAACCGGAAGCAGTTGTGTCATAATCACGTGGCAGTCATGAGACTTAAGGTTCTGGAACTTTTTCTCTGCCATGTTTATTATTCCCTTTATATTCGACGAGAAGCCAGACGGTACCTTAATACTGAGTAGGCATTCAAAGAAGATTTCCTTCTCTTCTTTGGTAAGAGCGTAGCTTGCATGACCCTCATGTATGCCGTCTTTTCCTGCATATGTTGCTGGTCCTCCCGTGCCTCAGGTGTATCTTTTGTCTCCCCATACACGCCCAAGAAGCCAAGAAGGGTCACACAAAGATTCTTCGTCACGTGCATCACGTCGATTGCGGAGCGGATCTCTAGGTCTTCCCAATAGGGCAGGTCCCAAAATATAGATTTCTTCTTCCACATGGGTGCGCGTCTGTCAGCGTCATTCGGAACAGGTTGTCCACTAGGACCCTTTCCAAAGACCACCTTCAAATCCTTGACCATATCATGTACATCAGCACCAGTAGGGTGGCGAGGCTTCGTCCGGTGATCTGCCTCACCTTTGAAATGCTTGCCTTTCTTTCTTACGGGATGCCTGCTCGGAAGAAACCGACGATGTCCCAGGTACACATTCTTCTTACAATTAGCCAAATATATACTGTCGGTATCGTCCAAACAGTGCGTGCATGCCCGGTATCCCTTGTTTGTCTGTCCTGAAAGGTTACTGAGAGCAGGCCAATCATTGATGGTCACGAACAGCAACGCCTTTAGGTCAAATTCTTCCCCCATGTGCTCATCCCACGCACGTACACCTGTTCCATTCCACAGTTGTAAGAGTTCTTCAACTAATGGCCTTAGGTACACATCAATGTCGTTGCTGGGTTGCTTAGGGCCTTGGATGAGCACTGGTATCATAATGAACTTCCGCTTCATGCACAACCAAGAAGGAAGGTTATACAAACATAGAGTCACAGGCCAGGTGCTATGATTGCTGCTCTGCTCCCCAAAAGGATTAATGCCATCTGCACTTAGACCAAACCATACGCTCCTTGTGTCATCTGCAAACTCCTTCCCATACTTTCTTTCAATTTTTCTCCACTGCGACCCGTCAGCGGGTACTCTCAACTTTCCGTCTTTCTTACGGTCTTCTCTGTGCCATCGCATCACCTTGGCATGCTCTTTGTTTTGGAACAAACGTTTCAACCGTGGTATTATAGGAGCATACCACATCACCTTGGCAGGAATCTTCTTCCTGGGGCGCTCGCCCTCGACATCACCAGGGTCATCGCGGCTGATATTATAGCGCAATGCACCGCATACCGGGCAAGCGTTCAAATCCTCTTACTCACCGCAGTAGAGGATGCAATCATTAGGGCATGCATGTATCTTCTGCACCTCTAACCCTAGAGGGCAAACATCCTTCTTTGCTTCGTACGTACTCTCGGGCAATTCGTTGTCCTTTGGAAGCATATCCTTTATCATTACCAGCAACTTTCCAAATCCCTTGTCAGATACACCATTCTTTGCCTTCCATTGCAGCAATTCCAGTGTGGTGCCCAGCTTTTTCTTGTCACCTACGCAATTCGGGTACAACAATTTTTTGCGATCCTCTAACATGCGCTGCAACTTCTTCTTCTCCAAATCACTTGTGCAGTTTCTCTTTGCATCGGCAATGGCCCGACCTAGATCATCAACGGGCTCATCCGATGCCTCTTCTTCAGCTTCTTCCCGCATTGGCGGCTCAGCTTCTTCCCGCATTACCGGCTCAGTTTCTTCCCCCATTGTTGTATCATCGTATTCAGGGAACCCATGGCCAGGATAGCTGTCGTCGTCCTCTTCTTCTTCATTGTCTTCTATCATAACCCCTCTTTCTCCGTGCTTGGTCCAAACATTATAGTGGGGCACGAAACCGTACTTAAACAGGTGGACGTGAATGGTTCTTGACTTAGAGTAATTTTGACCATTCTTACAGACAGCACATGGACAAGGCATAAAACCATCCGCCCGCTTGTTTGCCTCGGCCACAAGCAAAAAAGTTTGCACGCCATTAATGAACTCCGGAGAGCATCGGTCATCGTACATCCATTGTCGGCTCATCTTCAATACACAGCACCAAAAACACCAACTTAATACAAGTTCATACATAAAGTTCATACAACACTTAAATGCAACAAACAAATAACTCTCTAGCTAAAGCATTTAAATGCAGCAACAAATGCGATCAAGATCGCAACTAAGGTAACAATTGATCCAACAGCATAATGATACCAAGCCTCACTATCGATGGCATATTTTCTAATCTTTATAATCTTTAAGCGCATTTCCTCCATCTTGATCTTGTGATCATCGACGACATCGGCAAGATGCAACTCCAATTCCATCTTCTCGTCCTCAATTCTTTTCAATTTTTCTTTCAAGTACTCGTTTTCTCTTTCAACTAAATTTAACCTCTCCTAGATAATGCAAACTAAGTGTTATTTTGGACCTCAAATTGCGTATAAATCAAATACTAGCACATATATTTCCTCCCAAATTACTAAACTCACAAATTAATCACTACATAAAGCATTGCAAGAGCTAATCTAGCAATGAGAGATGAAAGGACAAAGTTGCTAACCTTTGTGATCATTTGAATGGATGGGGGCCTTCAAATCTTGACAAATTTTGTGCAAAATGTGTGATGAGCTCGAGAGGAAGAGGGGAAGAACAGAGAGGGAGAGGGGAAAGTGGAAAAACAGAGCGAGCTCGAAGGGACGAAGGGTTTATGTACGACTACCTTTAGCACCGGTTCGTGGCAAGAACCGGTACTGAAGGTGCTGGAGGGGCCCCAGACTGACAACATCCTGCCACCACTCTCATTAGTACCGGTTCATGGCACGAACCAGTGCTAAAGGTTCGCCACGAACCGGTACTAATGAGAGCGGCCCGGCTAGCCGTTCGAACCGGCACTAGTGTACACATTAGTGCCGGCTCATATTCAAACCGGCACTAATGTGCTTCACGTTTGACCCTTTTTCTACTAGTGCTCATTGATCAAAGATGGTTATTTTTCCTAACCATAGACATGAGTTGTCATTTGATCAACGGGGTCACATCATTAGGAGAATGATGTGATGGACTAGACCCATCCGTTAGCTTAGCACTATGATCGTTTAGTTTTACTGCTATAGCTTTCTTCATGACTTACACATGTTCCTAAGACTATGAGATTATGCAACTCCCGTATACCGAAGGAACACTGTGTGTGCTATCGAACGTCACAACCTAACTGGGTGATTATAAAGATGCTCTACAGGTGTCTCCGAAGGTGTTCGTGGTGTTGGCATAGATCAAGAATAGGATTTGTCACTCCGAGTGTCGGAGAGGTATCTCTGGGCCCTCTCGGTAATACACATCATAATAAGCCTTGCAAGAAAATGACTAATGAGTTAGTCACGAGATGATGTATTACGGAACGAGTAAAGAGACTTGCCGGTAACGAGATTAACTAGGTATGGTGATACCGACGATCGAATCTCGGGAAAGTAACATACCGATGACAAAGGGAACAACGTATGTTGTTATGTGGTTTGACCAATAAAGATCTTCGTAGAATATGTAAGAGCCAATATGAGCATCCAGGTTCCGCTATTGGTTATTGACCAGAGATGAGTCTCGGTCATGTCTACATAGTTCTCGAACCCGTCGGGTCCGCACGCTTAACGTTTGATGACGACCGGTATTATGAGATCGGGGACATGACGAGGAGTCTCGAAATGGTCGAGACGTAAAGATCGATATATTGGAAGGCTATATTCGGACATCGGAAAGGTTCCGAGTGCTTCGGGTATTTTTTGGAGTACCGGAGAGTTACGGGAATTCACCGGGGAGTATATGGGCCTTATTGGGATTTAGGGGAAAGAGAGAAGAGGAAGGCTGCTCCCCCCCCCCCAAGGCCTAGTATGAATTGGACTAGCGGGAGGGGCTGCGCCCCCTCCTTCCTTCTCTTCTTTCTTCCCTTTCCTTCTCTCCTACTCCTACTACTTCGAAGGGCTCCAATTTCTACTAGGAAGGGGGGAATCCTACACCCGGTGGGAGTAGGACTCCCCTAGGGCGCACCATAGAGAGGGTCGGCCCTCCCCCTCCTCCACTCCTTTATATACGGGGGTAGAGGCACCCCATAGACACACAAGTTGATCAGTTGATCTCTCCCAACCATGTGCGGTGCCCCTCTCCGCAGAAACACACCTCGGTCATACCGTTGTAGTGCTTAGGCGAAGCGCTGCGCCGATAGCTTCATCATCTTCGTCACTACGCCGTCGTGCTGACGAAACTCTCCCGTCAGGATCTACTAGATCAAGAGCTCGTGGGACGTCATCAAGCTGAATGTGTGCTGAACACGGAGGCTCCGTACGTTCGGTGCTTGATTGGTTGGATCACGAAGAAGTTCGACTACGTCAACCGCGTCACTAGACGCTTCCGCTCCCGGTCTACGAGGTTACGTAGACACACTCTCCCCTCTTGTTGCTATGCATCTAGTATATAGATCTTGCGTGATCGTTGGAAAATTTTGAAATACTACGTTCCCCAACAGTGGCTTCATGAGCCAGGTCTATGCGTAGATGATATGCACGAGTAGAACACAAGTGATTTGTGTACGATACTAGTCATACTGCTTACCAGAATGTCATACTTTGATTCTGTTGTATTGTTGGATGAAGCGGCCCAGACCGGCATTACGCGTACGCTTATGCGAGACTGGTTCTACCGATGTGCTTCGCACACAGGTGGCTGGCGAGTGTCAGTTTCTCCAACTTTAGTTGAATCAAGTGTGGCTACGCCCGGTCCTTGTGAAGGTTAAAATAGCACATACTTGACGAAATATCGGTGTGGTTTGTATGCGTAGGTAAGAACGGTTCTTGCTAAGCGCGTAGCAGCCACGTAAAACTTGCAACAACAAAGTAGAGGACATCTAACTTGTTTTTGCAGGGCATGTTGTGATGTGATATGGTCAAGACATGATGAGTTATACGTTATTGTATGAGATGATCATGTTTTGTAAAGTTATTGGCAACTGGCAGGAGCCATATGGTTGTCACTTTATTGTATGAAATGCAATCGCCATGTAATTGCTTTACTTTATCACTAAGCGGTAGCAATAGTCGTGGAAGCAATAGTTGGCGAGACGACAACGATACTATGATGGAGATCAAGGTGTCGCGCCGGTGACGATGGTGATCATGACGGTGCCTTGGAGATGGAGATCAAAGGCACAAGATGAGGATGGCCCTTTCATATCACTTATATTGATTGCATATGATGTTTATCTTTTATGCACCTTATTTTGCTTAGATCGACGGTAGCATTATAAGATGATCTCTCACTAAATTTCAAAGTATAAGTGTTCTCCCTGGGTATGCACCGTTGCGGAAGTTCGTCGTGCCGAGATACCACGTGATGATCGGGTGTGATAAGCTCTACGTTCAAATACAACGGGTGTAAGACAGTTTTGCACATGCAGAATACTCGGGTTAAAATTGACGAGCGTAGCATATGCAGATATGGCCTCAGAACACTGGAGACCGAAAGGTCGAGCGTGAATCATATAGTAGATATGATCAACATAAGATGTTCACCGTTGAAAACTACTCCATCTCACGTGATGATCGGACATGGTTTAGTTGATATGGATCACGTGATCATTTAGATGACTAGAGGGATGTCTATCTAAGTGGGAGTTCTTTAGTAATATGATTAAATTGAACATTAATTTATCATGAACTTAGTCCTGGTAGTATTTGCAAATTATGGTGTAGATCAATAGCTCGCGTTATATCTCCCCTATGTTTTTGATATGTTCCTAGAGAAAACTAAGTTGAAAGATGTTAGTAGCAATGATGCGGACTTGTTCCGTGATCTGAGGATTTTCCTCATTGCTGCACAGATTTATTATATCCTTGATGCACCGCTAGGTGACATATCTATTGCAGGAGCAGATGTAGACGTTATGAACGTTTGACAAGCTCGGTATGATGAATACTTGATAGTTTAGTGCGCCATACTTTACGGCTTATAACCGGGACTTCAAAAACGTTTTGAATGCCACGGAGCATATGAGATGTTCCAAGAGTTGAAATTAGTATTTCATACTCATGCCCGTGTCGAGAGGTATAAGACCTCTGACAGTACATTGCCTACAAGATGGAGGAGAATAGCTCAACCAGTGAGCATGTGCTCAGATTGTCTGGGTACTACAATAGCTTGAATCAAGTGGGAGTTAATCTTCCAGATAAGATAGTAATTGACAAAGTTCTCTAGTCACTATCACCAAGTTAGTAGAACTTCGTGATGAACTATAATATGCAAGGGATGACGAAAGTAATTCCCGAGCTCTTCGCGATGCTGAAATCGGCGAAGGCAGAAATCACGAAAGAGCATCAAGTGTTGATGGTTAACAAGACCACTTGTTTCAAGTAAAGGGAAAAGGGATAGAAAGGGAACTTCAAAAAGAATGACAAGCAAGTTGTCACTCCCGTGAAGAAACCTAAAGCTAAACTCAAGCCTGAAACTAAGTGCTTCTACTGCAAAGGAAATGGTCACTGGAAGTGGAACTGCCCTAGATACTTGGCGGATAAGAAGGATGGCAAAGTGAACAAAGGTATATTTGATATATAGATTATTGATATGTACTTTACTAGTGTTCATAGCAACCCCTGGGTATTTGATATCGGTTCAGTTGCTAAAATTAGTAACTCAAAACGAGAGTTGCGGAATGATTATAGACTAGTTAAAGGTGAAGTGACGATGTGTGTTGGAAGTGGTTCCAAGATTGATATGATCATCATCGCACACTCCATATACTTTCGGGATTAGTGTAGAACCTAAATAAATGTTATTTGCCATTTGCGTTGAGCATGAATAAGATTTGATCATGTTTGTTGCAATACGGTTATTCATTTAAAGTCATAGAATAATTGTTATTTTGTTTACATGAATAAAGCCTTCGATGGTCATACACCCAATAAAAATAGTTTATTGGATCTCGATCGTAGTGATACACATATTCATAATATTGAAGCCAAAAGATGCAAAGTTAATAATGATAGTGTAACTTATTTTTGGCACTGCCGTTTAGGTCATTTTGGTGTAAAGCGCATGAAGAAACTCCATATTAATGGAATTTTGGAATCACTTGATTATGAATAACTTGGTGCTTGCGAACCATGCCTCATGGGCAAGATGACTAAAACTCTGTTCTCCGGAACAATGGAGCGAGCAACTGATTTATTGGAAATCATACATACTAATGTATGTGGACCGATGAGTGTTAAGGCTCGCGGTGAGTATCGTTATTTTCTGACCTTCACTGATGATTTGAGCAGATATGGGTATATCTACTTAATGAAACACAAGTCTGAAACATTTGAAAAGTTCAAAGAATTTCAGAGTGAAGTAGAGAATCATCGTAACAAGAAAATAAAGTTCCTACGATCTGATCGTGGAGGTGAATATTTGAGTTACGAGTTTGGTCTTCATTTGAAACAATGTGGAATAGTTTCACAACTCACGCCACCCGGAACACCACAGCGTAATGGTGTGTCCAAACGTCGTAACCGTGCTTTATTAGATATGGTGCGATCTATGATGTCTCTTACCAATTTACCACTATCATTTAGGGTTGTGCATT
Source organism: Secale cereale (assembly GCA_902687465.1). NCBI lineage: Eukaryota > Viridiplantae > Streptophyta > Magnoliopsida > Poales > Poaceae > Secale > Secale cereale. The sequence goes on along the minus strand of LR738710.1, from coordinate 172,161,992 downwards.
AGAGACAGTTGCATTCACGTTTAATAAGGGCACCATCTAAAAATCCGTTGAGACGACGCCTTATGAACTGTGGTTTGGCAAGAAACCAAAGTTGTCGTTTCTTAAAGTTTGGGGCTGCGATGCTTATGTGAAAAAGCTTCAACCTGATAAGCTCGAACCCAAGTCGGAGAAATGTGTTGGGTACACCTTCTATCACAGATCCGAAGGCAAGATATTCGTTGCTAAGTATGGATCCTTTCTAGAGAAGGAATTTCTCTCGAAAGAAGTGAGTGGGAGGAAAGTGGAACTTGATGAGGTAATTGTACCTTCTCCCAAATTGGAAAGTAGTACATCACAGAAACTAGTTCCAGTGATTCCTACACCAATTAGTGAGGAAGCTAATGATGATGATCATGAAACTTTAGATCAAGTTACTACTGAACTTCGTAGATCAACCAGAGTATGTTCCGTGCCAGAGTGGTACGGCAACCTGGTTCTGGAAATCATGTTACTAGACCATGATGAACCTACGGGCTATGAGGAAGCGATGATGAGCCCAGATTTCGCAAAAAGGCTTGAGATCAAGAAATCTGAGATGGGATCAATGTATGAGAACAAAGTGTGGACTTTGGTTGGCTTGCCCGATGATGGGAAAGCCATCAAAAATAAATGGATCTTCAAGAGGAAGACCGACGCTAACGGTAAGGTTACTGTTTACAAAGCTCGACTTGTTGCGAAAGGTTTTCGACAAGTTCAATGAGTTGACTATGATGAGACTTTCTCACTCGTAGCGATGCTTAAGTCTGTCCGAATCATGTTAGAAATTGCCGCATTTTATGATTATGAAATCTGGCAAATGGATGTCAAAACTGCATTCCTAAATGGATATCTTAAAGAAGAGTTGTATATTGATGCAACCAGAAGGTTTTGTCGATCCTAAAGGTGCTAACAAAGTGTGCAAGCTCCAGCGATCCATCTATGGACTGGTGCAAGCATCTCAGAGTTGGAATATACGCTTTGATAAGTTGATCAAAGCATATAGTTTTATACAGACTTGCGGTGAAGCATGTATTTACAAGAACGTGAGTGGGAGCACTACAGCCTTTCTGATAAGTATATGTGAATGACATATTGTCGATCAGAAATGATGTAGAATTTTCTAGAAAACATAAAGGAGTGTTTGAAATGAGTTTTGTTTTCAAAGAAAAACATCGGTAAAGCTGCTTACATATTGAACCTCAAGATCTATAGAGATAGATCGAGACGCTTGATAAGTTTTTTCAATGAGTACATACCTTGACAAGTTTTTGAAGTAGTTCAAAATGGATCAGTCTGAGAAGGATTTCTTGCCTGATTTGTAAGGTATGAAGTTGAGTAAGACTCAAAGCCCGACAACGGCAGAAGATAGAGAAAGAATGAAAGTCATTCCTGATAACCCTCAACCGTAAGGGATCGAGATAGTCTTCGCGGGTAAGAATAACCCAATTTATTTATTCGACACACGGGGAGCCAAAGAGTATTTATAAGTTTTAACAGTTGAGTTGTCAATTCAACCGCACCTGAAATATACTAACTTGCAACAAAAGATAAGTGGTAACAGCGCTATGATAGTGATGATAGTAATAGTAAAAGCAAACAGCAAAAGTAGATAGCAAAGTAAATAGCGAAAGTAGCGACTAGTAACAAGCAAGGTTTAAAATACTGCAGGCTAGGGAGATGGATGGTTGGGCGTTGCATGGATGAGATAGTTTCTAACTCGGGGCACGGCACACAGAAAAGTAATGATCATCTAGGCAAATATCAAACATTAGGCATGTATCCCGTAGGTAGTTGTATGTGCTTGCAATAAGAACTTGCACAACATCTTTTGTCCTACCATCCCGCTATGAACGGGGCCAAAAGGAACTAATGGATATTAAGGTGCTCCTGTCAAAGAGCACCGGAACAAAGCAATGAACTCAATGGATACATGTAATCCTCAAACTACGGACCATCCCCTTTGGTGTCCCAAGTTGTCACCTTTGGGATCGCCGGTTTCGAACCGTAACAGGTGCATACAACTCATAGATAGGATCAAGAACACAAATATATTCATGCAAACACATAAGGTTCAGATCTGAAATCATGGCACTCGGGCCCTAGTGTCAAGCATTAAGAATAACAAGTTGTAGCAAAGATGATAAACACCATACTAGATGATAGGCAACATGCCCCCAACAATCTGACGAACTATTACATGATCTAACTCATCCAATCCCTACCATCCCCTTCGCCTACAGCAAGGGAATTACTCACACATGAAGGGGGAAGTCATGGAGGGATGATGGAGTGGTGATGATGATGACGATGGCGACGATCTCCCCTCTCCGGAGGCCAAATCAGCCTCCAGATTAGCCCTCCCGAAGAAGAACAGAGGGTGGCGGCGGCTCCGCGACGAGAAACAGCGAAAGGACTCCCGATCTGGGGTTTCTGCCTCGGAGGAAAAAATACGGGCTAAAGTAGGGCACCAGGGGGCGTGGGCCCCACCCAGGTGCCCCCCGGCGCGGCCCAGGGGGGCGCGCCCACAGGGCGCCTGGGCACCCCCTGGCCCCCCTCTGGCCCCACTTCTGGTATGTTGTTTCTTTGGGTGCGTGGATTTTTCGTGATTTTTCGTGGATTTTTCTGAGATGCTTAAAAATCCGTTTTCCTGCACACAAATAAACCATACAGGCAGCTCTGCTGAAAACAGCGTCAGTCCGGGTTAGTTTAGTCCAAATAATGCAAGAATGAGGTCAGAACAATATCAAAAGTGTTTGGAAAAGTAGATACGTTTGAGATGTATCAACTCCCACAAGCTTAGCATATTGCTTGTCCTCAAGCAATTCAGTTCAACGAACTGGACGCGACAAAGAAAACTTTGACAAACTCATTTGCTTCATTAGATGTATATAAGCATGTACTACGAAAAGAGTCTAGCCAGTATTGAAACAGTACTTATGAGAACAATGCAAGGAGCAATCCTTCTTTCAAGTGACCAGTCACAAATAATCAAGAGTAAACAATATATTATTGAAAATCAAGACAAGATCACATCGCGCATAGCTTGAGCATACTAAGGTGGTATCTCGCTAGCCTCCATGAGTGAAGCAAAACATAAATGCAGAGACTCCTCCAGAGTTTTAAAGGAGACTAGAGCTAAGAATTTCAGAATAAATCATATCACAAGTATGCAGAAGACAATGTAATACTTTGGGACAATGCACATTACACTCAGAATGACAATTATGCTCTCCTAGTCAGTGCTTTGAAGAAAGAAGATGAGACTCTCGAACCGTGGCTTTTATTGGCAAAGTTGAAAACCCGTGATCGGAAACAAAAACTAAACATGTACCAGAGCTCTTGGTTTTTAAAAAAAAAACAGAAGTAAATATGTTTTTGAGAAGTGCATATTTCGTCAACGAATGCTAGCAGATAACTCAAATCACTTTTTAAGCTAGACAAGTCTCGAGGAACGGCTCCCGCATGAGGACGATCACATCCTCTTAATCTCCTTTGTTTATCACTGCGAAAGTTTTCTGATTTCTCATGAACAAAGCGTGAAGGAGGGTTTGTTTGTTATATTATCTTTTCGAGCCGGGCGCACTCAATGCCAGTTCCTTTTCATATTAGGGGTTCGCACATTATGCATGCAATCCAGGGGTGAAACTTGTCCAACTTAAAGAGATCATGAATTAACTACTACTTCCTCATGAGCTAAAACATAGGCACAAAAAGAGAAATGCTTTTGATTAATTTCGAGATGGTACACGAAAGTCTTCGTTAGGAATGGCAGGTAAATACCATGTATAGGAATGTATAGTGGACTCATATGGCATAACAGGTTTAAAGGTTTTGGATGCACAAGCAGTCATTCCGCTTAGTACGGGTGGAGGTTCAGCAAAAGACTGGGGAGCGACCAACTAGGGAGCAATAACGGTCATAATCATGCAGAGCGACAAAGCAACATTGAATCGGGCATAAAAGTGATATAACTATTCTAAAACTCAAAGATCATCAAGGCAAAGTAGACTTTTTAGTCTTAAACATGTGTAAGCATGTGCCAAGTCAATCCAAAAATTCTCTAAAGGGAAATACCACCATAGTATGCCAGACTAGGAACAATGCAATGCATGTAGATCATTTCAATAACACATTATATACTCTAATTATTCGAGACTAGCCACAAGGAAAGCATGAACCACTGGAAGAGCATTGTAAACATAGCACTATGTCGCTACAAGCTGGTCTCTAGATCATAAGTACAGGCATATGTACAAAAGTAGAAACAATAAGAGTTCATACCGGTCTTCCTTGTTGCTTCCTTTCAGTCGATCTTCATCATTACTGCTTGTCACTTGCACGATCGAACGTAGGAAATATAGTCAAATGCCATCACGGACTCGAGCTGATCTCTGAAAACAAAGCAAACTAAAGAGAGAAAGGACATCTTTTTGGTTTTTTCAAAGGTTGAATAAAAAGCAAAAGAAAGAGAAAATATTTTTGTTGTTTTTGCAAATAGAGGAATAAAGAAGAACGGGTAAAAACTTCGAAAAGATCAAAGTGAATAAAATGGATAATACAATGGAAAAGTGAGAAGGGCACGTACTCCCCCAAGCTTAGGCTTTTGGCCTAAGTTGGTAGCAGCTACTGCCCCCAGGAGCCTCCTGCTCCAGGGGTATGGTGGTGAGACCAAGGGTCGTAGAAGGTTGATGGCGCGTACACCGAACTCCTCGGAGTCTCCCACGAGGAAGGTTCCGAGCGCCAAACAGAGGAAGACCCTTCACCAAACTCGGTGGCGGTCTCCTCCTGAAAATGTGGTATCTCACCGTGCCTCTCCTCGTCGGGCACAACCCCCTCCATGGGGCTATGGAACTGATGCTGGACCATGAACTCATCAAACTGGACAACATCAAAGGACCATCCGTTCCTGCGAGAATAATCAAACAAAAGAGGTGCAGGTAGACGGATCTCGCATTCCGCGGTAGTTCCGAAACGCAAGATATAAACAAGGCTATCAAGCTCAGACCCCATGGTAACAAACTTATGTCTTTTCATAGCAGCAAGATCAAAGCTCAAATAAATAAAAGGAGTATCATCAGGGTGTGGGGTGCCTCCAAGATGATCTAAGATAAGCATGGCATAAATGCCACCATATAAGTCCCCCTTGTTACCGTTCATAGCAAGGCGTCGAGCAATTAAGTTACCAATATTATAATCAGACCTCCCTGAGAGGGCTGCTGCCAGGATAGCAATATCCGGAGCAGAAATGTTGCTCGTGTTGTCACGAGCTAATACCCCTCTAGCAATATAATATGCAAAATACCTGAGGTGAGGAAACAAGATACTGGAGATCTTCGACCGATGAATATCCCTCGTACCCATGCTGCAGAGAGAGTTGATGACGGTTTTCAGCTCAGAGGGCTGAGTGGCCATCCTTGCCGTCCTCCCAACGTTTGGCACACCTATTACTTCACAAAAATTTCCCAAAGTCATGGTGATAAGATCATTATAAAGTTTAAAATCAATAGCACCTGATTCAGGATTATATCTAAAACTGTTAATGAAAATGGAGGTGAGTTTCTGATACTGAGTAACACGGCTCGTGACGAGTCGTGTCAAACCTGCATTAGCACAAAGATTATAAAACTCATCCTTGATTCCCGCGGCTTCCATGAATTCATCACATGGATATGTCATCGCACGTGCTGGACTTGTGTCTTCCAACAACTCCATGGGCACATGATCCTCATTATAGCTCACCCTAGCAGTCGATGGTGAAGCTGCGGCTCTGGTGACTCGATCGGAGTGTGCGGGCCTCCTCTTCTCAAGCCATCCTTTTGCCCTTCCTAATAAACTCATTTCTGAAATTTTTTACAATTCACAAAAACGAGGATTAAAAAAAAGTGAGCTAAGGCAAACTACTCAACTCACTTGCCCAAGGCATAAACTTGCATCAAAACTTGGAAAACAACCTTCTACACATGCATGCAAGCTCATCTCTACAGCACCAAGAACTACTGGATACTCACAAATGAGGCCACCAATCAAAAATCTAATTGGAGGGGTGGAGGAGTCACATACCAGGGAGTATTTGCTCAAAATTTCAGCTCAAATGATGGGCTGTAGAGAGAGATCGAAGAATCGCCCCCAAGAACAGCAAGAACAAGAAGAACACGACCAGAACTCGGGTTTCTGGAAAAAGAGAGAGAGAGAGAGGAGGAAGAGGTACCTGGAGGGGGGCCTTGTGGGCCCCAGGCGCCCTGTGGGCGCGGCCAGGGGCTGGGCCGCGCCAGCTGGCCGCCTGGGCCACTGGTGGCCCCCCTGGCTGGCCCCAGGACTTTTCGGGTCTCTCCCGTTGTGGAAATTTTTAATATAATTTTTCTGGAATTTTTCTGAAAACTTCACTGTTGAAATTTTTTCGAAGTTCAAAAAGCTGCAAAACTCTCTGAAAACTTGAAGTAGTTAGTAGTATTGTGAAGTTTCAAAAACATAGATACTTGGTACAGCAAGTAGGAAAATACTAAAAACAAATGAAAACATAGAAAGCTCAACTTTTTATCCGTATATAACACGTTCACTAGTAAGGTTGATCAAGTCTTACCAACAAACAAGCGGTATATAGAACAAGAAGTCTCACCTCCTATGAAGTAATCACTGAACTTTTACCTTGATGGACATTGTCCCTACCATGATAGTTTTGTATTTGTGAGGCACATGTAGTGGACAGTCCCATTCTCCAATTTTCACGGTCTCAATATTCTCTATAGAGTTGAGGGCATGCCTCCTGTCGGTCTTCTTCGGAAAATATACCGTGTGTTCTTTATCATTCACATGAAAGGTAACCTTCCCTTTGTTGCAATCAATAATAGCACCTGCGGTGTTAAGGAAAGGTCTACCAAGAATAATGGACATGCTCCCATCCTCGGGCATGTCAAGCACAACAAAATCAGTAAGAATTAAACAATTAGCAACTTCAACTGGAACATCCTCACAAATACCTATCGGAACAGCGGTTGACTTGTCAGCCATCTGAAGGGAGATATCTGTAGGAATTAGTTTCTCTAAACAGAGCCTCTCGTAAAGAGAGAGAGAGGCATAACACTCACTCCCGCTCCAAGGTCACATAAAGCAGTTTTGACATAATTATTCTTTATGGAGCAAGGAATGGTGGGTATACCTGGATCACCGAGCTTCTCAGGAATCTTTTCGCTAAAAGAATAGTTAGCAAGCATAGTAGATATTGCATCATTAGGAACCTTTCTTTTGTTAGTGACAATATCTTTCATATAATTTGAATAAGGAAGTAACTTAATAGCATCAGTCAAAGGAATTTGAAGAAAAAGAGGTTTTATCCACACAAAACTTATTGTAATGCTCTTCTTCTTTAGATTTGATGGACTTACCTGGAAAGGGCATGGGTTTCTGTACCCATGGTTCTTTCTCCTTCCCATGTTTCCTTGCGATGAAGTCTTCTTTAGTGTACCTCTTACGTTTGTCAGGTGCTTCTTCTTCTCGAACTTCAGGTGGATCATTCTTCTCATTATTATTACCTTCAGGTTCAGCACCGTCTTCGGTCTCAGCATCGGAAATAGATACACTGTTGGGATCAATAGCTGGCTCTTCATCTGCAATAGGATCATTAGAATTGTCAGTCTCTTTATGTTTCTTCTTCTTATTTGGAGAGACAACAATTTCTTCTTCCTGCATTTGAGAATCTTGCTCGATTCTCTTCGGATGTCCCTCTGGATAAAGAGGATCTTGAGTACTAGTTCCTCCTCGGGTCTTAATCCCAAAAGCGTGCAGTTTATCTTGTTTGGCATTGTTAGCAAGCAAATCTCTTTGCACATTAGAAATTTGATCAAGCTGAGTTTGAACCATATGAAAATGCTTCACAAGACATTGAACATCATTAACTGTTCTATCTAAAACACCAAGCAACTTTTTGATAGCAAGGGAATTATCATGCAACTGACTTTCTATCCTCTCATTAAAATGATTCTGTTTCATAATAAAATTATCAAACTCATCTAAACATTGGTCAGGAGGCTTACCATGAGGGATGTCACTTGCGTTGAAATCTAAAAGGGAGTGTACCTCTACCATAGGAGGGTGAGTGGTAGGCTCACACAGCTTCTCAATAGGGGGTAGATTCTTCACGTCTTCAACTTTAATACCTTTCTCTTTAATAGACTTCTTTGCTTCTCGCATATCTTCGGGGCTTAGGACAAACATGCCCCTCTTCTTTATTGGTGGAGGTGGTTCAGGGATGGACCAATCTTCATAGTTTTGGCAATCCTGCCCATTAGATCTTCCGCGTCGTCCGGTGTTCTTTTCCTGAAAACACAACCAGCACAACTGTCCAAATAGGACCTAGATTCATCAGTTAAACCAACATAGAATATATCAATTAATTCATTCTTAGGAACTCCATGTCCTGGTCTAGCCTGGATCAAACTGCAGTACCTCCCCCAAGCTTTAGGGAGGGACTCATCCTGCAATTGTTTAAAGTTATAAATTCTTTGTAAAGCAGCATGTTGCATATGAGCAGGAAAGTATTTATCAACAAAAGAGTGAGCTAGGTCCTGAGGACTCTTAATAGAACCGCACGGGAGTGAATCATACCATGCTTTAGCACCTTCCTTCAACGAGAAAGGAAGAAGCTTGGTCACATAAAAGTAGCGTATCTTCTCATCTGTGGTAAACAGGCTACCTAGTTCACCAAGTTTAGTTAGGTGTGCAATAGCATCATCATTTTCTCTGCCATAAAAGGGGTCAGCCTCAACCATAGGTATAAGTGAAAGATCAACAGAGAAATTAAAATCAGGATCATCAATGCATATAGGAGATGTAGCAAACTCAGGATTAGGAACGGTTTTGTTTTTCAAAGAGTGTTTTTCAAATATTTTCTTAATAGTTTCAGGGTCAGAGCCAGCAAACTCTGTCAGTTCCCTGCATAAATCTTCATCAAGTATATAGTAATCATCATCAAGAAGCCTCTCCTGGAGTTTACTCAAATCAGGAAAATCATAAGTTTCACCAATAGGGTAGCGAGTAATAGGAAGTTCAATTCCATATTTTTCAGCAGCAGCAGTAATTTGTTTCTCAAGAGCATAACCAAGGGAACTAATATCATCATCAAGAGTAGTAGAAGCATCATCAAGTGTATCAAACATAGTAACAGATTCAGTAGGAGCATCATCTGGTGGTGGTGAGGTAAACTTACTCATAACAGAAGGTGAATCAAGTGTAGCACTAGTGCTCAGAGCAGTACCTCTTCTTGTAGTGGATCGTAAGATCGGAACCTTGGGGTCACCTTTCTTACCCATAGTGAATAAAGTGCAGCAGGTAGGATACCTCAAGTAGACTTGTAAATATTGCTATGCTCCCCGGCAACGGCGCCAGAAAACAGTACTTGATAACCCTCAACCGTAAGGGATCGAGATAGTCTTCGCGGGTAAGAATAACCCAATTTATTGATTCGACACACGGGAAGCCAAAGAGTATTTATAAGCTTTAACAGTTGAGTTGTCAATTCAACCGCACCTGAAATATACTAACTTGCAACAAAAGATAAGTGGTAACAACGATATGATAGTGATGATAGTAATAGTAAAAGCAAACAGCAAAAGTAGATAGCAAAGTAAATAGCGAAAGTAGCGACTAGTAACAAGCAAGGTTTAAAATACTGGAGGCTAGGGAGATGGATGGTTGGGCGTTGCATGGATGAGATAGTTACTAACTCGGGGCACGGCACATGGAAAAGTAATGATCATCTAGGCAAATATCAAACATTAGGCATGTATCCCGTAGGTAGTTGTACGTGCTTGCAATAAGAACTTGCACAACATCTTTTGTCCTACCATCCCGCTACGAACGGGGCCAAAAGGAACTAATGGATATTAAGGTGCTCCTGTCAAAGAGCACCGGAACAAAGCAATGAACTCAATGGATACATGTAATCCTCAAACTACGGACCATCCCCTTTGGTGTCCCAAGCTGTCACCTTTGGGATCGCCGGTTCCGAACCGTAACAGGTGCATACAACTCATAGATAGGATCAAGAACACAAATATATTCATGCAAACACATAAGGTTCAGATCTGAAATCATGGCACTCGGGCCCTAGTGTCAAGCATTAAGAATAACAAGTTGTAGCAAAGATGATAAACACCATACTAGATGATAGGCAACATGCCCCCAACAATCTGACGAACTATTACATGATCTAACTCATCCAATCCCTACCATCCCCTTCGCCTACAGCAAGGGAATTACTCACACATGAAGGGGGAAGTCATGGAGGGATGATGGAGTGGTGATGATGATGACGATGGCGATGATCTCCCCTCTCCGGAGGCCAAATCAGCCTCCAGATTAGCCCTCCCGAAGAAGAACATAGGGTGGCGGCGGCTCCGCGATGAGAAACAGCTAAAGGACTCCCGATCTGGGGTTTCTGCCTCGGAGGAAAAAATACGGGCTAAAGTAGGGCACCAGGGGGCGTGGGCCCCACCCAGGCGCCCACCCGGCGCGGTCCAGGGGGGCGCGCCCACAGGGCGCCTGGGCACCCCCTGGCCCCCCTCTGGCCCCACTTCTGGTATGTTGTTTCTTCGGGTGCGTGGATTTTTCGTGATTTTTCGTGGATTTTTCTGAGATGCTTAAAAATCCGTTTTCCTGCACACAAATAAACCATACAGGCAACTCTGCTGAAAACAGCGTCAGTCCGGGTTAGTTTAGTCCAAATCATGCAAGAATGAGATCAAAACAATATCAAAAGTGTTTGGAAAAGTAGATACGTTTGAGACGTATCAATTCCCTATGCCTCAACCATAGGTTCTATAAAGTATGCCATGCTGTGTACCAAACCTATTGTGTACCTTACCATGAGTTTGTTAAGGAGGTACAAAAGTGATCCAGGAGTAGATCACTGGACAGCAGTCAAAATTATCCTTAGTCACTGGATGACTAAGGAAATGTTTCTCGATTATGGAGGTGATAAAGAGTTCGTCGTAAAGAGTTACACTGATGCAAGCTTTATACTAATCCAGATGACTCTAAGTATCAATCTAGATGCATATTGGAAGTGGGAGAAATTAGCTAGAGTAGCTCCATGCAGAGCATTGTAGACATAGAAATTTGCGAAATACATACGGATATGAATGTGTCAGACCCGTTGATTAAACTTCTCTCACAAGCAAAACATGATCACACCTTACTACTCTTGGGTGTTAATCACATAGCGATGTGAACTAGATTATTGATCTAGTAAACCCTTTGGGTATTGGTCACATGGCGATGTGAACTATGGGTGTTATTCACATAACAATGTGAACTATCGGTATTAAATCACAAGGAGATGTGAACTAGATTATTGACTCTGGTGCAAGCGGGAGACTGAAGGAAATATGCCCTAATGGCAATAATAAAGTTATTATTTATTTCCTTATATCATGATAAATGTTTATTATTCATGCTAGAACTGTATTAACCGGGAACTTAGTACATGTGTGAATACATAGACAAAACAAAGTGTCCCTAGTATGCCTCTACTAGACTAGCTCATTGATCAAAGATGGTTATGTTTCCTAACCATAGACATGAGTTGACATTTGATCATAGGGGTCACATCATTAGGAGAGTGATGTGATGGACTAGACCCATCCGTTAGCTTAGCACTATGATCGTTTAGTTTTACTGCTATTGCTTTCTTCATGACTTACACATGTTCCTATGACTATGAGATTATGCAACTCCCGTATACCGAAGGAACACCGTGTGTGCTATCGAACGTCACAACCTAACTGGGTGATTATAAAGATGCTCTACAGGTGTCTCCGAAGGTGTTCGTGGTGATGGCATAGATCAAGAATAGGATTTGTCACTCCGAGTGTCGGAGAGGTATCTCTGGGCCCTCTCGGTAATACACATCATAATAAGCCTTGCAAGAAAATGACTAATGAGTTAGTCACGAGATGATGTATTACGGAACGAGTAAAGAGACTTGCCGGTAACGAGATTAACTAGGTATGGTGATACCGACGATCGAATCTCGGTAAAGTAACATACCGATGACAAAGGGAACAACGTATGTTGTTATGTGGTTTGACCGATAAAGATCTTCGTAGAATATGTAGGAGCCAATATGAGCATCCAGGTTCTGCTATGGGTTATTGACCGGAGATGAGTCTCGGTCATGTCTACATAGTTCTCGAACCCGTACGGTCCGCACGCTTAACGTTTGATGACGATCGGTATTATGAATTTATGTGTTTTGATGTACCGAAGGTAGTTCGGAGTCCCAGATGAGATCGGGGACATGACGAGCAGTCTCGAAATGGTCGAGACGTAAAGATCGATATATTGGATGACTATATTCGGACATCGGAAAGGTTCCGAGTGATTCGGGTATTTTTCGGAGTACCGAAGAGTTACGGGAATTCGCCGGGGAGTATATGGGCCTTATTGGGCTTTAGGGGAAAGAGAGAAGAGGAAGGCTGCGCCCCCCAAGGACTAGTCCGAATTGGACTAAGGGGAGGGGTTGCGCCCCCTCCTTCCTTCTCTTCTTTTTTCCCTTTCCTTCTCTCCTACTCCTACTACTTGGAAGGGCTTCTATTTCTATTAGGAAAGGGGGAATCCTACTCCCGGTGGCAGTAGGACTCCCCTAGGGTGCGCCATAGAGAGGGCCGGCCCTCCCCCTCCTTCACTCCTTTATATACGAGGGTAGAGGCACCCCATAGACACACAAGTTGATCAGTTGATCTCTTCCAACCGTGTGAGGTGCCCCTCTCCACAGAAACACACCTCGGTCATACCGTTGCAGTGCTTAGGCGAAGCGTTGCGCCGGTAGCTTCATCATCTCCGTCACCACTCCGTCGTGCTGACGAAACTCTCCCGTGAGGCTCTACTAGGCCAAGAGCTCGTGGGATGTCATCAAGATGAACGTCTGCTGAACGCGGAGGCTCCGTACGTTCGGTGCTTGATCGGTTGGATCGCGAAGAAGTTCGACTACATCAACCGCGTCACTAGACGCTTCCGCTCCCTGTCTACGAGGGTACGTAGACACACTCACCCCTCTTGTTGATATGCATCTAGTAGATAGATCTTGCGTGATCATAGGAAAATTTTGAAATGCTACGTTCCCCAACATCGCAAGCATCAAATGATTCATAATCAAGTGATTTCAAAAGTCCATCAGCATAGAGTTTCTTCATGCGCTTTACACCAATATAACCTAAATGGCAGTGCCACAAGTATGTTGCACTATCATTATCAACTCTGCATCTTTTTGCTTCAGTATTATGAATATGCGTATTTACTACGATCGAGATTCAATAAACCATTCACCTTGGGTGTATGACCATAGAAGGTTTTATTCATGTAAACAGAATAACAATTATTCTTTCACTTAAATGAATAACTGTATTGCAATAAACATGATCCAATCTTGTTCATGCTCAACGCAAACACCAAATAACATTTATTTAGGTTTAACACTAATCCCGAAAGTACAGGGAGTGTGCGATCATGATCATATCAATATTGGAACTACTTCCAACACACATCATCACCTCACCCTCAACTAGTCTCTGTTTATTCTGCAACTTTTGTTTGGAGTTACTAATCTTAGCAACCGAACAAGTATCAAATACCCAGGGGCTACTATGAACACAAGTGAGGTACACATTATCAATATGTATATCAAGTATACCTTTGTTCACTTTGCCATCCTTCTTATCTGCCAAATATTCGAGGAACTTCCGCTTCCAGTGACCATTTCCTTTGCAGTTAGAAGCACTCAATTTCATGCATAGGTCCAGCTTTGGGCTTCTTCATGGGAGTTACAACTTGCTTGACATTCTTCTTGAAGTTCCCTTTCTTCCCCTTGCCCTTTTCTTGAAACTAGTGGTCTTGTTAACCATCAACAATTGATGATCTTTCTTGATTTCTACCTTCATTGATTTTAGCATCACGAAGAGTTCGGGAATCGTTTTCGTCATCCCTTGCTTATTATAGTTCATCGCGAAGTTCTAGTAACATGGTGATAGTGACTAGATAACTCTGTCAATCACTATCTTATCTGGAAGATTAACTCCCACTTGATTCAAACGATTGTAGTACTCAGACATTCTGAGTACATGCTCATTGGTTGAGCTATTCTCCTTCATCTTGTAGGAAAAGTACTTGCCAGAGGTCTCAGACCTCTCTAGTCTCGACACGAGCATGAGTCTGAAATACTATTTTCAACTCTTGGAACATCTCATATGTTCCGTGGCGTTCAGAACGTTTTTGAAGTCCCGGTTATAAGCCGTAAAGCATGGCGCACTGAACTATCAAGTAGTCATCATATTGAGCTTGTAAAATGTTCATAACGTCTCCATCTGCTCCTGCAATAGGTTTGTAACCTAGCGGTGCATCAAGGACATAATACTTCTGTGCAACAATGAGGATAATCCTCAGATCACGGACCTAGTCCGCATCATTGCTACTAACATATTTCAACTTAGTTTTCTCTAGGAACATATCAAAAACATGGGGGAGCTATAACGCGAGCTATTGATCTACAACATAATTTGAAAATACTATCAGGACTAATTATATGATAAATTAAATTTCAATCAATCATATTACTTAAGAACTCCCACTTAGATAGACATCCCTCAAGTCATCTAAATGATCACGTGGTCCATATCAACTAAACCATGTCCGATCATCACCTGAGATGGAGTAGTTTTCAATGGTGAACATCTTATATTGATCATATCTACTATATGATTCACGCTCGACCTTTTGGTCTTCATTGTTCCGAGGCCATGTCTGTACATGCTAGGTCGTCAAGTTTATCCCGAGTATTCTGCATGTGCAAAACTATCTTACACCCATTGTATTTGAACGTAGAGCTTATCACACTCGATCATCACGTGGTGTCTCGGCACGACGAACTGTCGCAACGGTGCATACTCAGGGAGCACACTTGTACCTTGAAATTTTAGTGAGGGATCATCTTAAAATGCTATCGTCGTTCTAAGCAAAATAAGATGCATAAAAAGATAAACATCACATGCAATCAAAATATGTGACATGATATGGCCATCATCATCTTGTGCTTTTGATCTCCATCTCCAAAGGACCGTGATGATCTCAATCATCACTCGCTTGACACCATGATCTTCATCGTAGCGTCGTGGTCGTCTCGCCAACTATTGCTACTACTACTATCGCTAACTCATAGTGATAAAGTAAAGCAATTACATGGCTTTCGCAATTCATGCAATAAAGAGACAACAATAAGGCTCTTGGCGGTTGTCGATAATTTACAAAACATGATCATCTCATACAATAACGTATAACTCATCATGCCTTGACCATATCACATCACAACATTCCTGCAAAAACAAGTTTTACGTGGCTGCTAAGGGCTTCTAGTAAGAACCGTTCTTACCTACGCATCAAAACCACAACAATTTTTCGTCAAGTGTGTTGTTTTACCCTTCAAAAAGGACCGGGTGTAGTCACACTCGATTCAACTAAAGTTGGAGAAACTGGCACCCGCCAGCCACCTATGTGCAAAGCACGTCGGTAGAACCAGTCTCATGAACGCTGTCATGTAATGTCGGTCCGGGCCATTCATCCAACAATACCACCGAATCAAAGTATGACATTTTGGTAAGAAGTATGACTATTATCGCCCATAACTCTTTGTGTTCTACTCGTGCATATCATCTACGCATAGACCTGGCTCTGATGCCACTGTTGGGGAACGTAGTATTTCAAAAAGAAATCCTACGATCACGCAAGATCTACCTAGGAGAAGCATAGCAACGAGCGAAGAGAGTGTGTCCATGTACCCTCGTAGACCGAAAGCAGAAGCGTTTAGTAACGCGGTTGATGTAGTCGAATGTCTACACGATCCAACCGATCCAAGTACCGAACGTACGGCACCTCCGAGTTCAGCACACGTTCAAAACGATGACGTCCCTCAAGCTCTTGATCCAGTTGAGGATGAGGGAGAGTTTCGTCAGCACGACGGCGTGGTGACGGTGATGATGAAGTTACCGGCGAAGGGCTTCGCCTAGGCACTGTAACGATATGACCGAGGTGTGTAACTGTGGACGGGGTACTGCACACGGCTAAGAGATTGTCTGTTGTGCCTTTGGGGTGCCCCCTGCCCACGTATATAAAGGAGGGAGGGAGAGAGGCCAGCCTCCTAGGGCGCGCCAAGAGTAGGGAGTCCTACTAGGACTTCCAAGTCCTAGTAGCTAGGAAACCCTTTCTTATTCGGAGTAAGAGAGAAGGAAAGAGGGAAAGAGAGAGGGAGTAGGAAAAGGCAAGGGGGACGCCGCCCCCTTTCCCTAGTCCAATTCGGGCCCATGGGGGGCGCGCCACCTCCCCTTGGCATGTCTCCTCCCTTTCCCACATGGCCCAATAAGGTCCATTACTTCTCCCGGTGAATTCCCGTAACTCCCCAGTACTCCGAAAAATACCCGAATCACTCGGAACCTTTCCGATGTCTGAATATAGCCTTCCAATATATGAATCTTTACCTCTTGACCATTTTGAGACTCCTTGTCATGTCCATGATCTCACCCGGGATTCCGAAAACACTTCGGTCATCAAATCACATAACTCATAATACGAATCGACATCCAATGTTAAGCGTGCAGATCCTACGGGTTCGACAACTATGTAGACATGACCGAGACACATCTCCGGTCAATAACCAATAGCGAAACCTGGATGCTCATATTGGCTCCTACATATTCTACGAAGATCTTTATCGGTCAAACCGCATAACAACATACATTGTTCCCTTTGTCGTCGGTATGTTACTTGCCCAAGATTCGATCGTCGGTATCATCATACCCAGTTCAATCTCGTTACCGGCAAGTCTCTTTACTCGTTCCGTCATAGATCATCTCGTGACTAACTCATTAGTCATTTGCTTGCAAGGCTTATTATGATGTGTATTACCGAGAGGGCCCAGAGATACCTCTCCGACACTTGAGTGAAAAATCCTATTCTCGATCTATGCCAACACCAAAAACACCTTCGGAGACACCTGTAGAGCATCTTTATAATCACCCAGTTACGTTGTGTCGTTTGATAGCACACAAGGTGTTCCTCTGGTACTCGGGAATTGCATAATCTCATAGTCAGAGGAACATGTATAAGTCATGAAGAAAGCAATAGCAATAAAACTAAACGATCATTATGCTAAGCTAATGGATGGGTCACGTCCATCACATCATTCTCCTAATGATGCCATCCCGTTCATAAAATGACAGCACGTGTATATGGTTAGGAAACTTAACCATCTTTGATTAACGAGCTAGTCTAGTAGAGGCATACTAGGGACACTCTGTTTTGTCTATGTATTCACACATGTATCAAATTTCCGATTAATACAATTCTAGCATGAATAAATGACATTTATCATGATATAGAAGGAAATATAGATAACAACTTTATTATTGCCTCTAGGGCATATTTCCTTTAGAGAGGAAGGGGATGAGGAGAACGGTGCTCGGGGAGGGGGGTGCGGCTCTGTGCGTCGTCGGCGCATGGCTTAAATAGCCGTGACCATGCCAGGTGCAGGGGCAGTCACCCACTTCAATGCGATGCTTTGGACAGAGTTGGTTTCTCGGGATGCGGTGTCCGCATTGAAGCAATAACGCCTAAGAGGTCGCGTCCATCTGTGTCGCCCTCTTGTTCGGTAAAATCGTGGCTAGAAAGTTATCGCCTATTTGTCTACGCGTTTATTATTAAGATAGTTATGTTACTTGAACTTTAAATTGTTGAAATATATTGCCCGCCTCCCTCCATCAGTTCGCACTTTTGGATGACTTGGTTGGTGCATGAATTCAATATGGTATCCGAGCCAAGAGGTCTTGAGTTCAAGACTCCTCCAACGCAGTATTAAAATAAATAGATCATGCGGCCTACATCGATCACACATTTAAGGTCTAAATAAGCGTAGACATGAGGAGGAGTATTGAAATATATTGTCCGCCTCCCTCCATCGGTTAAGACTTTTGGATGAGTCGACTAGAGCATGAATTCAATACAAATCTTCTTCTTTTTTGAAACGGAGGCAAAAGATTTGCCTCGTCTATTAATTAAGTAGAAGAGAGTTGCTCGGTTAATTAATGGGAAACCGGACTAGAACCGTCACAACTGCTGAGCGGCACACATAAGACCCACACACGCCGCTCTAAAGAGGGCCTCATCGAGACAGCACGCATGTGTCATCGTCGTCACTCCTTCCCTAGAAGGCATATTCGCCATCCCTACACTCTAAGAAAATGACTCCGACTTCGCCGTAGGCGATCGCCGACTCAACCCACTATGAAGAGGCCTTGTGGATTTGCATGAAGATCCATGCCAGAACTCAACCACCTGCGACCAGACAACGCAACTCCGACTCAAACGAAGAACTACGAAGGACAAAACCAGGCACGGGTGGCGCCATGAAAGATCATCGAACGGCCCATATGCAGCCAGTCATCGTACACCGCAGGGCCCCGCCGCCGCAGTTTCGAATCCACAGCAACAACCAAACTGAGGCAATCCCGTGGACACGTCGAAGAAGAGCCGACTACCACAACCATTGTCGCGTCGCCGACATTGCTCCCACCATCACTGTTGCCACAGAAGCCTAGACGCCCCAACCGCCGCCATCCACCGGTCCCGCTCACCAATGCCGGGCTCGAAAGATGAAGCCCCCATGAGGGAAAACGACACCAAGGTGCCGCCAACGTCCGATCACACAAGATCAAGTGTTTCCCCCGGAGATGCCGTCATGGCCGGATCCGTGCGAGAGGGGTGCGGCAACAAAGTAGCGATGCCACCAGGAAGGTCGACGACGGCCGCAGCAGCCGCCATCGCTAGTCACAGCACCAGGCCGAGAATGAGTTTTCACCCAAGCTCCAGACACACCCTCGGCCGCACATCAAACCACCGGCACCGACAAGCCCACCAACCATCACCACCATCGAACCTGCCCTTGGACGAAGAGGCACGAAGAACCGCCTCAGCCACCCGCACCACGCGGAGGCCAACGGTGGCCAAACTCCATCAGCAGGCACCAGAACCATCAATGGCCGACCGGACCCATGACCGACGGACGCAGCGAGCCACCATTCCATGCCGAGCACCATGCCGGGAAGGAACAGATGAGCGCTGCCTGAGGCCAGAAACCACCATGGTTTCGAGCCACTGCCAAACATCAGGGGCACCGGCGAGCACCACGCACGCCGAGCACCTGTCAGGGACCAGATCTGTCGCGCCCGCTGCACGTCGCCGCCCCTCCACGTCACCTCGGACCCCTTGTTGGTTGCACGCCTCGTCGGATACCCTTGCAACACCTCACGCCTGAGCTGCTCCATCCACGCCCGAGCTCCATGGCCACCACGCGCGAGACCCCCGCTCGCCCTTTGCACGCTCGTGCCGTCGTCGTGGCCTCCCTGAACGCCCGCGCCCCCGCAGCGGCCTTCCTGCGCGCTTCGCCCGCACACCACCAGATCCGGGCGTGAGGGCTCCGGATCCGCCGCTCCCTCCGGAGGGTAGGAGCTCCAGCCGCCGGCGTAGAGCTCGCGACGACCACGCGCCGGCGCCGCATGATACATCTCCAATATATCTATAATTTTATGTTGTTCCATGCTATTATATATTCTATTTTGGATGTTTAATGGGCTTTATTATACACTTTTATATTATTTTTGGGACTAACCTACTAACCAAAGGCCTAGTGCAAATTGTTGTTTTTGCCTATTCTAGTGTTTCGCGGAAAAGGGATATCAAACGGAGTCCAAACGGAATGAAACCTTCGGGAGAGTTATTTTTGGAACTGTATCTACCACTACTAGGAAAAGGGCTATTAATGGTGCACCGGTTTTGCCCATTAATGGCGCACTACTGGTGCGCCATTAGTAGCACGCCATTAGTATTATTTACTAATGGCGCACCTCTGGTGCGCCATTAGTATCTGGCATACTAATGGCGCACCACTGGTGCGCCATTAGTATGCCTCGGAGGGGGCCATCTATACCCAGGTGCTTTAGCATACTAATGGCGCACTACATAGAAGTGCGCCATTAGTAAAAAAATCAAAAAAAAAATTCATAATTTTTTTTATTTTTTTTCTTAATCTCAGATCATTATGGCTTAATATGGGGTCAATTTGCTTAATCTCAAGTCAAATCGCACTCTATGGTCAAACTTCCCATAAGGTCACCCATCCTCACACTACTCCAGCCCGAGCACGCTTAACTTCGTAGTTCTATCCAACCCCAGCACCAGCTCACTTCACACGCACTTGTTGATATATATATCATATCAATCCTATTAACCCTTCTTGATGTCTAGGAGTTTGTTAATGTTCATGAGTATGATGAAATTTTGAAAATATATTTCAAACTTCCCGGTCATATTACGTATCATATTTTTGAAAAAAAATATATAAAAATTTTTTTTTCGAAAATTTTATATTTTTTTTCTGTTACTAGTGGCGCACCTAGCAAACGGTGCGCCACTAGTAAGTTTGAATTTTTTTGAATTTTTTTGCCTGTAGATCTTAAAAGCCCCGTAACTTTTTTTCTGTTAGGTTTTTGGGGATTTAGAAAATGTTTAACGGGGTTCCCCCAGTTAAATTCGGATGTAACTTTTCGAGTAGATGATTTTTCATATAAAAAACTTTTTAATCCGAGTTCGTATGCAAAAGTTATACCCGTTTTACTAAATTCCAGAGATATTTTGCAAATAAAGTCAAAATTCATATTTGTAAATTTTCCCAACAAGTAGACCACATATCACATGGGAAACTTATTTTCTTTAATTTTTTGACATTTACATCATTTTCTTTTATTTATTTTTAACTGGAAA
>LR738710.1:172124534-172141075 GCA_902687465.1 Secale cereale | reverse complement strand
GTGCAGTAATGGCCAAGTTACTAATGGCGCACCGTGGGAGTGGTGCGCCATTAGTAGGAAAAAAATTAAAAAAATAAAAATAAAATATGAAAAAATCATACTAATGGCGCACCGTGGGAGTGGTGTGCCATTAGTAGTAACTACTAATGACGCACCACTCCCACGGTGCGCCATTAGTATTATTTGAAAATAATACTAATGGCGCACCGTGGGAGTGGTGCGCCATTAGTAGTTAAGTTGAACTACTAATGGCGCACCACTCCCACGGTGCGCCATTAGTATTTTTTTGAAAAAAAAATAAAAAAACAAAATTTGAAAAAAATTTACTAATGGCGCACCGTGGATGTGGTGCGCCATTAGTAGTTCAACTACTAATGGCGCATTATCCACTCGTGCGCCATTAGTAGTTTTGAGAAATATATGAAAAAAAAATTGTTACTAATGGCGCACCAACACATGGTGCGCCATTAGTATATACTAATGGCGCACCGCATGTCTAGTGCGCCATTAGTGTCAATTCCATCTATAGCCTTTTTCCTAGTAGTGTACCCAGAAGACTTGGAGTACACGCGAGGGAACGAGAGAGGCGGCCACGAGGGTCCAGGCGCGCCCCCCACCCTCGTGGGCCCCCTCAGGCTCCCCCGATGCCCTCCTTCCTCCTATATATATCCATGTACCCTGAAAACATCGGGGCAACAGAGAAAACCCTAATTCCACTGCGGCAACCTTCTGTTTCCGTGAGATCCCATCTTGGGGCATGTTCCAGAGCTCCGCCGGAGGGGGGATCGATCGCGGAGTGCTTCTACATCAACACCATAGCCTCACCAATAGTCCTGGCCACCTCCGGCCCGGCCCTGTCGGCCCACCCAGGCCCGGCCCTAAAATCCAGGGCCTAGGCCCGATGGGCTTGCATGTGGGTCGGGCTTGGGCCTGAGTTTTGAGCCCATCAGCAGGGCCTGGACGGGCTTGGGCTTGGCATATTGGTATTTTAAGGAAGAGGCCCGGCCCACGGCCCTAAGCCCTGAGGGCTTTTCAGGGCTTTTTACCAGATGGGTCGGGCTTGGGCTTGAAAAGTAGGTCCGATGGTAGGGCCTAGGAGGGCATGTGCCTCAGTTTTCTGCCGTGTGCTTTTTTAGGACCGGTCCGGCCCGGCCCATGCCCAGGTATGCTCACCAATGAGTTGTGAGTAGTTTACCACAGACCTTCGGGTCCATAGTTATTAGCTAGATGGCTTTTTCTCTCTTTTTGGATCTCAATACAAAGTTCTCCTCGATCTTTGAGGAGATCTATTCGATGTAATCTTTTTGCGGTGTGTTTGTCGAGATCCGATGAATTGTGGGTTTATGATCAAGATTATCTATGAACAATATTTGGTTCTTTTCTGAAATCCTTTATGTATGATTATAATATCCTTGCAAGTCTCTTCGAATTATTTGTTTGGTTTGGCCTACTAGATCTATAGTTCTTGCAATGGGAGAAGTGCTTGGCTTTGGGTTCAATCTTGCGGTGTCCTTTCCCAGTGACAGCAGTGGCAGCAAGGCACATATTGTATTGTTGCCATCGAGGATAAAAAGATGGGGTTTATATTATATTGCTTGAGTTTATCCCTCTACATCATGTCATCTTGCTTAAAGCATTACTTTGTTCTTATGAACTTAATACTCTAGATGCATGCTGGATAGCGGTCGATGTGTGGAGTAATAGTAGTAGATGCAGAATCGTTTCAGTCTACTTGTTACGGACGTGATGCCTATATATAATGATCATGCCTAGATATTCTCATAACTACGCGTTTTCCTATCAATTGCTCGACAGTAATTTGTTCACCCACCGTAGAATTATGCTTTCATGAGAGAAGCCACTAGTGAAACCTATGGCCCCGAGGTCTATCTTTATCATATTACTTTCCTTCAAATTTTGCTGTCGTTTCTTATTTGCTTTCTTTACTTTCTGTTCTTATACCAAAAATACCAAAAATACTATCATATCCTATCTATCAGATCTCACTTTCGTAAGTGATCGTAAAGGGATTGACAACCCCTTATCGTGTTGGCTACGAAGTTCTTATTTGTTTGTGCAGGTGTGAGGGACTCGCATGTGGTATCCTACTGGATTGATACCTTGGTTCTCAAAAACTGAGGAAAATACTTATGCTACTGTGATGCATCACCCTTTCCTCTTCGAGGGAATACAACGCAAGCTCGAGAAGTAGCACCGCACAATCTAGCCATTAAGCCGTCGGCATCCTGGAGAAGAAGCCCCGCCGCCGCCTCTGCCACACGGGCTTTGCCCGGCGACGCGTACCGGCGGTGGCCAGGAGGGAGACGACGGAGGGGCCGGCTACCAGAGGGAGCCTGGGTCACCGCCCGTGTCTCTCATGCGGAGCGACGCGGGGGATCGGTTCTAGATTTGCTTTGGAGTCGATACAAATCTTGATTGTTTGCTTGCTCGAGCACAACTAGTGGTGCGTTCATGCTAATACGGGTATCGATAAATTTGGTTATTCGTCATATTATTATCGGTAAAGCTATCTAGCGAACGTTCGTAAGGGACCGAATCCCATCGAACGGCCCCAGAATTGTTCCCACTCAAAACTCCCCGCATTTTATAAAACTGCCATGGCCGTTTCAAAAAACTCAGCCCCATGACTGTTGACTGTTGACGCAATTAGACTTTTATGTTTTGTCGGTGGAGAAAATGATGGACGCAAACTAAGCCTGCGGTAAAAATTACACCTCCGTTCTTAAATATAAGACGTTTTGATAGTTTAATTTGAAACAAAGGTAGTGGTAAGGAAGTTTGATCATGAACGGAAACTTTTTTAAGAGGGCAGGGGGCTCCTCTCCATTTCCTACGGAAGAAGAATGAACAAAACTAGATCAAAAACCATATAAAGAGTGGTTGATTTAAGGATAACCGAGAAACCATGACAACAAGAAACAATGTGTATCAAGTAGCAACTAGACCTAGGATGCAACCCGGAAAAAGTACCCATGCGGGACGCATCAGCGCTCACCAAAACCACAACCAACAGCAAAGCAAACTCCACCGCCAAACTCGGTCAGTAGTTGCCTATTCATCTTTCAAGCTATTTTCAATCTATTAATATAAAAATTACGACCGGGAGTATTAACACCATTGAGCTATTATTAAGAAGATAACAAGATGTTCGGGTTTATTGATCACGTAAAATACACCAATGGTATGTAATCCGCTCTACATATTGATCAAACCTAGGTGGAGAAGTCGTTGTAATTCCACAAGGTTGTCTACCATTTATTTATTTTAAGTAATTTAAAGGAGAATTCATCGAATATGAACAATGTCTGAGTCCTCGAACCGGCAGGCTTCCAAGAATTTGCTACCACCCATCTCCCACCGATACCTTCATGCCCATGGGTTCATATCACTCCTAGGAATTTTAGAATGGTGCCCGAATTTCTGAATGGTAACCAAGCCCTACTTAATTTGCAAGGTATTTAGGCCTAACATCGCCAAACTCAAAGGACAATGCATGTGTCATAAATATTGTGTGCCAGAGTTAGGATTCCGTGTGGTGGTTTATCGGGCAAAAACTTCCAATTGGAATTATTGATAAGGATGAATCATGCATGAGCGTGCTTTTCAAATATTTTTAAGTTAAAGGACAAGTGTGCAGTCGACACTATTATATGTATACATCAAGGCAAAGCTTTGCCTTTTCCATTAGTTAAGAAGAAGATGGTTGCTCAGTTAATTGTGGAACTCAGCTGCCACCTTGTTAATGTAAACATCCATATGTGGTGTACATGTACATTCCATCTAAATAGGTGCCATAGATAAACGCTTGATATCACACAAATGACTCATGGAAACTCCACGCTAAACAATCCCATGAAAGACACAGCACGAGCAAAGGATACATGTAGGAGCACGAGCAAAGAGAAGACAAGTGAAGACAGTCTTCATGGCTTAGCCTCCGGTTCCGGGAAGTGGAACTCCGGGATGGTGGGCATCTCTGGCTTCGGTGGCAGCTCCACCTTAGGCAGCTCTAACTTGGCTGGAAGGTGCACCTCTAGGAACGTTGGCAGCTCGGGCTTGGGAGGCAGGTGCACCTCAGGGAAAGACGGCAGCTCTACCTTGGGCAGCTCGGGCTTAGGTGGGAGATGCACCTCCGGGAAAGGCGGCAGCTCAACCTTGGGCAGCGTTGGCAGCTCCGGCGGGTGCTCCTCACCTTTGGACGGAGCTATCTCCTCCTCTAGGATTCTTGCCCCGTTGCTCATGGCGACGCATGAGAGGAGCAGCCCGACGAGGAATACAGTGGTGTTTCTCGAAGCCATTTTGATGGACGTCTATGGTTGTATACTGTACTAGCTAGCTCTTGTGGTGTGGTTTTGATGTGGGAGAGATAGCAGTTGATGTGTTGTATTTATAGTGTTAAAAATGCTCAAGTGTTATGGATCCAATGATTTGCAACGAGGTTGTTCACCTACTCGTGTGCAGTTCCCGGTTTTATGTGTGCTCTTTGATTTTGAGTCTCAGTCTGGCCACCTGCTTACGAATTAGGTTTTTTTTCGAAAAGGGGAATACCCCGGCCTCTGCATCAGAGCGATGCATACGGCCACCTTTATTAAAGTAATAAAAACAAACAAGGTCCTGTAGTCTGCAGTAGAATGCTCCCTAGGAGCAAGGAAAAGAAAAAAAATCAGCCAATAGCCACAACCGGCAGGCATAAGCAAGATAGGAAAACTAATTGCCTATTCCATTACATGACCGCCATCCAAACCGGTTGAAGATAACCCGTGCTACCATCTCCCAGCGGATAGATCCAGTAACCAAACGCTCCCTGGCCTCCGTCGGAGTGAGTAGCGACCACATACGGATCAATGCAGTGGCTCGGAAGATAACCTGCAAAAAATGAGTATTTGTTGCTCTGTTAAAAACCAAATCATTTCTGCAATTCCACACTGCCCACAGCAAAGCACATACTCCCACCCGGATATGTCTCGCTAGTGCGGAATCTATCCCGTACAGCCACTGCCCAAATAAAGAGCTAATGGAAGTCGGAGGTGAAATATTAAAAGCAATCTGTATTGTCCTCCATAAAATCTTTGCCATCGGACAATCGAGAAAGAGGTGTTTAATAGATTCATTCTGATCACAAAACGAACATCGCGAAGACCCAGTCCAGTTATGTTTTGCCAGATTGTCCTTAGTCAGAATCACTTGCTTATGCACAAACCACATAAACACTTTGATTCGCAAAGGCACGTTAACCTTCCAAACATGCTTCGAACTAGAAACAACGCTAGCATTAATGATATCTAGATACATTGACTTGACCGAGAACACTCCATTCCTAGTCAACTTCCAACATAACCGGTCTGGGTTTTGAGATAGCTGCACTTCCATCAGTCGTCTGACTAGATGGAGCCAAGCTTCCCAACGGTTGCCGACTAGCGCTCTCCGAAAGTGAATATTGAGAGGGGAAGACTGAAGAATTGTCGCAACTGAAGCATCTCTTCGTTGCACAATTCTATATAAAGAGGGATATTGCAATGCGAGAGGTGTATCCCCAAGCCAAGTATCTTCCCAGAATCTCGTAATGTTACCATCTCCAACAATAAACATTGTCCTATTGAAAAAGACTGACTTAACTCTCATCAGTCCTTTCCAGAATGGCGAATCATTCGGTCTCACATTGACCTGGGACAATGTTTTAGACTGGAGGTATTTATTACGCAAAATCTGAGCCCAAGTGGCTTCCGTCTCTGCAGATAGTTTAAACAGCCATTTGCTGAGTAGACATCTGTTCTTCACCTCAAGATTTTCTATTCCCAGACCCCCTTGGTCTTTCGGTCTACAAATAATATCCCACTTTGCCAGCCTGTATTTTCTCTTCAGTTCATCACTCTACCAAAAGAAGCGTGATCTATAGAAGTCAAGTCTTTTCCGAACTCCAACAGGTACCTCGAAAAAAGACAAAAGAAACATAGGCATACTCGTGAGCACCGAATTAATGAGAATTAATCGGCCTCCGTATGATATCAGCTTGCCCTTCCAGCAGCTAAGTTTCTTTTCAAAACGGTCTTCAACACTCTTCCACTCATTGTTAGTTAGCTTACGGTGATGAATTGGTATACCCAAATACTTGAACGGTAACTCCCCCAACTCACACCAGAACAATTGTTTATAAGTTTCTTGTTCCTCTTTAGCTCTTCCAAAGCAGAACAATTCGCTTTTGTGGAAATTAATCTTAAGCCCACTCAATTGTTCGAATAAGCATAACAACAACTTCATATTCCGCGCTTTTACCAAGTCATGCTCCATGAAGATAATAGTGTCATCGGCATATTGTAGGATAGAGACCCCTCCATCTACTAGATGAGGTACCAGGCCTCCAACCTGACCGGCGTCCTTGGCCCTTCCAATGAGTATCGTCAGCATGTCAGCTACTATGTTGAACAGAATAGGTGACATCGGATCACCTTGACGAAGGCCCTTGTGCGTTTGGAAGTAGTGACCAATATCATCATTTACTTTGATTCCAACACTGCCCTTTTGCGTGAAAGATTCCACCTGGTGTCTCCAGGATTGGTCAAATCCTTTCATCCGCAGAGCCTGTTGGAGGAATGGCCATTTGACTTTATCATATGCCTTTTCGAAATCCACTTCGAAAACGACCCCATCTAGTTTTTTCGTGTGGATCTCATGGAGCGTTTCATGTAGAACCACAACCCCTTCTAGGATGTTTCTGTCTGGCATGAAAGCAGTTTGAGACGGATGCACCACAGAGTGCGCAATCTGTGTGAGCCTATTCGTCCCGACCTTGGTAAAAATCTTGAAACTAACATTGAGAAGACAGATAGGCCTGAACTGCTCAATCCTCACAGCCTCTGTCTTCTTCGGAAGTAGGGTGATCGTTCCAAAATTCAGCTGAAACAGTTGAAGTTGTCCAACGAAGAAATCATGAAACATTGGCAATAAATCCCCTTTAATAATATTCCAGCATTTTTGATAAAACTCCGCCGGAAAACCATCCGGCCCCGGAGCTTTGCTACACTTCATTTGTGAAATCGCATCAAACACCTCTTTCTCAGTAAATGGTGCGGTTAACACCTCGTTCTCTTCCACAGCCAGTTGAGGGACGTCCTCAATCCGAGACTCATCCAGGGACACAAAGTTGTCTTCTGGGGGCCCGAAAAGCTGTTTGTAATAGTTTGTAATGTACATTTTTAAGTTGTCCTGACCAACAATCGTCCCCTCGTCTTGCTCGAGTTGAAAGATCCTTTTCTTTCTATGTTTGCCATTAGCAATCATATGGAAGAATTGGGTATTGGCATCCCCTTGGATAACCTTGCGAACCTTAGCTCGCAATGCCCACTTCAACTCCTCCTCTCTCAAGAGCTCTTTCAATCTCATCTCTGCGTCCACTTTTGCGTGAAGCTCCGAAGGCTCTAGAATATTAGATTCCGCCTTCAAGTCTAGTGAATTAATAAGCGTAAGGATCCTTTCCTTTTCAACCTTATAAATTCCACTAAGATGTTTAGCCCATCCTCGCAAGAAACTCCTCAAGTGCCTAATCTTATTCTGCCATCGCTCAATTGACGTCCTTCCACCAACCTCTTTCGACCATTCCCTGGCAATGAGATCTAAAAAACCTTCTCTTTCAAACCATGCTAGTTCGAAAGAAAAGGTATTCTTATTGCCCACAAACGTTGCCTCACCCGAGTCAACCAATAACGATGTGTGGTCTGAGACTCCACACGACAACGCTTGAACCGTTACGAGAGGGTACTTGTGCTCCCACTCAACGCTAGCCAGTACTCTATCCAGCTTTTCAAACGTCGGATTTGGCAGGGAATTGGCCCAGGTGAATTTTCGACCCGAGAGCTCAATCTCTCTGAGGTCCAGGCTTTCGATAATGGCGTTAAACATGAACGACCATCTGCCATCGAAATTATCATTATTTTTCTCATCTCTCCTTCGAATAATGTTGAAATCACCCCCGACCAAGATCGGGATCTGTTCGGACCCGCAAATGCGCACGAGATCCGCTAGAAAGTCCGGTTTGAGTTCTGGCTGTGCGGCCCCGTAAACCGCCACCAGAGCCCAGTTGAACCCATCAACCTTAGAACGAACTCGAAATTTGACAGCGAAATCCCCCATCACCACACTACGGACTTCCAGCGCGTCGCATCTCACCCCGAGCAAGATTCCTCCTGATCTACCTCTCGGGGGCAAGCAATGCCAATCAAATTCAGCACCACCTGCCAGATTGCTTAAGAACTGAGGCGAAAAATTATCCCGTCCAGTTTCAGAAAGTGCGATAAAATCCAAACGATAATCAGTAGAAGCATCCGCCAGAAACCTCCTTTTAGCCAAGTCTTTCAGACCTCTGCTGTTCCAAAAGATGCCTCTCATAGTTCATCGTGGAATTTTTTAGTAATACGGATTCTAGCACTTCTACGCACCGCGGAAGCTGGATAGATCTTTCGCGACCACTTACGCTTAGGCTTTTGCTGAACCCCCTCCCGATCCTCACAATCGGGTTCCGTGGTCCTAGCCGAGAGCTCCATAATATGCTCCCCCTCCCCAGTGCAAGTAGCACCCCCATCCTCCTCTGCCTCAGAGACGGATGGGGCAAGATCCTCACAAAAGTTATTAAGCATCGAAACACCCAAAGCACCTATGTCTTGGTCGTTCATCGGTCTTACCGCTGCTATGTTACGAATTAAATCTAAGGCACGTTCCGCTTCAAGGTCCAGCAAATCATTAACGGATGTTGAAATCTCACAATCATTACTACCAAGGGAGATTCCTAGCTGATTTGCATTATGAATAATTTCGCTGTCAGAAAAATGTAGAATGGAATTGGAGGTGTTGACTGACATACCCGTAGTGACCTCAATGTCACGAAGCTTAGCCGCCCGCATGGCGCACCTCAGCTGCATATCATCAACGTCAGGCCTATCCTGGAAGCGACTGCTCATCCGTCGCCCCTCAGACATAGGATCCGGTATGCCTCCAAAGGCGATAACCTCGTCCCTAGTGGCTCCGTGCGTGGCGGAGCCTCCAACCCCACCCACGCCAGCACGAGCTCCCGGCACTCCAGCCGATAGCCCCCCAGGAGAGGCGCAGGAGGGGGCCGCCTGCCCCCGCTCCCCACCCGTCCCAGGTCTGAGGCCGATAGGGGACACAACCTCCCGCGCCGACGCCGCCTGGGCCTCCGCCTGGACTGGCGAGGCCGAAAGGACAGCCGAAGTTGAATTAGGTGAAGAGAGATTAGAGAGTTCTTTAGGCTTTTGCGACTGATGTTGAAGATAAACGCGCAACTGTGTTAGGGCAGCTGCTAAGACTAAACTCCTTGTCCAAGGGACCATCAGGTCGTAGAAGAGCACAAGCAAGTTTGGACATCAGCAATTGCCATTGCTAGCTGCCGCCAACTAGACTCCTCCCATTTCTTCCTTCTCCCGCATCCGAGCTTAACGACTGGCGGTGTTGGTTCTAATCTTGTTACATGCACTAGTTGTTTTAACCGTGTCATGCATGGATGTTTTAATTAGGTGGTTGCAGACTTTTGTTTGTTTGCCTGGTTGGTCGTTGCATGTACGTGTATACACCGAAGGATGGATGGATGTGTGCACGTGATTAGTCATTGCATGTACGTAGTTGTAGCTGAGATGTGCTTGTTCACGTTGCCGCGTGTGTGTTGGTTTAGGCCACCATCACAGTCGTGGGATGGCACGACATAGGCTGATCGTGGTGTTGGAGGCGGTCGAGTAGTCCGGCCGTTAGCCTTGTAATTAGGGATGCAAAGCGGCGCCCGGATCCGTTCCGCTTAGTATATAAATTGAATAAAATTAGGTGTAACTTTTGTTTGATAGAGTTAGTTTATTTTATACTAGCTAATTGATTTTGCGGGACTGCGGGATGCCCACCCGCATCCCTACTTGAATCTCTAAGTTTGTTATGAGAGAGAGAATAAGAAGAAAAGAAAGCAAGAAAAGAGGTAAGCTGTTGCGCCTCGAAAAATTCTCATGCTCGTCTTCCTCCCTCACTAGTTCCTCTCTGCCGTGTGTAGCCTCGTGTTTTTTCTCGAACAGGCGGCACCCGAGAGGTTATGCTATAAGGATAACACGTGCACATTCGTTTGTCAGACTTTTTCCCAGATCGAATACAATTAGTAGAGACAATGAAAATTAAATAAAAAACTGAGTTCAATGTCTGGTTCAGGTCATAAAATAAGATAAGAGGGAAAGAGAGTACACAGGGGAGGGTACAACGGTGGCAGCGACCGGCCAAAACGACTATTATGATTGTTACTTCAGCTTCAAACCTACCCCGTACTTAATTTGCCAGCCTGATCTCTTAAGTAGTGATGTGTTCACTGTGCCAGTGTGCGTCTCAGTCAATATTCGGGATAGTTTTTTTTTAGATGAATATTCAGGATAGTTGGGCACTCAGTAATGTTGTTATGGTTGTTTTTTGTACTAGTATTATTTGTCCGTTTAGCCTCAAAAAAATATTTGTCTTTTGAATACTGCTAACCTAGTTTCATCCTACAAAAGAACAAATGGGGACATATTTTCCCACCGAACCAAACACCATAATTTAGATGAACATAGAAAAAATGGTCCCGCACCCCTCATCAACGACTTCTGCGTTCACACTTGACACTCAAATTCCTGCCACCTTGGTTCACTCGATGTCAATCATGCATGCATGCACTAGTTGGCCGCTCCATTGACACCCTCTAGCTCACCAAGGGTACGACCGGTGATGCAAACTCAAAAATGACAATGCGTGAGCCATAAATAGCGGGTGTTAAAGCTAGGAGTAGCACGGCTTGAGGTAGAAGAAGAAAACGTGTAGGCTTTTACGTTTTGTCAATGGGAAAATGATAGACGCAAACAAATCATGCGCTGAAAACTGTAGTAAGGAATCATGCGTACTTTTCAAGTGATTTTACGATAAAAGGTTGACAGTAAGACCACAACATATTTCTCGTATATATCAATATATATTTATATAAACATATCACTCACAATGATCTCCGACCACGACTAAACAGTCAAGCCGTCGATGCAACACAACACTAGGGTACATGTACAAGCGAAGCAGAACGAGGCGACAGTATTGATAAGGCAATTCTCATGGCTTGGCCTCCGGCTTTGGAAAGTGGAACATGGGAATAATGGGCATCTCGGGCTTTGGTGGAAGCTCCACCTTGGGCATCTCGGGCTTCGGCGGCAGCTCCACCTTGGGCATCTCCGACTTGGGTGGCAGGTGAACCTCCGGGAACGTTGGTAGCTCCACCTTGGGAAGCTCCGGCTTGGGTGGCAAGTGCACCTCAGGGACTGGCGGCAGCTTCATCTTGGGAAGCTCGGGCTTAGGTGGCAGGTGCACCTTCGGGACCGGCGGCATCTCCACCTTGGGAAGCTCAGGCTTAGGTGGCAGGTGCACTTCCGGGAATGGTGGAAGCTCTACCTTGGGAATTTGTGGCACCTCGGTCTGGTGCTCTTCCTTGGACGGGACGGTCTCCTCAAGGATTCTCGCCGCACTACTCATGGCTACGCATGAGAGAACAAGCCCAAGGAGGAAGACAGCTGAGTTTTTGGGAGCCATAGTGCTAGTCTGCTAGAGGTGTGTAGGACCGGCTAGCTCTGGCAGTGCAGTTTGATTGTGGGAGAGATACCTGGTGCTGCTGGCTACTTTATAGGGCGCAAAAGGCAGCGTGGCGAGAATGTACAGGTTTTCCAACAAGTTTGTTCATCTACTTATCTGCAGTTCTGTCGAATGTGTGTTTATTTCTGAATCTATATCTGCTCAAGGTTTGGGTGTGAACGCCGTGAAGCTGCGTGCAGGGCAGGTATAATCGTACAGGAGAGCAACAATGTTAGGTCAGCTGTGAAGACGAAACATTGTGTCCAAGGGTTTAACAAAACAGGCTATGGTGAAGTAGACAACCATTTTTTGCCGAAGCTATACCAGCATGTAGTTTAACAGGCTAACAATTAACTAAGAATTATGAATCAAATATTGCTACTCCCTCCGTTCTTAAATATAAGTATTTTTAGAGATTTCAGTACGGACTACATACAAATGTATATAGACATATATAGAGTGTAGATTCACTCATTTTGCTTCTTATATAGCCCATGTTGGAATTTTTAAAAAGACTTATATTTAATAACGGAGGGAGTATAATATGTTGGCTTTTCGGAGATTCGACAAATAATTAAATAAGGAGCACAAAACAAAACTTGATTGCAAAATCTGTTAATCCCTAACTTAGATCTACTTGTGTGCAAGTCCTAACAGTTTTTTTTTTAGAACGAAGACGCCAGATGCGTCCGGCTTTAAATTAATAAAGCCCCAACGGCAGCGTACCACAAACCAAGTCTTAATACATCACCAAAAGCCCTGCCGGCTTGAGCACCAAAGTTCAGATGAAACTAAAACAAGCCGCCAATCGAGATTACAGGGCAGAGCTCGTACAGAGCACGCAGGCTCGTCAAGCAACAAAAGAACCGAAGTCATGACTCCCTAGCCATCGCATACACTTGCACCAGTCGTTGTTGGGCGGTCTTGATCAGCTCAGCATCCTTACGCCTCCCCAACGGACTCCACTGCTGCAATAGAAGGTTGCATTTGAAGATGATATTAGCCGGATGATTTGGAAAGCACCCTTCTATAGTAAACTTGTTCCTAGTTAGCCATAAGGCCCAGAGAAGTGCCCCAACACAACTCCACATAACCCGATATGCTGGACCCTTAATCGCATCAAGGAGGTTGAAAAGCTCAGTAGCCGAGCGCGGGTCCCAAAGGACCCCAGCCGCGGTCCGTACAGCACTCCACGCAAACCTTGCTAAAGGGCACCGGAAAAACACATGATTGGCATCCTCAGGTTCACCGCATAACGCACACGGACCCGTGGCCGGCCCATTTCGCTTGGCTACGTTCAAGGAAGTGGGAAGCCTATCGCGAAACAGTTGCCATATGAAAAGTTTGATCTTCAAAGGCATCCGTGCTTTCCACAATCCTGCAATCACAGGCTGTGTCGGCCCTCGACACAACTTGCGGTATAAGGAGTTCACCGAGAATTTCCCCGAGTTAGTGAGCGCCCAGCTCATCGTCTCAGGTTGATCCGAAAGACCCACTGGTTTGATTAATTGCAGCAAAGCCGCGAGGCTTGCCTACTCGGGTCCGTTGAGTTCCCGCTTGAACTGAATCTCAGGTGGCGTCGCGGCAATCGCATCCGCCACCGATAACGCGGTGTCAACGGCAATATCGTACAACTCCCGGAATTCGATCCAAAGGGGTTGGGTACCTATCCAAAGGTCAGTCCAGAAATGCGTGGATCTGCCGTTCCCAACCGCAAATTTTGCCCCCATGGCAAAAGCTGGTTTGATCAACTAAAGATCATTCCAAAACAGTGAGCCCCTTGCCCTTCCTTCAAAAAAGTTCCCGTTAGGAAAATATTTGGCCTTTAGGAGATCGACCCATAACCCGGAGGCCCCCTGGGTGATTTTCCAAATCCATTTGCACATCAGCGCGATGTTAAGCCATCTGGAATTGGTGATCCCGAGACCGCCCAAGTCCTTGGGCCGGCACACCCAGGCCCATTTAACCATGTGGTATTTATGGTGCGGGCTAGTTCCTTCCCAAAAGAACTTGGCTCGCGGCGTGTCGAACTTGGCATGGACCCCTTCTGCAAGCAGAAACAGTCCCATGGCAAACATCGGCAAAGAAGACAGGCTGGAATTAGTGAGCACTAGCCTCGCCGCTTTCCACAAAAATTTGCCCCGCCAAGGACAGACCCTAGTCCTTACTTTGGCACATAGAGGCTCCCAATCCTCTATCGTGGGTCGTTTGGTGTCTACCGTGAGGCCCGGATAAGTGAACGGGAATTTGCCCACTTTGCAGTTGAGCAAATCCGCAATGCGCCTTCCCTCCTCGGTCTCTATCCCCATCGAGAGCACCTCACATTTGTGGAAATTAATTTTGAGACCCGACATGAGCTCAAAACTTAGAGGAATCGCCTTGACCGCAGCAATGCTATGGAGGTCCGGACGAAACAACAACAGCGTGTCATCCGCATATTGCAAGTGGGTCACTCCCCCTGGAATGAGATGTCCTACCAACCCTTTGATATGACCAGCCTCTGCCGCTTTCCTCAGCATTGAGGACAGCGCGTCAACTACAAAGTTGAACATGAGGGGGGAAACGGATCCCTTGCCTGAGGCCTCGCTTGTTCGGAAGAAGTGCCCTACTGCTCCGTTCACTGAAATAGCAGTTTGTCCTCCCGAGACCAACTGCATGACGCGGTGCACCCAAACAGCGGAGAAACCCCGGCTAAGTAGCACCTGACGGAGGAAATTCCAATTAACCCGATCGTATGCCTTTTCGAAGTCTCGCTTTAACAGCACCGCCGGTTCCTTAGTGCGTTTGAGTTCGTGTATAATCTCCTGAAGGGCCAGCGGGCCCTCAAGGATATTGCTACCACGGATGAACGCGGATTGGTTGCAATGGATCACATGATGAGCAATCGGAACTAACCTAGTCGCACACGCTTTGGCACAAATTTTAAACAGAACGTTGATGAGCGCAATGGGACGGAACTGCCTAATATCGTCGGCCCCTTGAACCTTTGGAATGAGCGATAACACTCCAAAGTTAAGGTGCGATATATCTACCGACCCGCGCATAAACCCGTTGCAGATCTCGAAAATCGGGCCCCTAAGTAAGGGCCAGAAACGTTTAAACATTGCCACCGGCCACCCGCCCGGGCCAGGGGTCGTGTCCGCCTTCATACCCATCAGCGCGGCATCGATTTCTTCGGGAAGGAACGCTAGCCCTAGCCCCTCGTTCTCGCAGTCCAGCACCCGTTGCCCTGCTTCCCACACATCCGCATTCAGACCAGCCCTTTGGTCCTCGCACATCCCCATCAACTTAATGTAGAACTCATAAATATGCCGAGAGATGTCCTCTTGTCGCAACAAAAGCCCCTGCTCTGATTGCAACCTTAGGATAGCACATTTACGACGTCGCCATTAGCGTAGGCTTGAAAATACTTGGTATTAGCGTCCCCTTTGAGGATCCATTTCAAACCACTACAGTGACGCCAATATTCTTCCTCTGCACGCAACGACACTTCGACCTGACTTTCCAGGTCGTATCAATGAGCCCATTCTGTCTCCAAAAGGTCCCGAATATCAGCCTGGGAATCCATCATAGCGATCTCCGCTAGGATGGCGGCTCTGTGTGCTTTGTCGGACCTCCCAAGGTTAGCGCCCCATCCCTTGAGACTTGCCCTGAGTCGTCCTCCGACAGCATTCCAGAACTCCATCGGGCCACGCTGGGCCCCACTTGACTCACGCACACCCTCCACTTCTCCCTAAAGAGCTCCTCGAAGCCTGGCACCTCTAACCAGGCCGATTCGAAGAAAAAACGAGGGCTACGTCGCACTCTATCCTCCCCCGAGGAGTACACTAGAGGTACATGGTCTGACCCAATATGAGTCTCCGCGACCAGAGTGCAGAGGGGAAAACCCATTTCCCAATCCGGAGACATGAACACACGATCCAGCACAGAGCGTACCGGGTCTAATTGCTTGTTTGTCCATGTGAATCGAGCGCCCGTTCTAGCCACCTCCCTGAGGGCCATCGAGGCGATCGCACCATTTAACATAGCCACACGAGGCCAGTTTATGTTACTGTTACTCTTATCCGCACCCGATTAAATCAGGTTGAAATCACCTCCCACCAGGACAGGAAGCGTCGCCTCAGTCACGGAGTTAACTTTGGCTTGGAGTTCTCCCAAGAACTCCGCCGATCTCGAGTGGTCGGCCGGCCCATAGACTTGAATGACAACCAACTCGCGTCGCGAGGCCCTAACTCTAAAATGAGCTGAGATAAAAAACAAACCAACGCCCCAGGCGATAATCTCATACAGAGCGCGATTTAAGCCAAGCAACAAACCACAGGAGTGACCAACAGCAAAACGTGTTGCCACTCAAAGCGCTCCAATGGATCAATAGCGAGCAGCTCATGGAAACGAAAATCTCCCTTGATAGTTTCCTGCAGCCCCACGATATCGACGTCCTCTCTACGCATGTACTCCTTTAGTTGCGTCCGACGCCCCGCGTGGCCAAAGCCATGTATGTTCCAAAAGATGGCTCGCATCTAGATGACTCGGTTGCGGAGCCGGACACCTCGCGAGGTGACCGCCTTAGTGATACGTCCAAAACGTATCTATAATTTCTGCTTGCTCCATGCCACTTTTGGGTGATATTGCTATGATATTCATACACTTCCATACACTTTTGATCATATTTGGACTAACTTACTAATCCAGTGCACCCCAGTGCCAGTTTCTGTTTTTGGCTGTTTTTGTATTTCAGGTTTTCACGTTTCGAGAACTGCCCAGAAAAATACAGAAAAAATATATAAAAAATCAGCGTTCCGGGAATGACACTGCTTCCGAAGGGGAGCCTGGGGGGCCCACAGGGGCTCCAGGCACCCTGTGGGCGCCCCCCCCCCCCCCCCCCCCCCCCCCCC
>LR738710.1:172103924-172124329 GCA_902687465.1 Secale cereale | reverse complement strand
GGCGCCCCCCCCCCCCCCCCGGGCCACGCCGGGGGGGCCCTCGGCCCCCCGAGAGCCCCCCGGTGCCCTACTTTGGCAGATATTTAAAGGGTCCCCCGTAACCCTTGAAACAGGACTTCTTTCGCGATCCCATCTCTGTTCCGCCGCCGCCGCCGCTTCCAAGATCGGGAGCACCAGGAGAACTCTTCCCGACACCCTGCCGGAGGGGAGGATCACCACCGGGAGCTTCTCCACCACCATGGACGCCTCCCGGATGATTCGTGAGTAGTCTCCCTTGGACCATGAGTCCATGACCAGTAGCTATGTGATGTTCTCCTCCCGTTCTTGTGCTTCACTAATTAGTCCTCGTGAGCTGCCCTACATGATCGAGGCACCTATGTAATCCTTATGCTGTTGCTATGTTGAGTTTGCTGGGATCCGATGGATTATGAGATTATGTTCAGATTGATCTTGAGTAATATATTTGATTCACCTCTTTTATATTTTAGTTCATAAGTAATTCTTGCATGTTCTCTGTTGTTATTTATTGCTTTGGCCAAGTAGTAGGTAGTGACTCCAAGAGGGAACGTTATGCTCGATTGTGGGTACATGCCCCTCGATGACTAGCTTGAGTGACAGAAACATGAGTCTAGGGGTTGTGCTATTGCCATAAGGGGGAAAACAACGGTGCTTGTGCCCGCGGGTGCAAGGATTGTTTACTTTACGCAAAGTTCTTTTAATGCAGTTGTCTGTTGCATTGAGTTTACACTATGGGTGGGACTCGCAACTTAATACCAGCGAGATGTTCTGGATAGATATCTCAAGGTGGATTATTAGTAGTAGATGCAGATGGATTTCGGTCTACTTACTTTGGCGTACCGCCCATGCTTTGAACCTCAACCTTTCTTGTAATGTAGTCAGCATTGGTTTGCGTTCGTGGTCCTGTCAATTGCCCAGCTGTAATTTGTTACCTCACATAGCTGTTTTATCGTCTTTTGGGAGAGAGACATCACTAGTGAACATCATGTGACTCCGGTCCATATTACCATCATTGATCACATACACTATTTACTTTCCGCTATTTTATTTACTATTGCAAAACACTATCTATCACCACTATCATATTGCTTTTAACCCTTTGTGAACTGCAAGGCCGGAGAGATTGACAACCTCTCTGTACTCGTTGGGAGCAAAGTTATTTGTATCTGTGTGCAGGTCCACGTTGATTGCTAATTGCGCCGTTAGCGGTTGACACCTACCTGTTGAACCTAGGAGTCTCTGGGGATTCGATCCTTGGCATCTTTGCTAGGGGAAAACACTTCTACTTACTGCATCTTACACCTTCCACTTGGGGTAATCCAACGAGGGGTTCGAGGCCCATCAAGGAGTATTTTCTGGCGCCGTTGCCGGGGACTCCACTCTTCAGGATAGGGGAGTTGCATGCTATCTTTTACCTTTGCTTTTTAGTCTTGTTAGTTTATCTTTCAGTTTTCTTTATGTCTTTTCACCAGTTATGCTTATGGACAACCTTGTTATTGGATCGTTGCTTGCGGGAAGACGCCCCACACCTGTGGTGGTTGCTCCTCCCCCTACTGAAATTGTGCCCTATAAAATACCAGCTGGTATTATCGATTATGTTTTGGCTAATCGTTATGCAGGAGACAGACATCCCGGTGAACACTTGCTATATCTGTCACAACTATGTTCATTATTTAAGCTTGCAGGTGTAT
This sequence comes from Secale cereale, assembly GCA_902687465.1. NCBI lineage: Eukaryota > Viridiplantae > Streptophyta > Magnoliopsida > Poales > Poaceae > Secale > Secale cereale. Next base: position 172,122,620 of record LR738710.1, on the reverse strand, counting down.
CAAGGGAGTTTGTCATTAGGAAATTGTTCGCCGTATCACTTATAGATAAAGCTTCAGATTGGTATAAGCTTCTCGATAACTCGCACTTGCTTGATTGGCAAGAGCTTATGTCTCTCTTTTATAATAAGTTTTATCCTCTTCATGATGCTTATGTGGAGAGTAAGAGTACTTTTTTGCGTGTGGATCATGGTAACAATGCTTTATGTGATGCTTATATTGTTGAGTTCATCCATGATGCCACTGAAATTTATAATGATAGAGGGAGACATGGTTTTAAATATCTTAACAATATCAAGTTCCCTCTCTTTATGTTGAAGGTTTTGAAGCTGCACTTGTTTTGTCTTCCTATGCTTATTGCTTTATGCTTCAATAATTTATTTATTTACAAGATTCCAATGCATAGGAAGAGGGGTAGACTTAAATATGATTTATATGTGCTTCTTGATGCTCTCTTTTGTTCTTCAACTCTTATTCCTACGAGAGCATCATTTATGCATTATGCCTAGCTTAAAGGCATAAAAGAAAGCGCTTTTGGGAGGCAGCCCACATGAATAAAAATTTTGCTTTTGTTGTGTCTTGATGTTGTTTACTTCTGTAGCATCATCATTGTATCTTTGCTTTTCATATTTGTGCCAGGTATAGCCTCTGATTGCTAGAAAGTTTAAAAGTTGTGAGGTGCTGTCCAGGAAACAGATTCTGTCCTTGGATACAAAAATTCGTATAAAATCACCAGATCATCTTTTTGGTATGAATTTTTTCGACAGAGTTCTCTATATAATTGTCTTTCGTGCATCAGTTCTGAGTTTTTTGATTTGAGTTGCAGAAGTATCCCGAACAGGTCAATTACTGCCTGCTGTTCTGTTTTTCACAGATTCTGTCCTGTTTTGCCTTACCTTCACTTTGCAAATTGAGAACTTGCTTTTTCTTTGCAAAAACCTTTTGGAAATCTTGAGAAACAGTAGAACTTCAAGAATATCCTTATTTCCAGCAAGGTATAATTATTTTATTAAGGGTACTAACATCGCTAATCAGATTATGAATGAGTTATGTATGAAGGGAGTTTTCAAGTGTGCGAGGGAAGATGATAAAAAGATTCAGGAGTGTCAAGCGCTCAAGCTTGGGGATGCCCCCGTGCACCCCCAAGAAATATTCAAGGAGACTCAAGCGTCTAAGCTTGGGGATGCCCCCATGCATCCCCTTCTCCATCAACATTATCAGTTCGTCTTTCGTTCCGCTATATTTTTATCACTTCATGTGTTATGTGCTATGCTTGGAGCGTCTTGCTTTTAGTTTTCTTTTTAGTTTTTCATAACGAGTCGGAACCCAGCATTCCTTTATGTGGGAGAGAAACACGCTCCACTTCTACCTAGAACACTACATAGAATTTTCATGTCTATCTATGCTGTGTGTGTTCTTTGTCTTTTTAATAGCTACTATCGTACTCTGCTCTTAGTATTCATGCTTATCTTTTCAAAGAGCTTTTATTTAGTTGGTTGCTTGAACTCTCTTTAATTACCATGCTCACCTTATTAAGAGAGTTTGCTTCCGTTACATGGGTTAATGTGTCTATGATAAATATGCTACTTTCATGATGGTGCTTAGTAGCTCAGGTTTTCTTATGGTTAATCTCAAGTAGATGGGGGGTTCCCAATGTGTCATTGGAGTACCAACTTGGTTTGTTTGCCTATGATGTGGTATGGTTTAGTAATATCTTCCTTCGAGAATTTATTTTGATTGACTTGGCGTATGCTCACGCATATTCAAGACTGTAAAGAAAGTCTGTCAAGCCTTGATGATCTTTTGTTTCTAAGTAGCGATATAACTACCATGCCTGATTCAATATTGCTTTGTCACTCTGCATGATTATGACCGTCATTGCTCTCTTAGTTGGTCGCTCCCAGTCTTTTGCTAACCTCCACCTGCACTAAGCAAATTAACCATGCAATACATAGCTCATGGGAAAGTAGCCTAAAAACTATTGTGGTAAAGAATGTGTTGCTTATGTATCTTATTTCTTATGAGTTGCTTGCTGAGCGGTAATCATGTTTCTGGGGATGCCATCAACTGTCACACCTTTGTTGAATATCATGTGAGTTGCTATGCATGTTCGTCTTGTCTGAAGTAAGGATGATTTACCGTGGGTTGAATTAATATGCATATTGTTAGAGAAGAACATTGGGCCGCCAACCAAAGCCATGCATCATGGTGGAAGTTTTAGCTTGGACCTTAATCCTCAATCTCTCATGAGAATATGCTTATGCATTAAAGAGGAGTCCATCATTTATTTTCTATGTTGTCCCGGTATGGATGTCCTCAAGTTGAGATTTATCAAAAACGAGAAATCGAATGCGATCTATCTCCTTGGACCTTTGTACAGGTGGCATAGAGGTACCCCTTTGTGACACTTGGTAAAAACATATGCAATGCAATGATAACCCATGGGGATCCGAGCTAATTAGGACAAGGAGCGAGCACTATTGGTATTCGATGCATGAGGCTTGCAACTTATAAGATGTTTTATACATGACACATATGAAGTACTACTACCGTTGACACAATTGCTTCCATGTTTCATAATAAAAAAGCTCTAGCACTTCAAGCATCAACTACTGAGAGCATGATTGTCATTCTCAGTGTAATGTGCATTGTCCCAAAGTAGCATTGTCTTTTGCATGATTGTGATATCGTTTATTCTGAAATGATTGTATCTAGTCATCACTTAAACCTTGAAGGTGCTCTTGCATTTATGTTTTGCATCACTAAAAGGGGCAAGCTAGATATCACTTGATCATATTTGCACATCATGTTCATTGCAAATCTTTTTGATGTTTCAGTTTCATATTGTAAAACTTTCAGTCATTTGTGATTTTCTCTTGAGACAACTTAGTTACTTTAGAATCATTGTCTAAGTAAGCTTTTGTCATATGACTATGAGAAAGTCTTATATGGTTAATAGCATGTCACCACAGAAATTATTTTTGTTATCATTTACCTACTCGAGGACGAGCAGGAATTAAGCTTGGGGATGTTGATACGTCCAAAACGTATCTATAATTTCTGCTTGCTCCATGCCACTTTTGGGTGATATTGCTATGATATTCATACACTTCCATACACTTTTGATCATATTTGGACTAACTTACTAATCCAATGCACCCCAGTGCCAGTTTCTGTTTTCGGCTGTTTTTGTATTTCATGTTTTCACGTTTCGAGAACTGCCCAGAAAAATACAGAAAAAATATATAAAAAATCAGCGTTCCGGGAACGACACTGCTTCCGAAGGGGAGCCTGGGGGGCACAGGGGCTCCAGGCGCCCTGTGGGCGCCCCCCCCCCCCCTGGGCCGCGCCGGGGGGGCGCCTCGGCCTCCCGAGAGCCCCACGGTGCCCTACTTTGGCAGATATTTAAAGGGTCCCCCGTAACCCTTGAAACAGGACTTCTTTTCGCGATCCCATCTCTGTTCCGCCGCCAACGCCGCCGCTTCCAAGATCGGGAGCACCAGGAGAACTCTTCCCGGCACCCTGTCGGAGGGGAGGATCACCACCGGGAGCTTCTCCACCACCATGGACGCCTCCCGGATGATTCGTGAGTAGTCTCCCTTGGACCATGAGTCCATGACCAGTAGCTATGTGATGTTCTCCTCCCGTTCTTGTGCTTCACTAATTAGTCCTCATGAGCTGCCCTACATGATCGAGGCACCTATGTAATCCTTATGCTGTTGCTATGTTGAGTTTGCTGGGATCCGATGGATTATGAGATTATGTTCAGATTGATCTTGAGTAATATATTTGATTCACCTCTTTTATATTTTAGTTCATAAGTAATTCTTGCATGTTCTCCGTTGTTATTTATTGCTTTGGCCAAGTAGTAGGTAGTGACTCCAAGAGGGAACGTTATGCTCGATTGTGGGTTCATGCCCCTCGATGACTAGCTTGAGTGACAGAAACATGAGTCTAGGGGATGTGCTGTTGCCACAAGGGGGAAAACAACGGTGCTTGTGCCCGCGGGTGCAAGAATTGTTTACTTTACGCAAAGTTCTTTTAATGCAGTTGTCTGTTGCATTGAGTTTACACTATGGGTGGGACTCGCAACTTAATACCAGTGAGATGTTCTGGATAGATATCTCAAGGTGGATGATTAGTAGTAGATGCAGATGGATTTCGGTCTACTTACTTTGGCGTACCGCCCATGCTTTGAACCTCAACCTTTCTTGTAATGTAGTCAGCATTGGTTTGCGTTCGTGGTCCTGTCAATTGCCCAGCTGTAATTTGTTACCTCACATAGCTGTTTTATCGTCTTTTGGGAGAGAGACATCACTAGTGAACATCATGTGACTCCGGTCCATATTACCATCATTGATCACATACACTATTTACTTTCCGCTATTTTATTTACTATTGCAAAACACTATCTATCACCACTATCATATTGCTTTTAACCCTTTGTGAACTGCAAGGCCGGAGAGATTGACAACCTCTCTGTACTCGTTGGGAGCAAAGTTATTTGTATCTGTGTGCAGGTCCACGTTGATTGCTAATTGCGCCGTTAGCGGTTGACACCTACCTGTTGAACCTAGGAGTCTCTGGGGATTAGATCCTTGGCATCTTTGCTAGGGGAAAACACTTCTACTTACTGCATCTTACACCTTCCACTTGGGGTAATCCAACAAGGGGTTCGAGGCCCATCACTTAGCCACGCGCCTCACCCTGCCACGGCAAGGCGAGGGATGGAGGCAACCCCTGTTGCCTGATCCCCCTCTTCGGGCACGGAAAGAGCCGCGGTGGCCCCTCCCTCGGGCTCACCGGGCCTCTGGACAGCACGCGCTGCCGCCGCAGCCACTAGCGCTGCCTGCGCCGTCTCCTTGGCGCGAACGAGCGAAATAAGCTCCCTGACTCCCCCTCACCAGAAGAAACCACTCCACTCGCTTCCAACACCTCATGCAAGTGATCGTCCGAAAAGGAATCGAGAACCGTGAAGCGAGGCGGAGGATTACCTGAGATCTCCATGTTCTTCTGCGCCTGGAGGAGTTGTGCCCGCTGCAGCGACGGCATGTTACCCTTGGCCCCCTTGGAGCGCGAGCTTGTGCGGACCGGAGCCGCCGGCACCGTCTTGGTACGCTTGGCCTTGGCGATCGTCGTCGTCTTGGCCGCCTCTTGCAGGAGCGGATCAGCGACGGGTGGCAAGGTTGGGGCCGCCAGTGCCATGACCGACTGTCGAGGCGTGGGAGGCGCCCCAACGATTCCATCGCACGCACCACCTCCACACTGACCTTGCGCACCGCCGTCTTCTTCATCGGCTTGACCGAGCCGCTCAGAGTGGAGCCACGTCCACCGGACGCCGGAGTGCCCACCGAACGAAGCCGTGAGGGGTTGGGGGAGAGCGCGGACGGCGAGCCACCGTCGCCCACTCCCTCCACCGTAGCCGGAGCCGCGCCCAAGGGGGTGAGGAAACCGACCCCATGTTTGAGCCGTATTGGTTGGAGATCGAGATGGACATCCCCTCATGGCCCGACCCCAGCACAGCCCGTAGCCCCGCGACCCCCTCCACCGGCGCGGCAGGGCCCGCCGCAGAGATCCCGAGCTTGTCCCAGGCGGCGGTATCGATGGAGTCGTCCTCTTCCATGCTGCCGTCTTGTTCCGGATCCTTGTCCTTGCGCTTGTCCTTGTCTTGATCCCCCGGGCCCCGACCCGCGGGTGGTGGCGGTGGGGTCGGGAGAGCAGGGGCCGCCGTGCGCGGTTGGACCACCTCCGGCTCGAGCTTGATGGAGTAGCCCTCGCCATTGAACCAGATTTGCACTGATCCGCACAACTTGGCCGGCGCCCGACACGCAAACTTCATTCGCACCGGGCCCGAACAGATTAGGGACAATTCATCCACCACCAACGGCCGGCCGATCATAGTCGTGGCCGCCATCAGCCGCTCCACACGCCGCTGCTTTGGAGGCACCCCCCCATAGCTTCACCCAAACCTCCGGCATAGACAGCGCCTTGGGCTCGGCGAGGACCGCGTCACGGATGTCGGCGGTGATGTTGTTGATGGAGAGGAAAAGCTTCCCGCTACGCGTCGCCATCCGAAGCATGACAGGGTCCGGGAACGCCACGGAGAAGCAGTCCGTGTCGAACGGCGCCACCTGCCAGTCCCACTCGCCCTCGAAGAGATGGGGGAGCTCGGCCTCGAGGATCTCCTTAGACAGGACGCCGGGCGCCGCCGACACCAGGGCCGCATTGGCCCCCAACATTCCTTCCGCCGCCACATCCGCCTCCTCCAGGTATTGTAGGCAGAAGAAACCGCCACCCGCAAAGGCGTGGCCCATGGTCTGGAGCACGAGCTGCTTGCCGCGCGTGGGGCAGTAGGCCGAGGCATGCCCCTCGTTGCTGCAGAGCACGCAAAGCTGCTTGAAGCCGCACTCGCTCTGGTAGTGGCCCGTGCACCCGCAGCGAAAGCACTCTGGCCCACCCGCGTCCTCGACGAGAATGGGCTCCGCCGCCGTGCCCTTGGAGGCGGAGGGCTTGGAGGCCTTGGAAGGAGCCGGCATCGCCGGCTTGTGCTTCTTCATCTTCTGCTTGGAGTAGGGGTCGCCGATGCGGTCACCACCGTAGGGGAGGAGAGATTCTTTGCGCTTGAGCTCTAGCCCCTTCTTCTTGTAAGCCTCCTTCTTCTGCTGCTTTCTCTCTTGTTCCTTGAGCCACCAAGCTGGGGGAGGCCCCCAGCCACCCTCCTCGCCGGCACGCTCCGCCACGTGCGACTTCGCTTGGGCGCGCAGATCTCGTTCGCGACGCCTCTCCGCCTCCAGATCCGGCTCCGCCCGCTTGTCAGCACGCCGCTCCGCCTTGGAGCCCATGGCAACCACCTCGGCGAAGGACCGCGGAAGGGGTGGGGGAGGAGGTGGTGGGGAAAGGGAGCGGGCGGATCCACCGAAGCGCCGCACCTCAGATGGAGTGGCTGGTAGGTAAGAAAACTTCATTTGACATCTTGATCTCACAACAGGATGCACATGCTTCCATCCATAATTGGCATGGTTTGGTTTTTAGGCTTTAGCAGATCATATCCACCATATCGTTGTTTATCGTGGCTGGAAAGTCATTGCCTATTTGTCTCCACAATTATTATTAAGATAGTTACTTGAGCTCGAAATCTTGATAGTTTGCTTGCTCGAGCACTTTACTAGTGATATGTGAAAGATCCCTTGGATCTTGTAGGCTAGATGCATTCCGGTGAACCTACCTTCTTGGTGGCCGGATGAACTCGATCCAGCTCCGGCCATGGCGTTGTAGGGGCCGGAGGTGAGGTCGAGATGGCGGCGGTGTTGGTGCTTCCCGTGAGCACCGCGCTAACCCTAGATCGGTAGGGTTTGTAGGTGGGGTTTGTGGCGACGTTCAACCTCGTGATACGAGCTCCGACCCCCCACCTCTCTTTATATAGCGCGGGTCACAGGGGCCCAACAACCATAATGGGTTGTGCGCCCCCGATCAGGGCGCGGATCTAAGGGTCTATGGGCCGTTGGGCCCAAAGCTGAGGAGATCAATACCTAACATTCTCCCCCTTGATCTCATCTTTACTTTTAACCTTATACTTTCTAGTTTATTTGTTTCATCACATATTGGTACATAGAGCATGTTTCATCGTCACGGCTTAATTGCCGATAGAATCATACAGCTACAACATACGTTTTGTTCAGAAGCAAATTCCGTTTCTTTTGGGCCTATCCAGGAATCATAGGCTTTCCCTTAAACCCATGCCGGCTAAGTGTTCCTTGAACACATTGGGTGGTAAGCCTTTCGTTAGCGGATCCGCAAGCATATCTTTTGTCCTTATATGCTCGAGACTTATAGTGTGATCCTGGATTTTATCCTTCACAACATAATACTTTATCTCTATCGTTTTTGCAGCATTACTCGACTTGTTGTTGTGAGCGTAAAATACTGCGGGCTCGTTGTCACAGTACATCTTTAGTGGTTTGTCAATACAATCTACCACTTTCAAGTCGGGTATAAATTTCTTTAGCCATATCGCCTGCCCTGTTGCTTCGAAGCATGCTATGAATTCTGCATACATCGTGGATGATGCAACTATTGACTGTTTGGAGCTTTTCCACGAAATGGCTCCCCCAGCGAGAGTGAATACGTATCCGGACGTGGATTTTCTATCATCCCTGTCCCCCGCAAAATCTGCGTCTGAATACCCCTTTATCTCTAGGGATTCACATCTCCTGAATGTTAGCATGCATTCCTTTGTGCCTTGCGCATAACGCAATGCTTTCTTTACCATCTTCCAGTGCTCTATGCCTGGATTGGATTGATATCTACCGAGTACACCGGTGATAAAAGCTAAGTCCGGGCGAGTGCACACTTGTGCATACTGTAAGCTTCCAACGGCCGAAGCATATGGTACTCCTTTCATTTGATCGATCTCATACTGATTCTTGGGACATTGGTATTTCCCAAAACTATCGCCCTTGACTATAGGAGCAGGTGTGGCTTTACTCGCATGCATATTATACTTTTTAAGAACCTTTTCTAAATATGCTTTCTGCGATAGTCCTAAGACTCCATTTTTCCTATCTCGGTGAATTTCTATGCCCAAAACATATGATGCTTCACCAAGGTCTGTTATGTCAAAGTTTGAGGATAAAAACTTCTTTGTTTCTTGTAGTAGACTAACATCACTGCTAGCAAGCAGAATATCATCCACATACAAGATTAGGAAAATATATTTCCCATTTTTAGACCTTGCATAAATGCAATTATCCTCAACATTTTCTTTAAATCCAAAACTTTTAATTGTCTCATTAAACTTTAGATACCACTGTCTAGAGGCTTGCTTTAATCCATAAATGGATTTCTTCAGGCGGCATCCCATATCTTCCTTGCCTTCCATGATAAAACCCTTGGGTTGTTTCATGTAGACATTTTCTTTTAAATCTCCGTTGAGAAATGCCGTCTTTACATCCATTTGATGTAACTCTAAATCAAAATGAGCAACTAATGCCATTATGATTCTGAAGGAATCCTTACATGAGACCGGAGAAAATGTCTCATTGTAATCTATCCCTTCTCTTTGTGTAAATCCTTTTGCCACGAGACGAGCTTTATACTTTTCTATATTCCCTTTAGAGTCATACTTAATTTTGTAGACCCATTTACAGCCTACTATTTTGGCTCCTTTAGGAATTTCCTCTAAGTCCCAAACATCTTTGGAACTCATCGATTTCATTTCATCTTCCATAGCCTTCATCCATTCCGATGAATGAGAGCTTCTCATGGCTTCTTCATATGAGGTGGGATCTTTTTCCATTTGAACCATTTCTGTGTTATAAACTTTAAAGTCAGTAGAAATAGCTGACTTTCTTGGTCTTGTAGACCTTCTAAGGGCCTCAGTTTCTGGCACATTATGTGCCTCAACGTCTGGCACTTCTTCTAAAATTTGCTGTTGCACCTCCCTTTCATGCTCAACAACGGGTTCAGTCGGCTCCTGATGGACAGGTTCCGGGTCTTCTCCCAAAGTTGTCATGGGTGGAGTTGCAACCGGTAGTGAGAAAAATGGCTCCTGAATGATCGGATTAGGTGCATGCACCCTCTTCTCCTCAAGATCAATTTTCCGAGCTACCAAGCTCCCCCTCATCGTGTCGTCTTCTAAGAAGACTGCATGTCTTGTTTCTACAAACTTTGTATATCTGTCTGGACAGTAGAAACGAAAACCTTTTGATCTGTCTGGGTAGCCAATGAAGTGGCAACTTACTGTTTTTGGATCTAACTTTGCAACGTTTGGATTAAACATTTTTGCCTCTGCGGGGCACCCCCACACCCTGAAGTGTTGGAGGGAGGGAACTTTTCCTGTCCACAGCTCGTACGGTGTTTTGGGCACCGACTTGCTTGGTACTCTATTGAGAATGTGAATGGCGGTTTTAAGTGCCTCCATCCATAATCCCAATGGCAAGGTGGAGTAACTCATCATGCTGCGCACCATATCCATAAGGGTACGGTTACGCCTTTCAGCTACTCCATTTTGCTGAGGCTCGCCCGGCATTGAATACTGGGCGACTATGCCAGTCTCCTGCAAGAACTTTGCAAAAGGTCCAGGGACTTGGCCATATGGATTGTGCCGACCGTAGTACTCTCCCCCCCGGTCGGACCTTACTATCTTTATTCTTTTGTCATGCTGATTTTCAACTTCAGCTTTGAATATTTTAAATTTATCCAACGCTTCTGATCTTTCTTTGATTGGATAAATATAACCATAGCGAGAGTAATCATCTGTGAATGTTATGAACGAGTCATAGCCATCCACACTTTGCACCGGAAAAGGTCCACAAATGTCAGTGTGGATGATTTCTAGTGTTGCTGTGCTACGGTTTGCACCTTTTTTGATTTGTTTTACATACTTTCCTTTCATGCAATCTATGCATTGTTCTAAGTCAGAGAACTCTAATGGAGGAAGAATCTCACTTTTAACGAGTATCTCTATTCTCCCCTTGGAAATATGGCCCAAACGACAGTGCCATAATTTCGATGAGTCGTGAGTTCTCTTCCTTTTCTTTTGTTCTTTATTCGACGCGGAAATACGCTCATTCACATTGCATACAGAATAAACTTTGTCACGAAGTGATAATAGATAAAGCTTATCGTGGAGGAAAGCATCACCCACATAAGCATTATTAAACCATATGGCACATTTGCCATGTCCAAAATAACATTCATAATGATCTTTGTCCAAGCATGAAACACTAATCAAATTCCTATTACATGAAGGAACAAATAAAACATCTCTAAGTAGAAGCTTGAATCCACCAGCTAACTCCAAGGAGATGTCGCCGATAGCTTCAACTTCCGCTTTTATTCCATTTGCTACTTCAATTCCTCTTTCTCTTCTTTGCGTAATCCGGGTCGAATGGAATCCCTGTAAAGAATTAGCAACGTGAACAGTTGCTCCTGAATCAATCCACCAAGTGGATTTAGGAAACTGTGTATAAAGGGATTCATTAACCAAGGAAACAACATCGTTACCTTGCTTTGCCATAATATGCTTCAGCCATTCAGGACAGTCCTTCTTGTAGTGACCAGTCTGGTGACAATGGAGACATGTGTCTTTGTCCACTGGAAAGTGCTTTGGCTGATTCTGACGCTGATAGGGAGCTTTCCCATGAGGCTTTGAGGGAGAACCCTTACTGTTGTCATTGAAGTTCTTTTTCTTATCCTTCACATAGTTGATAGAACCACCATGTGAAGCTTTAAGCCGTTCTTCCTCTTGGACACACATGGCAATGGTCTTTTCAAGATCCCATGTTCCAGGTGACATGTTGTAGTTCACCACAAATGTCTCAAATTCCTTTGGCAAAGAAGCCATGACCAGGTGGACCAGGAGAGTTGGTTTTATCTCCAGATCCTCATCCATGGGCTTGAGCTTCGCTGCCATATTGCTCATCCTTAGGATGTGCTCCCTTATGCCATGGCCACCCCCAGTGTAGTGCTGTGAAACCAGTTGCTTCAACAGCTGGGTGGCATATGTCTTTGAAGAGCCAGTAAACTGGCTCTTTATCTTTGTCAGCAGCTCTCCAACAGCTGTGCACTCTGCAATTGAGCCCACGATTGCGTTCTCAATTGTGTTCTTTACAAAGGCCATGCACTTTTTATTCGCATTAACCCACTTTTGATTGTCTATGGAATATGACAATTCCAGAGGGGCATAATCCCTCTTCTTTCTTGCCCATGCAGCGTCATCATCAGTAGTTTCTCTTACTGGTTCTGTTGGTCTGACTGGTTGTGCTTGTTCCACAACCCAGTCAACATCGGCACAAATAAATGCCATGTCCACTTTCTTCCTCCACTCAGTGTAGTTGTCACCCCTGAGTGTCGGAACATCTTTTAAGCAACTCATAAGGAGGTACCCTCCTGAAATCACAATGAAGTGATGTCAATATAACAATTACATGTATGAATCTAACGTTGGTTAAATTAAACACATAATTATCTAAGCATTTAAAAAACTATATTATCGTTGGGCAAATATAAGAATTAAATGCTTCTTTAATTTTTCAATACTGAAATACGGTCATGCTATTTACAACGTTGGTTATATATAATAACATAAACATATTTATTCTAATTATCACTTTAACATGCTCTTTTAATAAATCTCTCTAAACTTTTATTTTCAAGAAAAAGAGCAATATTAATTCTGTACGCAGCGGAAAAACATGAATAAAATCATGAACTTTTTACTCTTTTGCGAAATAATTCATGAACTTTATTATTTACTTTGTAAAATTCATGAACTATCTTTTCTGAAAATTTTGTATTTATATTTTCAGAAACTTTTCTACTTTCATCTTTGCAGAAAATATTCTATATCTTTTCTATTTTCTGAGCACAATTTAATAGAAGAAAACTAAGCATAAAAAATGCCCACAAAAAATATTGTACAGATGACAAAAAAAGGGACACAAAGCGGCGCGCCTTTCTTTTGCCTGTGCTGGCCGAAAAACAGCCCAGCCCAGCGCACCTCGCGCTCGACCGCAGCGGCTGACCACGGCCCAGTGGCGCCTGCGCCCTATAGCCACTTTCGGCCCGAAAGCCCAGCTGCTAGGTTAGGTTTTCAATCTGGGACGCACGTTTGGATCGGACGGTCACCTGCGCGTGTCGCTGGGTCAAAACCAATCCCCATCTGCCTCCTGAAAACCCTAACCCCATTTCGCCCCCACGCGCATCTCTCTCTGTCTGCGCTCGCCTCGTTCACTCCGCCCCTCCCGCACGAGGCGGACCACCGCGCCGCGCCCAGTCGCCGGCGACGGCGAGCCAGGGCGACGCCCGAGCGAGGCAGTCCTTTCTCCCAGGCCCCTCCCCACTCCAATACCAGAGAGAGGAAGACAGAGAGGAGAGAGAGATGCAGCAGTGCGGGAGCCTCCGGTCGCCGGCGACGGCATGGAGCCGCCACGCCGCGCGAGCCGCTCGCGAGCCACCTTTCGTTTCCCCTTTCTTTTTTTTTCTTGCTTTGTTTCGGATTCGATCCGATCTGATTTGGGAGGGTTCAATCTCTCAATTTCTGTAGACTTTTCTTTGCCCCGTGAGGGGTAATACCTTCTTCCGACGCCTCGGCTTGCCGATGCGCGTCGAGATCGAGAGGGTTGGCGCGGCCTTGCGGCGGCGCACTTTGCCGGCGGGCCCAAGGCCCTTTTCCGGTGAGTCCTTGTACTTTGCCCTGTTCTAGGGTTCTTGGGGAGGGGATCCTTTTCTTTTCTGTATAGCCTTTGTACCGATCTAGACCTAGATGGCCTGATACCAATGAAAGATCCCTTGGATCTTGTAGGCTAGATGCATTCCGGTGAACCTACCTTCTTGGTGGCCGGATGAACTCGATCCAGCTCCGGCCATGGCGTTGTAGGGGCCGGAGGTGAGGTCGAGATGGCGGCGGTGTTGGTGCTTCCCGTGAGCACCGCGCTAACCCTAGATCGGTAGGGTTTGTAGGTGGGGTTTGTGGCGACGTTCAACCTCGTGATACGAGCTCCGACCCCCCACCTCTCTTTATATAGCGCGGGTCACAGGGGCCCAACAACCATAATGGGTTGTGCGCCCCCGATCAGGGCGCGGATCTAAGGGTCTATGGGCCGTTGGGCCCAAAGCTGAGGAGATCAATACCTAACAATATGTTCACTCTGCTAATGTGGGGTCCCAGTAAAATGTTTTATAGGAGTGAATTGCAAAAAACATCGACATTGAAGCACTGTCTTGCAGAAACCACAAGTCTCTAGTTTTGTGCCCAAAAACACTAATTCCCAGGCTAATTTTTTGCAAAAAACACTAGTCGCTCGATTCGGTCGTTTTAAGCTGGATTATGACAGGTGGGACCCACTTTTGCTGACGTGGCAGTACTGTTCGGACGTTTCCCTCTGTTGACGCCGTCTAACAGCGTTTGCGGGCCGTCCCGAGCCGGACCCATTTGACCGGTCCGCACCCTCTCCCGCACCACTATCTCCTCCATCTCTTTCCCTCCCCTGCAACCTCTGACATGACGACGGCGAGTGGCGGCGGCGACTGCGGTGGGCTTGCCGGTGGCGGAGACGAGATACCACCGGAGGCGGATCTCTGCGGCAGCTCTAACCGCGGCGCCCCTTCGGACAGCAGCCCCAACCCCAGACCCCCGCACTCCCTCGAGCTCGCGGCGGCAAGATCTTGGGCCATGGCCGTGAAGGGGGATTCGACGGAAAGCCACCGGTGGGGCTCGTCATTCGGTGGCGTTTAGTAAGTTTTCCTCTTATGTACAGATTCTAGGATTAGGGATAGAGCTAGGGTTAGGATTCGGCCGCTGGATCTTGGGCTTTATGTATGTGTGGTTACTTGAAAAACTTAATTTGATTCTGGGGGAGGGGGGAGGGGAATAGCCCACTGTCATAGACTCATATATGTGAACTGTTAATTAGAATTCACTTTTAATTATAGCAGTGCAAATAAAGAGCAGATAAGAGTAGCTTCTTCTGTAGTTATGCATTGTTATTTAGAGCAGTGCAAATTATAGTACATATTGTTAATATGCAGTGTAAATTAGGGCATATAATTGTGGATTTTTTTATAGTAATTATGCAATGTTAATTAGAATTAGTGTTTTATCTTGTTTTCTAGTTTGGAGGATGCTGTTTGGGAAGTTAGAATACACTTTCATGAAAGAGACAACTTGGAGAGAACCCTCTGCATTTCAGACATCACATATCACAATTTGGTAGCATTAATAGAGACACAGGGATATGGTGTGAATGATTACATTTACTTTGTGAGGGAGCCTGGTGTGGGTATTGAAGGATTGGTAGAAATTTGTGATGATGACAAGGTGGATGAAATGCTTGACCATATTGCTAATAAGGATCAGCATGTAGTTAACTTGACAGTGATTAGGGCCACTGAGCCAAGACCTGCATATTTGAATGCAGCCTATTTGTATGAGGAGCAGGTTCCTTTGAGTCAATTAGGAGAAAATCCTATCTATGAGGTCAATCCTTCTGGAGTTCTATTCAAATCACCTGAGAAATCAAATGAACAGAGGCAGTCAGAGCCTATTCAGTTCTTTTCCACACAGCAGAGCACAAACTTTGTTTTTGCTATGGAGCAAGATGAGCAGGAGACACTAATGGAGCTAAAGAGGAGAACCAAGATAGATAAGTTTAAGAAACATAAGGAATCAGCTGAGCATGTTCAAATGGTTAAGCAAAAACTACCAGTTCTTCTAACTGAAGATGACTCTGATCTGGAGGCAGATGAGGACTTTCTTAACAGGCTTAATGATTTGAGGAGGCAGAGAGAGGACCCACTCCTTCATTTTGAAGGAGACACTGATGTGGATGAAGTGTATGGGGTAGATGAGGAAGATGAGCAAGTGGAGCCAGTGGAGCAAGAGGAGCAAGAGGAGCAAGTGGAGGAGGATGAGCAAGAGGAGCAAGTGGAGGAGGAGGAGCAGGTGGAGCCACAACAGGAGCCACCAAAGAATAAGGAAAAAAGAAAAGGGCCTACCAAGAGGTCACATTCTAGCTTGGAGAAAAGATTTGAGGATGTGTGGGTACCATCATCAGATGAGGAGATAGATGTAGGTGATTTGAAGCATGAATATGATGATGGAGCTCAGGATGCACCTTATATTCTACCCAATGGAAGGAAGAGCAGAGCATATAAATCACAGCCAAGGAAGTGGTACAGTGATGAAAGAGAGAACCCAGAGGAGCAGTTTTGTAGAAAGCTTTGTTTCCTTAATGTGTACCAATTTAGGAGAGCACTTCAAACATTTCACATAAGTCAGAACAGGAACTATGTCTTCCACAGAAACTTCAATGATAGCATCATAGTTATGTGCAGTAATGTAAAATGTCCTTTCTACATTGCAGCTTCTGTTGTTGCAAATGAAACAACTTTTTACATTAGAAAGGCTAATTTTCTTCACACATGCCCAGCAGTAGCAGAGAATACCAAGGTGACAGGAAAATGGGTGGCACACCAGTGTGAGGAGATGCTGAGAATTGATATTGGCACACCAATCACCACAGTAATGCAGAATTTGAAGAAGAAATATGGAGTAGAGATCTCAACCCATATGGCCTATAGGGCTAGGAACCAAGCATTGAAGGTTGTCCAAGGAGACCAGAGAGGTCAATACACTAGGATTAGAGATTATTTGCAGGCTGTTTTGGACACAAACCCTGGAAGTAGATGTGTTGTGACAACTAAGCATCTGCCAGAGCACCCAAGCAAGAACCCAAGGTTCCATGGCTTGTTCTACTGTCTTAATGCATCCAAAGAAGGGTTTTTAAATGGATGTAGGCCATTCATAGGTACACTGTGTTGTAACTTGTGTATTGTTTCTGTATTTTGGTCACATTAAATATGCTATGTTCTCACATTTGTCTCTTTGCAGGGGTAGATGGATGTTTTATCAAGCTGTCAACAGATCAACAGATCCTTGCTGCAACAGGAAGGGATGGAAACAACAACATATACCCTATAGCATTTGGAGTTGTTGACAAAGAGGACACAGACAGCTGGACATGGTTCTTAACACAACTGAAAGATGCACTTGGTGGAGAAAGTGGAAAGTTTGGGTATTATACTATCATTTCTGATAGGCAGAAGGTAAACTTATCTTCTAATATTTCTATTCAACTATTATTTTTTCATATGCACATTGCTTTGTGAACAATTGAAATGGCCCAATATTTAGCTCTAGTTCATATTGTGTCAACAGGGCCTTTTAAATGCAGCAAACCATGTTTTTCCCAATTGTCCACAAAGATTCTGCCTTAGACACATCTATCAGAATTTTCAAACTGTTGGTTTTAGAGGTGATGAACTAAAGAAACACATGGATGCAGCTAGCTACTCTTATACTAAGAATGAACACCTAGCTGCCATGAATGATTTGAAAAGAGAGTGTAAAGCAGCTTGGGCATGGCTTAATAAAGTGCCAGTTCATACATGGTCTAGACATGCAATGGATTTTACATGCAAGACTGACCTAGTTGTGAACAACATCAGTGAGGTGTTTAACAAAATGATCTTAGATGTTAGAGGGAAGCCAATAAAGACTATGCTGGAAGGAATAAGGACTAAATTGATGGTCAAATTTAACACAAATAGAACTAAGACAGAGACAGCAACTTGGGAGATTTGCCCAACATATGCAGAGATGTTAGAGGAGGCTAAGTACAACTCAAGGTGGTGCCAATCTTTGATGGCTGGTCCTAACATTTACCAAGTTAGTAGTGGAGATAACACCTACTCAGTAAACTTGCTGCATAGAACATGTGGATGTAGGAAATGGGATATGACTGCTATGCCTTGCAATCATGCAGTATCTGCAATTGTTAAAGCTAAGTTGCAACCTGAAGACTTTGTTGATGATTTCTTCAAGAAGGCAATGTACCAAAAAGCATATTGCAATATCATATTTCCTGTCCCTGGTCCAAATCTGTGGCAAAGGACAAGAACTCAGGACATAGAGCCTCCAGTTTTCAGAGACAAAGTTGGGAAGCAACAAACAAAGAGGAGGAAGAACCCATTTGAAAAGCCAGCACCAAGAGATACATCTAGGATGGCATCCATTACTTGTAGCAACTGCAAACTTGTAGGGCACAGATACACTGTGTGCTCCAAGCCCTTGAAACCATCTCTTGCTATGAGAAAAAACCAGCATCAGGTTAGCTAAGCATATTTGTTTATGTTTTTTGTCTTACTTGAAATTCATAGTTATTAATTGTTTCTGTTTTTTAAATGCAGCCAAATAGGTCAGATGCTTCTGCTTCATCTCCAGTTGATGCAGCAACAAGGAAGAGGCCATCTCCAAGTACAACAGATGTTGGGACTGCTCCTCCCAGGAAGAAAGCTGCACCTGCTGCACCTGCTGCTACTGCTCCACCAAGGAGCAGAGCTGCACCTGCTGCTACTGCATCTAGTGCTCCTCCAAGGAGGTCTCCTAGGAAGAATGCAACCCCTGCACCTACTGCTCCTCTAAGGAGGTCTCCAAGGAAGAAAACTACCCCAGCTGGTACATCTTCTACATCTGCTGCAGGCCATAGGGGAACTTTTCATGCTCCAAGACAGACTGGAAGGAAGAGGACTGTTTCCTACAAGATGAGAGAGTACCTACATGCTTCTGGTAACTAGATGTTGCCTTAGTTGGCTGCTTGATTTAAATGTCTCTGTTGGCTGTTAAACTAGATGCTGGTGTTGGCTGTTGAACTTGATGTTGGTGTTTGTTGTTGAACTAGATGCCTTTGTTGGCTGTTAAACTAGATGCTGGTGTTGGCTGTTGAACTAGATGCTGGTGTTGGATGTTGAACTATATGTTGGTGTTGGATGTTGAACTTGATGCTGGTGTACCATGTTTAACTTGATGCTGGTGTTGGATGTTCAACTTGATGCTGGTGTTGGATGTTTAACTTGATGCTGGTCATGTATGTTGGACTAGATGCCTATGTTGCATGTTGAACTTGATGCTGGTCATGTATGTTGGACTAGATGCCTATGTTGCCTATTGAACTTAAGCAAAATGACTCTAGGGTGCCTCAACGTCGAAAAACCACCTAAATGAGTCTAGGGTGCCTTGACGTCGAAAAATCACCTAAATGAGTCTAGGGTGCCTCGATGTCGAAAAACCACCTAAATGAGTCTAGGGTGCCTTGACGTCGAAAAACCACCTAAATGAGTCTAGGGTGCCTCGACGTCGAA
>LR738710.1:172039721-172102772 GCA_902687465.1 Secale cereale | reverse complement strand
GTGGGTGGGTGGGCTCGGGAGTTGTGGACGGGCCGACGGCGGCGGTCGGAGATGCGGCGAAGGACTGGGAGCAGAGAAGCTGCGGCGAACGAATGAGGGTTGGGGGTGGGTGGGTGGGCTAGGGCGACCGGTCAAATGGGTCCGGCTCGGGACGGCCCGCAAACGCCGTTAGACGGCGTCAACAGAGGGAAACGTCCGAACAGTACTGCCACGTCAGCAAAAGTGGGTCCCACCTGTCATAATCCAGCTTAAAACGACCGAATCGAGCGACTAGTGTTTTTTGCAAAAAATTAGCCTGGGAATTAGTGTTTTTGGGCACAAAACTAGAGACTTGTGGTTTCTGCAAGACAGTGCTTCAATGTCGATGTTTTTTGCAATTCACTCGTTTTATAGAGTTGGGCACTCGGTGACGTTGGTTTGGTTATCTGTTGTATTATTATCGGTAAAGCTATCTGCTGAAAGTTTGCTAGGAACAAAATCCTGGCGAACGATGGCAGTTTTGAATAATGCCACCCCAACCACATAAACTGCCATCCTAGGGGTTCGAGTTTGCCATCCCTCCTGGCGAACAGTCACCAGGAATTGGGGTCCATTATTAGGCTTTTGAGCATTGCCAACTTACTGATTTCATCCTAGAACAGCAAATTAAGACATATTTGCCCACTGTGCTCACATCACAATTCAAATTAAGATTTAAAAAATGGTCCCGCACACCTCATCGGCATCGTTTGTTAACAAATGACATGCAGATCCCTACCACTTCCTTTCGCTCTATCCAATGTGATACACGCACTAATTGGACACCCTTCCCGTTCACCGCATTAAGACTGTTGGCGCAAATAGACTTTTATGTTTTGTCGATGGAAAAATGATAGATGCAGACCAAGACAACCGTAAAAACTACACCCTCTGTCAATATAAGACGTTTTGACAGTTCAGTTTGAAACAGAGGTAGTAGTAATTAAGGAAGCTCGGTCATTAGTTATTTTTTCTAACAGAAGCTTCTTTAAGAGGGCAGGAGGCTCCTCTCCATTTCATACAGAAGAATACTTAAAAAACTAGATCAAAAACCATATATAGAGTGGTTGATTTAAGGATAACCGAAAAACCATGACAACAAGAAACACGGTGTATCAAGTAGCAACTAGACCTAAGATGCAACCCAACAGAAGCACGCATGCAGGAGGCGCCGGCGCTCACCAATACCACAACTAACAACAAGCAAACTCCACCAGCAAACTCGATCAGTAGTTGTCAATTCATATTTCAAGCTATTTTCAATCTATTCACATGAAAATTATGACCGGGAGTATTAACACCATTGAGCTATTATTATGAATACAAACAAGATATTCAAATTTATTGATCAAGCCTAGGTGAGACGTCATTGCAATTCCACAAGGTAGTCTCCCATCTCTTCTTGAAAAGTTATTTAAAGGAAAAGTTATCGAATATGAACAATGTCTGAGCCTCGAAACAGCAGGGCTCCAAGAATTTGCTGCCACACCCATCTCCCACCGATACCTTCATACCCATGGAGATTGTTCATATCACTCCGAGGAATTTCAGAATGGTAACCAAACCCTACTTAATTCGTAAGGTTTTTAAGCCTATCAATGCCAAACTCAAAGGACAATGCATGTGCCTTAGATATTGTGTGCTAGAGTTAGGAGTATGTGCGGGGGTTTATCAGGCAAAAAACTTCCAGCAGGTGTTAGAAGTCGGACAGACTTGCCTGAAGAGGATTACCACACCAGGACTCATGCCCTTTCTGCAACTAGGAAGATGAGACTATAAACCACATCTTGCTCACTTGTGTGTTCTCTAGAGAGGTATGGCTACATATTTGCCTTGCACTTATGTGCCGGTATGGGCACCTTGTCAGACAGACGTGCTAGTTGAGTGGTGAAGAGTAAAGAGAAGCAGGGGCTAAGCTCCAGTGTTAGAGATATATTTGGGTTACATATGTTTGGTAGTCTAGGATTTGTAATCCGTCTCCTACCTTATCTCTAGGAGATGCGTCTTGCCCTCCAAGTCTTGTACTCAATATATACTCGCCCTCGAGGCTCAATAATACATCTATCATATTCTGCACCAATCCCTCTCTCTCCCTTCTAACATCCAGGACCACTCGGGCAATCATCCTACTTGTCCTTTGGGAGTTGTGGAAGCATAAATGCAGTGGTCCTTGATGGTGTTACCCCGGAGATTGCCAAGGTCATGTGTCCCGTGACGCAGGAACGGCGAGCTTGGTGGAACGCATGGCTAATAAAGGGCAGTGTCGACGAGTTCTTTGGTAGGTTGAGTACGTGGAGTAGTCGTGAGTAGTCCCTTGTATGAGTGTGAGTGTGAGAGTGAAGTGGTCTAGTTGTGGAGGTGTTGCATGTAATATGTAATCGCCACACCGGTAGAGGGTTCTTTGTGCCCTTTCCCCTATCTTTATGAAATGATACGCATGTTATGCATATTCAAGAAAAAATATTGATAAGGATGAATCACGCATGAGCGTGATCTAAACCTTTCAGATATTTTAAAGAGGAAAGTAAAATTGTGCAATCAGCACTATTATATGTATACATCATTGTATTTGAAAAGAGGCAAAGCTTTGCCTTTTCCATTAGTTAAGAAGAAGATGGTTGCTCTGTGGAACTCAGTTGCCTCCTTGTTGATGTAAACATCCATCTGTATTGTACATGTACATTCCATCTAAATAGGCGGCATAGATAAGCGCTTGATATCGCACAAATGACTCACCAAAAATTCACACTAAACAATCACATGAAAGACACAACACGAGCAAAGGATACATGTAGGAGCACAAGCAAAGAGCGGACAAGTGAAGAAAGTCTTCATGGCTTAGCCTCCGGCTCCGGGAAGTGGAATTCTGGGACGATGGGCATCTCTGGCTTCGGTGGCAGCTCCACCTTAGGCAGCTCTGGCTTGGTTGGAAGGTGCACCTCCGGAAACGTTGGCAGCTCGGGCTTGGGTGGCAGGTGCACCTCAGGGAACGACGGTAGCTCTACCTTGGGCAGCTCGGGCTTAGGTGGCAGATGCACCTCCGGGAATGGCGGCAGCTCAACCTTGGGCAGCGTTGGCAGCTCCGGTAGGTGCTCCTCGCCTTTGGACGGAGCCGTCTCCTCCTCCAGGATTCTTGCCCCGCTGCTCATGGCGACGCACGAGAGGAGCAGCCCGACGAGGAATACAGCGGTGTTTCTCGTAGCCATTTTGATGGACGTCTATCGTTGTACTGTACTAGCTGGCTCTTGTGGTGTGGTTTTGATGTGGGAGAGACAGCAGGTGATATGTTCTATTTATAGTGTTTAAAAACGCTCAAGTGTTTTGGATCCAATGATTTGCAACGAGGTTGTTCACCTACTCGCGTGCAGTTCCTGGTTTTATGTGTGCTCTTTAATTTCGAGTCTCGGTCTGGCCACCTGCTTACGAATTGGGTGAAGAGAGATCAAAGAGTTCTTTCGGCTTTTGCGGCTGATGTTGAGGATAAACACGCAATTGTTAGGCCAGCTGCTAAGACTAAATGCCTTGTCCAGGGGACCATCAGGTCACAGACGAACACGAGCAAGTTTGTACATCAGCAATTGCCATTGCTAGCTGCCGCCAACTAGACTCCTACCCTTTCTTCCTTATCCCGCATCCGAGCGACACCCAAGAGGTTATGCTATAAGAATAACACGTGCTCGTCCGTTTGTCAGATTTTTCCCATATCGGATACAATTAGTAGAGACAATGAAAATTAAATACTCTCTCTGTAAACAAATTTATTATTTCTTTACGGAGGGAGTAAAAATTTGAGTTCAATGTCTGGTTCAAAGGCCCTTTTGGGTCTCCGAACTTGTCTACTTGCCAAGGTCCTGAAGCTGGTAGTTGCCTATTTGTCTCTAAACTATTATTAAGATAGTTACTTTAGCTACAAACCCTGCTTAATTTGCTTGCTCGGTCGCTTAACTCGGTGGCGTTGGTTTGATTGTTGTTGTCTTATTATTTGGCTTTTGAATTTGGCCAAACTGTAGATTTCATCCTACACAAGAACAAATTGGGACACCAAAAATCTAGAGTAAGGTAACAAAAAAGTGGTCCTGCACTCATCATCAGCGGCGTTTGTGTTGACACTTGACACCCAGATCACTGCCACCTCCATTCGCTGGATGCTAGCATACGACATGGAGTTAAAAATAGGACCAGGTCCAGGAAAAAAAATAAGAAAAGTTGAGACCAGGCGGCCATACAACACGGAAGTGAGCTACCACGCCCACGCACCCAAGAACAGTGTGATTCTGGGACACCCCTGAGACACCACTCTTTCTCAAAGCTTGTTGTGAAAATTGTTGCAATAAGGAAGCATGCATACTTACGAAGGGCTCTTACGAGAAAAGGGTAATTGTGAGAAGAAAATATATTTCTCATATATACCAATATATAATCAGATCACTCACAACACTCACTGAAAACCACAACTAAACAATCAGATCATCGACACAACACGGCGATAGGTACATGTACGCGGAGCAGAGGAGGTACAACAAGGCAACGATATTGATAAGGTAGTTCTCATGGCTTGGCCTCTGGCTCCGGCAGGTGGAACCCGGGAACAGTGGGCATCTCGGGCTTCGGCGGCAGCTTCATCTTGGGCATCTCCGGCTTGGGTGGCAGGTGAACCTCTGGGAACTTTGGCAGCTCCACCTTGGGCAGCTCCGGCTTGGGTGGCAAGTGAACCTCCGGGAATGTTGGTAGCTCCACCTTGGGCAACTCCGGCTTAGGTGGCATGTGCACCTCCGGGACTGTGGGCAATTCAGGCTTAGGTGGCAAGTGCACCTCCGGGACCGGCGGCAGCTCCATCTTGGGTAGCTCAGGCTTAGGTGGCAGGTGCACCTCGGGGAATGGTGGCAGCTCTACCTTGGGAAGCGGTGACACCTCGGGCTGGTGCTCCTCCTTGGACGGAACGGTCTCTTCCAGGTTTCTCGCCGCACTGCTCATGGCAACGCATGAGATAAGAAGCCCAAGGAGGAGGACGGCAGCGCTTTTTAAAGCCATATTGCTTGGCGTGTGCAGCACTGGTTAAGCTCTGGCAGTGCGGTTTGGGTGTGGCTGTGTCACCGTGTGGGATAGACAGCAGGTGCTGCTTGCTACTTATATCGTGCAGAGGACCAGAGAGTCCAGCGCTATGCAACAAGTTTGGTCATCTACAAGTTTCAAAGTCACATCTGCTCAGGATTTGGGTCAGGAAAGAGCACTCTGTCTGTTTAGGTTGCGGTTGAGGACACCGTGTGCATGGCAGGTACGACCGTACAAGCATATATAGCTGTTAGGTCAGCTGTGAAGACCAAATGGTGCGTCCAAGAGTTTAAGAGGTTTTACGGCACAAGCAAGTCTGTATATCAGCAAAGCAATGCTTTAGTAAAACAAAACAAAAAATTGCCGAAGCAAAATCAGCCTGGAGTTTAACAAGCTAGAACAATTATCTTGAAATTATGAATCACAACGTTGTCATAATGTGTTGGCTTTTCAGAGTTTCGGCAAGTAAGGAGCACAAAACAAAACTTGGTTGCAAAATCTGGTGACCCCTAACATGGATCTACTTATGCGCAAGCGCTGGCATAGGATGCAACAACTTCATTTGACATCTTGATCTGACAACAGGGCGCCCATGCTTCCCACCATAATTGGCATGGTTTGGTTTTTTAGGGATGTCTTGTCAACCAATATAATCTGGATTGAACAGCTGTTAGCTGCAAAACATGCAAGGAGTTCAATAAAGGACACTAAGGCTTGTTATGCAAGATGAAATAAATGGTTATAAAACTGGATTATTTAAAACTGAGATTGGTTAAAACCTGGATAGCACAAGAACATATGGGAGGGAATCTTCATCACGCTATCTCAACCCCTGATGAGATACACAGCTTGGAATCAGCTCCACCACTTATCACGCTGTCCCCTTTCCACCAATCAGCGCATAAAACCTACAACCAGTGAACTCTGTTGGGTATCTCATTTTTCCCACAAGTATGCAAAAGGTAATCACAAATTGAAAAGGTTACCTTATCTTTGTGGGAGTCCACAGAAGCCAGAGGCCACTGCAGCAGGAGCAAAATAATTAACTATATGTTTAAGCAATGATTTGAGAGAAAGAGAACGATTCAGGAAATATTTTACAGAATCTTACAGCTGTTCTTAGATCCCACAGCATCACTTTCCCATCAAACGAGGAAGATATCAAATGAAACCAGGAACTTGGATGCCATTTGCAGGCAGAGATCCAGCTTGAGTGTGAAGAGAACTGAAAAATAGGAGCTGTTGTTCCTGTTCAAAGGAAAACATATGAGCTAATTTGAATGTGTTTCCAACAAAGCTATACAAAACATAGTGTTTAGTATGTTTACCAGGTTTGCGGGGATCCCATACCCTCAATACAGGGTCAGAACCACCAGCTGCAATCAGTGAAGAGCCCTCGCCACCACAGTCCAAACAATTCAAGGCCTTCCCACAAAACTAGAAGAAAGATTGGAGATAAAATAGAATAAGATTGGTACAGTTATGAAACAGAGCAATAGAGCTGCACTAGTCATATGACCACTGGACAAATATACTGTTTGGACTGTACAAATGAGTCGATAATAGGGCTTGTACTCTTTCAGTTTGCAAGAGGCAAAACTGAGAGATAAACTAGAAAATCAGCACCCATATTGAAAAGTTGTTCCTATCCTACTGCTATGCTAGCACAGAAACAGCATATGATTTGTTTTCACAGCTAGTCAGATAACAACAGAGTGCACTCTATAATTTGAAACCTATTTCTCTCGGCATACCATATTCCATGTTTCTCTCCCTGTTTGAGCATCCCACTGCCGAACAGAATGATCCCAAGATGCCGAATATATTGTTCGCTGCTCAGGCCAAGCAACAGAAGAAACACATTGTGTGTGTCCCAGAAGTGTTGAAGATGCTGAACCCTGGAGTACAACAGGATAAAAACTGTGAGTTCAACAGGATTTAACATGAGTTCATGACAACAAATGAATTCATTGTAGCACAAGGATTTCAAAAAACAAGGCCAGGCCCATTTTCAAGTGAATAACTGGAATAAAGAGGTCCAGTCACTACAAAAAAGTCAAGAGTAGCTTACAACTTTAACAGAACCAAACCATTTTTAACTCTGCTGTGTATTCATACTGCTTGGACTGGAATTATAAAAAGCAGCATATACAAAATGGAATAAAAAACACCAAAGATACAAAATGGAATGAAACGTACTTGGCTTCTTAACTATATCAAGCAACAGATAAATATACTTCACCACACAGGCATTACGCGTATAGGAACCAAGAATTTGGATTACAACATAACTAACAAGTACCTCTAACTGAGACTCTTCAGGTCCAGATGCATCAGAGTTCATCCTTCTCTTTTTCACAGAGACGGTGTCGCCATCTTCTTCAGATCCTTCGACTGCCCATAGCTTAATAGTGGTATCCCAGGAAGCAGAACATATCTAGGTACGGAAAAATACATTCAGAAGAAGAAATCAGGGTAAAAATATAATATAACATTGTTGTGCAACATCAGATCAAGTGAATCATTACCATATTTCTGGAAGGGTCAACAGCAATACTTTGAATAGCTGATGTATGACCAGGAAGAATTTTGTAAGCTCCAATTCGCTTCGAGGAGCCGATGGTGACTGAAGTATCAAACTTCAAGAATGCGTAGCATAATTTAAGATCGAAAGAAGTATATAGAGCGTAAATAAAAGTATAAAACAAGTCTTGGAAAAGGAAAACTGCGTAGATTTACCTTGAACAGGCGCAATGACCTATCCTTTGAGCCAGTCACGACATGCAAACTGCCATCAGTTTCAACTCCTGGAACAACATTATTCAAGTTAGTTTGCTTCAAGATACATATGGCCTGATACTGGCAATGGTAGGAAAATAATTAGCAACAGGAATGCACCAGTATATCAATTTTAATAAATGTTATATATTATTAGAAAAGTAACCTTTATTGATGAAGCTGGCAGAAGTAATTGCACCACTGTGTCCCTCCAAAACTTGAGTACATTCAGCTGCATCTTTCCATATTCTATGCAAGAATGAAATTTAAAAAGGTAAGACATACGAAAGTCTACATACTTTGTAACAATTGACACTGTTTATTCACTTTTTTAAAACAGGGTCAAACAGAATAAACAGAAGATATGATAGATGCACACCTTGCAAGACCATCATAGCAACCTGTTAATATGAAGCTGCCAAAAGATCAGTGGATTAGTAATACTGGAATACACAAAGAAGCAAACATCAAAGAATGGTCAACAATGTAGATGGTTCGTTTATAAAAAAAAAAACTGGTTTATGCATGTCAAGTAAACGATCAAAGATGCCACTATGTAACTGTGAACGAGTGCATAGTTGTACAATACTGATCTGGTTGAGACACCAAAGAGGATATTTTTACAGGATTTCAGTTGGGTTAGTTAGTGCAGTTACATGTTGAATCTTGTAACTCGCAAAAGCCCAGCCCCAGAATGATATAATTGGGAAGTCTAGGATTTCTCGGTCGCGGCTCTCTGGCTTAGGAAGGCACGCAACTAAAATTTACTAAAGCCGCTTGAATATATCTTGGCTTGGCTATCTAAGGGTTAGCTCCTTTTAGTTGTATCAATAATTTATAAGTATATTATGAAAATATTGGTAAGCAAGGTGAGTCACACTCAAAACCTCATCCAAGCCATAAACATTCTATTGCTTACCAAAAAAACTTCTAAAGACTGTTTAGAACCTTCTTGGGAGGAAAGAACTGGAAATACTGCACAAGTGACACATAGGTACAGTCCTGATTCTTTAACCTTCATAAATAGTTTCCTTGATGATACATGTCCTTTACACGAGATAGTTGCCTACAGCATGTCCTATGAAACAGATAAAGACATGCAAAACTAACTCGTTTTTTTGGCATTGCCTGAGCACAGCAGCATGTCAGAATACGAATCTGCCCTCTATTTCAGCTTAATTTGAAGTTGATGTTATCGTCCCTCAGTATTACCACTTGATCACAACATATCCCCTGCTTCTACAGTGGAAGCCAGTGTGGACATGGTATAGAGAGGTATCTAAACAATGGATTACTAAAGTATTCATAAACTATTTATGCAAGCAGACCGATGATAATCCTCATTTTAACCTTCTCCAGCTCAACTACCACCTACTATGAAGTATGAACCGAAAATGGACATAATCGGGGTTTTTTTGGCATCAAGTAGCCACCGCTATCCAACTAAGGCAAGGCATTCCTCAATTCCAAAAACAGAATGCCACTTCATCCAATTGTAAGTAATACACACATTGCCGCAAGTCCTTGACAAATTAGAGCATCAATGACCAACTAAATCCTCAGCATACCACAGCCATACCTTGGGTTAGACCCATCAACCGCGCTAACCCAGTCATCGTGTGGCAATGGTGGCTCCTGCTTCCTCGGCGCCACGGCCTTTATGTACTCGAGCTCGAGCACCCGCTCCTGCAAAAGCGTTCACACCAAATCCCAACACGATTTTCACGACCACGTCCATGGCACAGAAACACCTCCAAAACTAAAAATTTCCAAACACGAATTTATTACCGCCGAGATGCCCTTGGCGAGCAGGAACTGATGGAGCGGCATCCGCACGAGCTCGCCATCCACGATGAAGTCGAAGGGCTGCGCCTGGTGGTCCGGCTCGGCTGCGGAACGGAGCGACCGGTTAAGAAAAGGAAAAAATCGCGTCATACCGAGGTCAGGGCTAGGGTGCGGATGTCGCGCTCACCGGAGAGGAGGAGGCTGTTGACGATCTCGGAGAGGCCCATGCGGGAGAGCTCGGCGGGGACCGCGATGGCGGTGGGCGGCGCGCGGAGCGGAGGCGGCAGCTTCGTCACGAAGCGCACGCGCACCTGGCGCGACGTGTCGGCGTCCATGGCGGCGGCGGCGGCGGCGTCGGACGGGAGGCGGGTGTGCGGCGGCGGGAAGGGTGTGGGGGAGGGTTTTGGGACTTGAAAGGTGGGCTTGTTTGGTTAGGGTTTTTGGAGTTCGCGGGGCCCGACTGCAGCGACGGGAACTCGGAGGAGACACGGGAGGCAAGTCAGCTGCTTTGCGGGAAACCCCTGCAGGTATCATTTTATTGCATTTCCGTCCAAGCTTACTTACATTGTTCTGGGCTTCTGGCCCAGTGTAGGTTGACGAGCACTGAGCGTGACGCTGGCCCAGTACACTGGCCCATTACTAGCCGGGACCTGTAATGTGTTCCCTTTTTAAACCTGACGTTTGCTCAAAAAAAAAAACTGACAATCGTCATGAACACCTCCATGATATTGTGCTCGCGGGCCTCGAGATTGGCGAAGTCACCACAAAAGGCATTTCTAACCGATCCCCTATAACCGGTTAGAGCAGTAAAAACTCGGTTTTACTCCTCCAACCGGCACCTAGCCGATCCCCAATCCACCGACCACCGTAAGGGAGTAAAAATTATACTTCGGCCCCAACTTTCTCCTTAAATATATTCGACCACTCCGCGGGTGAGTAAAAAGGCACGCCTCTCCCTCGTGTCGCCTCCGCCATGGCATCTTCACCGGCGCGCCTCCCAACGACTCCCCGTCGGCCCCGCCGCCACCTCATTGCCTCCCTTGTCCCCCCACCGCCCTTCTGTTTGTCGTCAAGCCTGTTTGGCCCCCTTGTCGTCGTCGAAATAAAGGTGAAAGGCCGCCGCCGTCTCCATTGTTTGATTCGGCAGATTGCTTCGTAGTTTCTTCTTCTTTTGTCGGTTGCCGCATCTCACCTCGCTTGCACTCCGCTGCAGGTCATTCGCTCGCGTCGCCGCCCGCCGGTTTAGTCTAAACGACATCGGTCGGCCGGTGCACCACCACCGCACCGCAAGTGTTTGACGAATTTTCTAGGTGAGTTTGTTTTTGTTTGTTTCTCTTTGAACCGAGCCATTTGGATGTAAATGTAGAGGTTGAGGGAGATGGTCTTGGAGGACTCATCGTCATCTGAAGAGGAAGAAGACGAGGATGACTTTGACACAGTTTTAGGCATGATTTTCCACGATGATGTTCGACGGCCTAGGAGATGATTATAGTTTGACCTCATACGCATCTGTGATAGAGCAGAGGGCCATACCAAGATCATGAGAGACTACTTTGATCCAAAGTTAACCTATCCGAAGAAGTACTTTCATCGATGCTTTCGGACGCACACAAGTCTATTTTTTTACCATTGCAGAAGTCGTTGAGAGATATGATGACTGATTCAAGCTCCAAAAAATGCATGTGGATAGATAAGTGCAAGCCCTCTAATGAAGTGTATTGCGGTTGCTCGAGTCGTGGCATATGAGTGTTCATGTGATGCAGTTGATGACTATGTCCGCATTAGTGAAGACACAATCTTGGAGGTTGTTCGAAGGTTCACTCAGGCAGTGATCGTTGTCTTTGGCCCAGAGTACTAAAGAGCACCAACCGACAAAGGCACCCAGAGGCTGATGACTGAGAGTGAAGCAAGAGGGTGGCCAAGGGTGTTTGGATCACTTGACTGTATGCACTGGACATGGAAGAATTGTCCTGCGGGGTAGAAGGGCCAGTACAAAGTCCACTGCAATGATCCAAGGATCATTCTTGAGGCAGTTGCAATGCATATGATATTCATTATTTGGTTTGTCTGGCTCTCACAATGACTTCAACATGCTGTCGAGATCACCAATGTTTTCTAGGCTTATTACAGGCGTGCTCCTGCTTACAACTACTCGGTCAACGGGCAGAACTACTCGATGGGTTACTACCTTGCGGATGACATCTATCCACCATGGGCCACCTTGGTCAAAACAATTCCGCGTCCAGAAGGTAACAAAAACATTCACTTTGCCCGATGTCAAGAAGATGTTAGGAAAGATGTTGAGAGAGCCTTTGGTGTGCTTCAGAAACTCTTTGTAATTGTTCATGGCCCTGCCGAGTATGGGAGCTCCAAGATTCTATGGCAGACCATGACTTGTTGCATCATTTGCATAGCATGATCATTAAAGTCGAGAGGGATCTGCCGGAGAACTTTCAGTACATCATCAACGAGACTCCGGTTGAGCCAGAGTATGATACGAATAAGATCCTTGCATTCCTTGAGGAGCATCGCAAGATCGAGAACCGACAAGTTCATGCTCAACTCTAACAAAATCTTATTGAGCATCACTGGCAACGTCTTAGTGAGTCCTAGTTGAACTATCACATGTTATTTGCTACATATGTACCATTCGGGGTGTTTAAAGTTGAATAATTTGGTTTGTAAACTATATTTTTGATTTTCTTGAACATTCAACTTTATGTTTAGTTTCTATGTGTGCTAATCTGTTGGTGCAATGCATACTAGAATTGCACAGTTTAGAAAAAACAAAAATTTACTCTGTTATATATAGGAGATCGGTTAGGTCCGGCCAAAACTAAGGGTTTACTCCACCGAATACTCCACTATTTTTAGGGGGTCAGTTAGAAACGCCTTTGACAACAATGAAAATTGCTGGAATTTTGTATATTTACGGGCCAACCCAATAGCAGTTTCAGAAATTCCCAATAAATCCTAGATGCCCACGCAACCCATTCGTACAAGGCAGAAGGTGGAACTAAAGTTTAGTCCCACATTGCTTGTTTGGTGGGAGCTGGACCTCCTTATAAGGGAGGTTGTTTCCCCACATGTATGAGTATGAGAACAAGAGGGGCACCCACGCGCGCTCCCCCTCCACCGCCCGCCTCGCCACGCCATGCTCGTCACGACGCGACGCAACGCGGGTTGCGGGAACGAGCCGATGTCGAAATTTTTGCCACGCATGACGGGTATACAAATGGTCATGCGGGAGATGAAACGTTTTTCTATAGTGTAAATTGAATCCAAACAGTGTTCCTCTTCGGCTACAGACTGTTCGCTTCATCTCCCTCTTTTGCTTCACCTCCCGTCGCTGCCCTCTCACCTACTTCTCATGTGCCTATAAAAGGGAGGTCGCTCGAGACACACCAAAACTTCTTCTCCCTCTCGCCATCGGTTTCAATCTATGAGTTGTTGCTATCTTACCCCTCCCGGCTTGCGGCGTGCACCGCAGGTCGGGACAGTAGGCCTCAGAAACTCCACCTCTTTGAGTCCTGTATGGGAGAAGGTGAAGGAAATATGCCCTAGAGGCAATAATAAAGTTGTTATTTATATTTCCTTATATATCGTGATAAATGTCTTTTATTCATGCTAGAATTGTATTAACCGGAAACTTGATACATGTGTGAATATATAGACAAAAAAGAGTGTCCCTAGTATGCCTCTACTAGACTAGCTCGTTAATCAAAGATGGTTGAGTTTCCTGACCATAGACATGTGTTGTCATTTGATGAACGAGATCACATCATTACGAGAATGATGTGATGGAAAAGACCCATCCGTTAGCTTAGCACTATGATCGTTTAGTTTTATTGCTATTGCTTTCTTCATACATGTTCCTGTGACCATGAGATTATGCAACTCCCGAATACCGAAGGAACACCTTGTGTGCTATCAAACGTCACAACGTAACTGGGTGATTATAAAGATGATCTACAGGTGTCTCCGAAGGTGTTTGTGGTGTTGACATAGATCGAGAATAGGATTTGTCACTCCGAGTGTCGGAGAGGTATCTTTGGCCCCTCTCGGTAATACACATCATAATAAGCCTTGCAAGCAAAATGACTAATGAGTTAGTCACGAGATGATGTATTACGGAACGAGTAAAGAGACTTGCCGGTAACGAGATTGAACTAGGTATGAAGATACTGACGATCGAATCTCGGACAAGTAACATACCGATGTCAAAGGGAATGACGTATGCTGTTATGCAGTTTGACCGATAAAGATCTTCGTAGAATATGTAGGAGCCAATATGAGCATCCAGGTTCCGCTATTGATTATTGATCAGAGATGTGTGTCGGTCATGTCTACATAGTTTTCGAACCCGTAGGGTCCGCACGCTTAACGTTCGATGATGATTAGTATTATGAGTTATGTGATTTTGATGACATAAGTTTGTTCGGAGTCCCGGATGAGATCAAAGACATGACGAGGAGTCTCGAAATGGTCGAGACATAAAGATCAATATATTGGAAGGCTATATTCGGACATCGAAATGGTTCCAAGTGATTCAGGTAGTTTTCAGAGTACCGGAGAATTACGGGAATTCGTCGGGGGAAGTTAATGGGCCTTATTGGGCTTTAATGGAGAGAAGGAAGAAGGGCCAGGAGGTGACGCGCGCCTCCCTTTGCCCAAACCGAATTCGACAAGGGGTGGGGCACGGCCCCCCCTCTTTCCTTCTCCCTCTCATACTCTTTCCCTCTCTCCCTCTCTTGGAAAGGAAGGGGAGTCCAGCTAGGATTGAGAACCCTAGTTGGACCCCCCTAGGGCGCGCCCAACCTGGCCGTCGGCCTCCTCCTCTCCCTCCTTTATATACGTGGCCAGGGGGCACCCCAAAGCACAATGGACAATCTCTTAGCCGTGTGCAGTGCCCCACTCCACAGTTACACACCTTGGTCATATCGTCGTAGTGCTTAGGCGAAGCCCTGCGCCGGTAACATCATCATCACCGTTACCATGCCGTCGTGCTGACGGAACTCTCCCTCGTCCTCAACTGGATCAAGATCTCGAGGGACATCGTCGTGCTGAACGTGTGTTGAACACGGAGGTTCCGTACGTTCGGTACTTGGATCGGTTGGACCGTGAAGACGTTCGACTATATCAACCGCGTTATTAAACGCTTCCGCTTTCGGTCTACGAGGGTACGTGGACACACTCTCCCCGCTCGTTGCTATGCTTCTCCTAGATAGATCTTGCGTGATCATAGGAAATATTGGAAATACTACGTTCCCCAATAGTGGCATCATGAGCCAGGTCTATGCGTATATGATATGCACGAGTAGAACAGAAAGAGTTGTGGGCGATAATAGTCATACTGCTTACCAGCATGTCATAATTTGATTTGGCGGTATTGTTGGATGAAGCGGCCCGGGCCGACATTACATGGTCGCGTTCATGAGACTGGTTCTACCGACGTGCTTTGCACATAGGTGGCTGGAGGGTGTCAGTTTCTCAAACTTTAGTTGAATCGAGTGTGACTACGCCCGGTCCTTGTTGAAGGTTAAAACATCACACTTGATGAAAAATCGTTGTGGTTTTTATGCGTTGGTAAGAACGATTCTTGCTAAGCCCGTAGCAGCCATGTAAAACTTGCAACAACAAAGTAGAGGACGTCTAACTTGTTTTTGCAGGGCATGTTGTGATGTGATATGGTCAAGACGTGATGAATTATACGTTATTGTATGAGATGATCATGTATTGTAAATTATCGGCAACCGGTAGGAGCCTTATGGTTGTCTCTTTATTGTATGAATTGCGAAAGCCATGTAATTGCTTTACTTTATCACTATGAGTTAGCGATAGTAGTAGTAGCAAATAGTTGGCGAGATGACCACGACGCTACGATGAAGATCATGGTGTCAAGCCGGTGATGATGGAGATCATGACGACGCTTTGGATATGGATATCAAAAGCAGAAGATGATGATGGCCATATGATGTCACATATTTTGATTGCATGTGATGTTTATCTTATTATGTATCTTATTTTGCTTAGTACGACGGTAGCATTATAAGATGATCCCTCACAAAATTTCAAGGTACAAGTGTTCTCCCTGAGTATGCACCGTTGCGACAGTTCATCATGCTGAGACCCCACATGATGATCGGGTGTGATAAGCTCTACGTTCGCATACAATGGGTGTAAGACAGTTTTGCGCATGTAGAATATTCAGGTTAAACTTGACGAGCCTAGCATGTACAAACATGGCCTCGGAACACTGGAGGCGGAAAGGTCGAGCGTGAATCATATAGTAGATATGATCAGCATAAGATGTTCACCATTGAAAACTACTCCATCTCACGTGATGATCAGACATGGTTTAGTTGATTTGGATCACTGATGACCCACAAGTGTAGGGGATCTATCGTAGTCCTTTCGATAAGTAAGAGTGTCGAACCCAACGAGGAGCAGAAGGAAATGATAGGCAGTTTTCAGTAAGGTATTTTCTGCAAGCACTGAAATTATAGGTAACAGATAGTTTTGTGATAAGATAATTGGTAGCAAGTGACAAACGATAAAAGTAAATAAGGTGCAGCAAGGTGGCCCAATCATTTGTGTAGCAAAGGACAAGCCTGGACAAACTCTTATGCAAGGTAAAGCGCTCCCGAGGACATATGGGAATTATCGTCAAGCTAGTTTTCATCACGATCGTCTGATTCGCGCTCGGTACTTTGATAATTTGGTATGTGGGTGGACCGGCGCTTGGGTGCTGCCCTTACTTGGACAAGCCTCCCACTTATGATTAACCTCTAATGCAAGCATCCGCAACTACAAAAGAAGTATTAAGGTAAACCTAACCATAGCCTGAAACACATGGATCCAAATTAGCCCCTTACGAAGCAACACATAAACTAGGGTTTAAGCTTCTGTCACTCTAGCAACCCATCATCTACTTATTACTTCCCAATGCCTTCCTCTAGGCCCAAATAATGGTGAAATGTCATGTAGTCGACGTTCACATGACACCGCTAGAGGAGAGACAACATACATCTCATCAAAATATCGAACAAAGACCAAACTCACATGACTACTAATAGCAAGACTTCTCCCATGTCCTCAGGAACAAAAGTAACTACTCACGAGACATAATATTGTTCATGATCAGAGGGGTATTAATATGCATAATGGATCTGAACATATGATCTTCCACCAAATAAACCAACTAGCATCAACTACAAGGAGTAATCGACACTACTAGCAACCCAGAGGTACCAATCTGAGGTTTGGATACAAAGATTGGATACAAGAGATGAACTTGGGTTTGAGAGGCGATGGTGCTGCTGAAGATGTTGATGAAGATAGCCCTCCCCAAGATGGGAGAGTTGTTGGTGATGACGGCGGTGACGATTTCCCCCTCCCGGAGGGAAGTATCCCCGACAGAACAGCTCTGCCGGAGCCCTAGATTGGTTTCCGCCTCGGTTCCGCCTCGAGACGGTGGTGTCTGGTCCCGAAAGCCTCCTCCTAATTTTTTCCAAGTCAAAACGCTTCATATAGGAGAAGATGGGCACCGGGGGCCCACCGGCTGGCCCTCGAGGCAGGGGGGCGCCTTGGGAAGGGGGCGCGCCCCCACCCTCGAGGCCAGCCCGTGGCCCCTCTCGTGGGTTTCTTTCGCCAGATATTTTTTATATTTGCCGAAATGATATTCTGTGGAGTTTCAGGGCTTTTGGAGTTGTGCAGAATAGGTTTCCAGAGTTTGCTCCTTTTCCAGCCTAGAATTCCAGCTGCCGGCATTCTCCCTCTTCATGTAAACCTTGCAAAATAAGAGAGAAAAGGCATAAGTATTGTGACAAAACATGTATGAACAACCCATAATTCAATAAATATCAACTTATAAGCATGATGCAAAATGGACGTATCAACTCCCCCAAGCTTAGAACTCGCTTGTCCTCAAGCGAAAGCCGATATTGAAAAATATGTCCACATGTTTAGAGATAGAGGTGCCGATAAAAACAGAATACGGACATGAGGGCATCATGATCATTCTTATAACAGTAACTTATATAAATATAGTCATATGATCATTATGCTAAAGTAACAATTCATCCAAAATATCAAGTATGCATCATAAACTTCATTGGAAACTAACAAACTTTGGTCTTGGTCATTGAAGCAATTGCAAATTATCGTAACATCGGAAAGAGTCAATATAAGAGCTTTTCAACAAGCCTACATACTCAACTATCATATAGTCTTTCACATTTGCTCACACTCACGCAATACTTATGTTTATGGAGTTTTAATCGGACACAGAGAAAGATAGGGGCTTATGGTGTTGCCTCCCAACCTTTTACCTCAAGGGTAACGTCAACAGTAATAGATCATGAAAACTTACATCCAAGTGGGTATATATGTCAGGATCTTTCCAACACAATGTACTTGCCAAAGGATAAAATGTAAAAAGGAAAGGCGGGTTTCACCTTGGCACTTATAAGACAAGAATAAAAGATTGGCCCTTCGCAGAGGGAAGCAGAGGTTGTCATGTGTTTTTATGGTCCGATGCACAAAGTCTTAGCATAGAGGAACTTCGCTTTATATTGCCACTTGTGATAAGGACCTTTGTTATGCAGTCCGTCGCTTTTATTACTTCCATATCACAAGCTCGTATAAAGCTAATTTCTCCCACACTAATAAATCATACATATTTTAGCGGGTTTGCAACATGACAACTTACTTGGAAGGATCTTTCTCAATCCATAGGTAGGTATGGTGGACTCTCATGGCAAAACTGGGTTTAAGGATGTATGGAAGCACAAGTAGTATCTCTACTTAGTGCGAGGAGTTTTGGCTAGAATGAGGGGAAAAGGCAAGATCAACATGTTGGAAGATCCATGACAATATACTTTATTTCGGATATAAGAAAACATAACCCATTATGTTGTCTTCCTTGTCCAACATTAACTCTTTAGCATGTCATACTTTAATGAGTTCTCACAATCATAAAAGATGTCCAAGATAGTATATTTGTATGTGAAGCCTCTCTTCTTTTATTACTTCCTATTAATTGCAACGATGACCAAAACTATGTTTGTCACCTCCCAACAACTCTTATTTATCATACTCTTGTATGTGAGGTCATTACTTCCCATAAGATCGATATGATCTCTTTGATACTCTTTTTGTTTTCTTTCTTTTTATCATGAACCAAGTGAGGAAATCAAGCCCTTGACTCAACACTAATCTTTATTATATAGCTCACGGACTCGATTACAAAGGATAAAGCTCACAAAGCAAAAGCTCACAACTAGAGCATGCTAACTTTATTCTAATAGATCAAGATACTACTAAAAGGATCGAACTAAGTAAAGAGGTAAATATAGGAGTGATGGTGATACGATACCGGGATCACTCCCCCAAGCTTGGTAGTTTCCAAGGGGAGTGCCCATACCCATGTGATTATGTCTCCTTCTTCGGGGTTGGTGATGATGGGGTTGTTGCTGATGCAGGCTTGTTGTTCTTCCACAGCATGGGCTCACCATCATAGAAGGATGATCGAGTCTCCGGGATACTCAAATCTGCAGCCAAACTCATGTTCTTGAATCTATATTCATACTCACAGTTTTGGTTCTGCGGGTCATATATCTGGGCTTGGAGGTGATTGATCTTCTCTTGAAGATTAGAGATGGCTTCCCCGAAGATCCTCGAGTCCATCTTGAGGTTGTTGGCAAGCTCCAAGATCATCATGTGGTTGGCATCGAGTCCTCGTTCCACCATACCTTGGCACTTGAAAACTTGTTGCTCCATTGCTTCGAGTCTTGTCTCCACGCTTCCGGTCCTTCTCGGCCCCTCAACATCACGGATGTGCAGCACCCCTCATGCAACTCCATGGTTTTGGGGTGGTGCAGCACCTCCGCAAGGTAGGGGTTGATGACCTACTCGAAGAACTTGTCCTTGGGGTGTTGGAGGATGCCATGACGATCCAGATCTGTCATAAACAGCAGCTCGAAACGAAAACAGAGGAATTTTGCGTGATACAGAGGTCAAAACCTTCGGGAGTATATATAATGATTTTTTCCTGAACGAAAGGAGTAACCCACAAGAAAACGGAGTCCAGGGGACACACGGGGTGCCCTCGAGGCAGGGGGGCGCGCGCCCTACCCTCGCGGAGGCCCCGTGTCTCCTCTGGACTGCGGTTTATTTTTCTATTTTTCTAAATGTTCCAAAACAGAGAAAATTTTCCTTTAGAACTGTTTTGGAGTCGGTCTACTTACCGTATCACGTACCTCTTCCTTTTGGGAGGCTGAATCATTCTGGAAAGTGTCCCTTATGTATTCCTCCAGGGTTATGGTTTCAATAATATTATTTTCAACATTTATAGGATTACCTGAGATATAATGTTTGATCCTTTGACCATTCACCACCTTCGGATTTGTGCCTTCGAAGTTGTTGATTTTTATGGCACCGGAACGATAGACCTCCTCGATAACGTAAGGTCCTTCCCACTTGGAGAGAAGTTTTCCTGCGAAAAATCTTAAATGAGAGTTGTATAGCAAAACATAATCACCTACGTTAAACTCATGCTTGTGTATCCTCTTGTCATGCCATCTTATAACTTTTTCTTTAAATAACTTGGCATTCTCGTAGGCCTGGGTTCTCCATTCATTGAGACAGCTAATGTCAAATAACCTCTTTTCACCGGCAAGTTTGAAATCATAATTGAGCTCTTTGATAGCCCAATATGCCTTATGTTCTAGCTCAAGAGGTAAGTGACAAGCTTTTCCATATACCATCTTATATGGAGACATACCCATAGGATTTTTGTATGCAGTTCTATAGGCCCATAATGCATCATCTAGTTTCTTGGACCAATTCTTTCTAGACCTATTAATTGTCTTTTGCAAGATTAATTTCAACTCCCTATTACTTAGTTCTACTTGACCACTAGTCTGTGGGTGATAAGGTGATGCAATTCTATGGTTGACATCATACTTAGCAAGCATCTTACGGAAAGCACCATGAATAAAGTGTGAACCACCATCAGTCATTAGATATCTAGGGACTCCAAACCTCGGAAATATAACTTCTTTAAGCATCTTAATAGAGGTGTTATGATCAACACTACTAGTTGGAATAGCTTCTACCCACTTAGTAACGTAATCAACAACAACTAGGATATGTGTGTACCCATTAGAGGCAGGAAAAGGTCCCATATAATCAAAGCCCCAAACATCAAATGGTTCAATAACAAGTGAATAATTCATAGGCATTTCTTGACGTCTACTAATATTACCGATTCTTTGACATTCATCACAAGATAAGACAAACTTATGGGCATTCTTGAAGAGAGTAGGCCAATAAAAACCGAATTGCAATACCTTGTGTGCAGTTCTGTCTCCCGCATGGTGTCCTCCATAGGCTTCGGAGTGGCACTTGCGTAGGATCTCTTCATGTTCATGCTCAGGTACACAACGTCTAATAATACCATCTACTCCTTCTTTATAAAGATGTGGGTCATCCCAAAAGTAATGTCTCCAAT
The DNA here is from genome assembly GCA_902687465.1 of Secale cereale. Taxonomy (NCBI): domain Eukaryota; kingdom Viridiplantae; phylum Streptophyta; class Magnoliopsida; order Poales; family Poaceae; genus Secale; species Secale cereale. The sequence continues at coordinate 172,081,627 of LR738710.1, read as the reverse complement.
CATAGAAGAACTTTTTCTTTTGCTGGTATGTGAAGCTAGGGGGTATAAACTTAGCAACAATATAATTAGCATTATGAGCATACCATGGAGCAGTACGAAAAGTACTTATGACAGCTAATTGTTCATCTGGAAAGCTATCATCAATAGGTTGTGGGTCATCAAGTATATTCTCTAACCTAGATAAGTTGTTTGCTACAGGGTTCTTAGCTCCCTTTCTATCAATAATATGCAAGTCAAATTCTTGCAGCAAGAGAACCCATCTAATAAGTCTAGGTTTAGCATCTTTATTTTCCATAAGGTATTTGATAGCAGCATGATCAGTGTGAATAGTTACTTTAGAATCAACGATGTAGGGTCTAAACTTATCACAGGTAAACACAACTGCTAAAAATTCTTTCTCAGTGGTAGCATAATTTCTTTGGGCACTATCTAGAGTTTTACTAGCATACTGGATAACATTCAATTTCTTATCAACTCTTTGCCCTAGAATAGCTCCTACAACATAATCACTAGCATCGCACATAATCTCAAAGGGTAAATTCCAGTCAGGAGGCTGGACAATAGGTGCAGAGATCAATGCTTTCTTAAGTATTTCAAATGCTTCTAGACAATCATCATAAAAAAACAAAAGGAATATATTTTTGTAAGAGATTAGTCAGAGGCCTGGAGATTTTGGAGAAGTCCTTAATGAACCTCCTATAAAACCCGGCATGACCAAGGAAACTTCGTATACCTTTGATATCCTTAGGGCATGGCATCTTTTCAATAGCATTAACTTTAGCTTTGTCAACTTCAATACCTCTTTCAGAGATTTTATGTCCCAGGACAATGCCTTCATTAACCATAAAGTGGCACTTCTCCCAGTTCAAGACAAGGTTAGTGTCTTCACATCTCTGCAAAACTCGATCAAGGTTGGTTAAGCAATCATTAAAAGAAGTTCCGTAAACGGAGAAATCATCCATGAAAACCTCAACAATCTTTTCACAAAAGTCAGAGAATATAGCCATCATGCATCTTTGAAAGGTAGCAGGTGCATTACATAAACCAAAAGGCATACGTCTATAAGCAAAGGTACCGAAAGGACAAGTAAAGGTGGTCTTTTCTTGATCCCCCTTTGACACAGGTATTTGAGAGAAACCAGAATAACCATCTAGAAAGTAGAAATGAGTATGTTTGGATAACCTTTCTAGCATTTGATCAACAAATGTCAAGGGGTAATGATCTTTCTTGGTAGCTTTATTTAACTTACGGAAATCAATTACCATCCTATAACCTGTAACTATTCTTTGCGGGATCAATTCGTCTTTATCATTAGGGACAACAGTCATACCTCCTTTCTTAGGAACACAATGGACATGACTTACCCACTGGCTATCAGCAATGAGATAGATAATACATGCCTCTAGAAGCTTTAGAATTTCCTTCCTTACCACTTCTTTCATCTTAGGATTTAATCGTCGCTGATGATCGATAACTGGTTTATCATTTTCTTCCAATTTTATCTTGTGTTGGCATATAGTGGGACTAATGCCCTTAAGATCATCCAGAGTATATCCAATAGCAGTTTGGTGCTTCTTCAGAGTTTTCAATAACCTTTCTTCTTCCTGCTCTGAAAGGTTAGCACTAATAATAACAGGATATATCTTCTTTTCATCAAGATAAACATACTTAAGATTATCAGGTAAAGGTTTAAGTTCAAACACGGGGTCACCCTTGGGTGGAGGAGGATCCCCTAGGATTTCAACATGCAAGTTGTTTTTCAATACGGGTCCCTATGTAAGGAATATTTCATCTATCTCCCTTCTCTCATTCATATCCGTATCATTTTCATGGTCTAGCAAGTATTGCTCTAAAGGGTCATTAGGTGGTACTGCAATAGAAGCAAGACCAATAAGTTCATCCTTACTGGGTGGTGCCTTTTCAAGGGGTTGTCTACGGAATTTAGCAAAGTTAAAATCATGAGACATATCCCCTAATCCGACAGTGACAATGTCTTTCACACAGTCTATCTTGGCATTAATGATATTCAAGAAGGGTCTACCAAATATAATGGGACAGAAAGCATCTTGTGGGGAACTAAGAACAAGAAAATCAGCAGGGTATTTAACCTTCCCACACAAGACTTCAATATCTCTAACGATCCCAACTGGTGAAATAGTATCTCTATTAGCAAGCTTAATAGTAACATCAATCCCTTCTAACTCAATAGGTGCAATATCATGCATAATTTCGTTATACAAATCAAAAGGGATAATACTCGCACTAGCACCTACATCGCATAAACCATGATAGCAATGATCCCCTATCTTAACGGAGATAACAGGCTAGCCTACACCAGGTTTATGTCTATTCCTAGCATTGGGTTTGGCTATTCTAGCAGACTCTTCTTGGAGATAAATAACATGTCCATCTAAATCTTCTACCAAGAGATCTTTAACCATAGCAACACTAGGTTCTACTTTAATTTGCTCAGAGGGTGTAGGTGTTCTAGTATTACTCTTACGAACTACAGTTGAAGCTTGAGCATGATCCTTTATCCTAACGGGGAAAGGTGGTTTCTCAGTATAAGAGGTAGGAATAACAGGATCAACATTATAAGTGATAGTCTTTTCTTCAACTTTAATAGGTTCAACTACTTTTACTTCAATAGGGGGATGATATTTAAACCACTTCTCCTTGGGGAGATCAACATGAGTAGCAAAAGATTCATAGAAAGAAGCTACCATCTCAGAGTCAAGTCCATATTTAGTGCTAAACTCACGGTAAACATCGGTATCCATAAAAGCTTTAACACAATCAAACTTAGGGGTCATACCTGACTCCTTACCTTCGTCGAGATCCCAATCTTCGGAGTTGCGTTTAATTCTTTCCAATAAATCCCATTTGAATTCAATAGTCTTCATCATAAAAGAGCCATAACAAGAATTATCGAGCATGGTGTGATTATTGAGAGAAAGCCGTGCATACAAAATTTGGATGCTCATTTTTCTTGAAAGCTCATGATTGGGGCATGAATATAACATTGACTTAAGCCTCCCCCAAGCTTGAGCGATGCTTTCTCCTTCGCGAGGCCAGAAATTATAAATATAATTGATGACCCACAAGTGTAGGGGATCTATCGTAGTCCTTTCGATAAGTAAGAGTGTCGAACCCAACGAGGAGCAGAAGGAAATGATAGGCAGTTTTCAGTAAGGTATTTTCTGCAAGGACTGGAATTATAGGTAACGATAGTTTTGGATAAGATAATTGGTAGCAAGTGACAAACGATAAAAGTAAATAAGGTGCAGCAAGGTGGCCCAATCCTTTGTGTAGCAAAGGACAAGCCTGGACAAACTCTTATGCAAGGTAAAGCGCTCCCGAGGACATATGGGAATTATCCTCAAGCTAGTTTTCATCACGATCGTCAGATTCGCGTTCGGTACTTTGATAATTTGGTATGTGGGTGGACCGGCTCTTGGGTGCTGCCCTTACTTGGACAAGCCTCCCACTTATGATTAATCTCTAATGCAAGCATCTGCAACTACAAAAGAAGTATTAAGGTAAACCTAACCATAGCCTGAAACACATGGATCCAAATCAGCCCCTTACAAAACAACGCATAAACTAGGGTTTAAGCTTCTGTCACTCTAGCAACCCATCATCTACTTATTACTTCCCAATGCCTTCCTCTAGGCCCAAATATGGTGAAGTGTCATGTAGTCGACGTTCACATGACACCACTAGAGGAGAGACAACATACATCTCATCAAAATATCGAACAAAGACCAAACTCACATGACTACTAATAGCAAGACTTCTCCCATGTCCTCAGGAACAAAAGTAACTACTCACGAGACATAATATTGTTCATGATCAGAGGGGTATTAATATGCATAATGGATCTGAACATATGATCTTCCACCAAATAAACCAACTAGCATCAACTACAAGGAGTAATCAACACTACTAGCAACCCACAGGTACCAATCTGAGGTTTGGATACAAAGATTGGATACAAGAGATGAACTAGGGCTTGAGAGGAGATGATGCTGGTGAAGATGTTGATGAAGATAGCCCTCCCCAAGATGGGAGAGTTGTTGGTGATGACGGCGGTGACGATTTCCCCTTCCCGGAGGGAAGTATCCCCCCCAGAACAGCTTTGCCGGAGCCCTAGATTGGTTTCCGCCTCGAGACGGCGGCGTCTGGTCCCGAAAGCCTCCTCCTGATTTTTTTCCAGGTCAAAACGCTTCATATAGGAGAAGATGGGCACCGGGGGCCCACCGGCTGGCCCTCGAGGCAAGGGGGCACGCCCTGGGAAGGGGGCGCACCCCCACCCTCGAGGCCAGCCAGTGGCCCCTCTTGTGGGTTTCTTTCGCCAGATATTTTTTATATTTTACGAAACGATGTTCTGTGGAGTTTCAGGGCTTTTGGAGTTGTGCAGAATAGGTTTCCAGAGTTTGCTCCTTTTCCAGCCCAGAATTCGAGCTGTCGGCATTCTCCCTCTTCATGTAAACCTTGCAAAATAAGAGAGAAAAGGCATAAGTATTGTGACAAAACATGTATGAACAACCCATAATGCAATAAATATCAACTTATAAGCATGATGCAAAATGGACGTATCAATCACGTGATCATTTAGATGACTAGTGGGATGTCTATCTAAGTGGGAGTTTTTAGTAATATGATTAATTGAACTTCAATTTATCATGAACTTAGTCCTGATAGTATTTGCAAATTATTTTGTAGATCAATAGCTCGCTTTGTAGCTCCCTTATGTTTTTGATATGTTTCTAGAGAAAACTAAGTTGAAAGATGTTAGTAGCAATGATGCGGACTAGGTCCGTGATCTGAGGATTATCCTCATTGTTGCACAGAAGAATTATGTCCTTGATGCACCGTGTGACACCCCGAGACCGATGCGCGAGGTGTCAGCCAGTTATTTGTCGTCGTTGCCATGTCATCTGCTTGCGTGTTGCATCTTGCCATGTCATCATGTGTGTTGCATCAGCATGTTTTCAAAACTTGCATCCGTCCGAGTCCTCCTCGTCCTTTCCGTTGTTCGTTCTGAGCCAGACACACTCACACGCGCCCGCGGCGCCTCTGAATATTTATTTTTATGAGGGGCCGAAAAACGTTCTCTGAATGGGTTGAAACTTGGCGTGTGGTCTTATTATAGTGTAGACAGACCGCCTGCCAAATTTCATCGCATTCGGAGCTCGTTTGATAGCCCAACGGACATATATAGCGGCACTAGTCGCCGGTTAATTCGTCGGACGTTTTCGGTCTCCGAAAACCGCCGCGGGCCTCTCCCTCTCTTCTCTTCTCTAAACCCGAGGCCTCTCCTACACAGCCCACTAGGCCTGCCTAACTCCCCCTTCGCTCCGGACCGTCAGATCACGATCCGAGCGTCCGAAACGGCCTCAAATCCCCCCTAAACCTAATCCTTGCCTATTTAAACACCCCCTCCATGCCAAAAATGGACTCCCCTAGCCTTCCCTAACCTCTAGCCCCCTCTCCATCAATTTCCGCGCGCAGCCAGCCCTCTCCCCCTCAATTCCGGCGCCTCCACCTCATCGCCGCCAAGTGGCAGCTGATACGTCTCAAATGTATCTACTTTTCCAAACACTTTTGATATTGTTTTGACCTCATTCTTGCATGATTTGAACTAAACTAACCCGGACTGACGCTGTTTTCAGCAGAGCTGCCTATATGGTTTTATTGTGTGCAGGAAAACGGATTTTTAGGTATCTCAGAAAAATCCACGAAAAATCACAGAAAATCCACGCACCCGAAGGAACCAGGAGCCAGAAGGGGGACCAGAGGGGGACCAGGGGGGCCCAGGCGCCCTGGTGGCGCGGCCCAGCCCCTGGCCGCGCCGGGGGTCGCCTGGGTGGGTCCCACGCCCCCTGGTGCCCTACTTTGACTCGTATTTTTACCCGTGACGAGGAAACCCCAGATCAGAAGTTCTTTTCGCAGTTTTCGTCGCGGAGCCGCCGCCACCCTCTGTTCTTCTTCGGGAGGGCTAATCTGGAGGCTGAATTGGCCTCCGGAGAGGGGAGATCGTCGCCATCGTCATCATCATCACCACTTCATCATCCCTCCATGACTTCTCCTTCCATGTGTGAGTAATCCCCTGCTGTAGGCGAAGGGGATGGTAGGGATTGGATGAGTTAGATCATGTAATAGTTTGTCAGATCGTTGGGGGCATGTTGCCTATCATCTACTATGGTGTTTATCATCTTTGCTTCAACTTGTTATTCTTAATGCTTGACACTTAGGGCCTGAGTGCCATGATTTCAGATCTGAACCATATGTGTTTGCATGAATATATTTGTGTTCTTGATCCTATCTATGAGTTGTTTGCACATGTTACGGTTCGGAACCGGCGATCCCAAAAGTGACAGCTTGGGACACCAAAGGGGATGGTCCGTAGTTTGAGGATTACATGTATCCATTGAGTTCATTGCTTTGTTCCGGTGCTCTTTGACAGGAGCACCTTAATCTCCATAAGTTCCTTTTGGCCCCGTTCGTAGCGGGATGGTAGGACAAAAGATGTTGTGCAAGTTCTTATTGCAAGCACGCACAACTACCTACGGGATACATGCCTAATGTTTGATATTTGCCTAGATGATCATTACTTTTCCGTGTGTCGTGCCCCAAGTTAGAATCATGATATATCTCATCCATGCAGCGCCCAACCATCCATCTCCCTAGCCTACAGTGTTTTAAATCCTGCTTGTCACTAGTTGCTACTTTTGCCATTTACCTTTACTATTTACTTTTGCTGTTTACTTTTACTATCACTATCATCACTATCATATCACTGTTACCATTTATCTTTTGTTGCAAGTAAGTATATTTCAGGTGCGGTTGAATTGACAACTCAACTGTCAAAGCTTATAAATACTCTTTGGCTCCCCGTGTGTCGAATCAATAAATTGGGTTATTCTTACCCGCGAAGACTATCTCGATCCCTTACGGTTGAGGGTTATCAGCAGCACGCCATTGGCCTCAGCCGCCCTCGGCCAACCATGAGCCGCCAAGTGGCGCCGCCACGTCGCCAGCACCCTCCCAACAACTCCCCAGCCGCGCAGGCCCGCCGGGGCCCGAAGCAAGCCCACCCCGGGCCGCACCGGGCCCGGACAGGCCCACGTGCGTGCCGCCACCCCAGCGTTCTCTCCTCCTCCCGCTTCGGCCTGGAGCTCGCGGGAGCTCCTCCCCGCCACCTCGCCGGTCCTGCGCCACGGCCACCTGAGCTCCCTCCGTCGCCGCCACGCGCCGGCAAGCGCGTCGCCCCGCGCCTCAGCGCCCCGCTTCCCTCCCCTCGAGCACCCTTGCTCCGCTGCCTCGCCGTTGAAGTGCCCGCCTCCGGCGACCTCAGCCAGTCGCCGCCGCCGCCTCCTTTTCCCCGCCGGAGCACGAGCTCCACCGCGCCGCCTCAACCGCTGGCCGGATCCCGCCCCGGCCCTCTCCAGTGACCCTTCGCCCCGCGCCTCCGGTGTGCCGAAGCTCGCCGTCGGCCTCGATCCAGATCGGGATCGGGACGGGCCGGACATGTCCGGGTGGCGACGAACATGTCCAGGCCTCCCTCTCCATGACGCCGCCAAGTGGACCCCGCCAACCCCGCCCACGGACATGTCCGCTCGGGACCGGACAATGTCCGTCCTGAGGTCGATTTCTTCTCTAAGTCCCTAAACCATCATAATTTTATTGCATCTCTCCATGGCTGTAATTAATTGTGTGCTTGTCCAAATTGAGTGTATGATATGTCAAAATGATCGTGGTGATATGCTCTACACTTTGTTCCATTGTGCCATGCTTGTTTGACTTCATCTAGATGCCCTAATCTCTGTTGCAAGAGTGCTACTTGTTATAAACTGCTATTACTTATTAATTTGATGCCATGTTTGAGATGTGTTAACTTGGTGCATGTTTATCCAAATGATGCATATGATATGTCAAAATGTTCATTGTGAAGTGTACTACATGATGGTTGCTGTATCATGCTTGTTTGAGTTCATATTGCCATGTTAATCTCTGTTACAAAAGTGCATTTGGCTGTTAGGTGCTGAAACTTGTTATGAGATGCTGATTTCACTTGGTCATTGCTATTGATGTGTTTGTCTTCATGCCACATGTCTAGATGTTTTAGAAGCACCATTATATGGTCTTTGTTGTGGTGCATTTAACTTTCCATGATATGCCTTGTGTTGACTTAAACATGCTTGTAAACATGCCATGTTGTTGTTACTGTTTTATACTTAGTGAAAAAACTGCTAAGTCTGGAATCTGTTATAACCTGATCCTATGTTTGCTTGATGCCCCACTCAAATCCATGCTTGTTTTGGAGTGGCCAATGAGCATGCCTTGTTGTCCATGTTATTGTCTATCCATTCATGCCCTTACTTGCTCATATGACCTGATGTAGCTTATTTATTTCTTGCTCTCAAGTTGCTATAAATTATACCTGTCAGGATTTTTATCGGCATGTTCAATTTGGTGTAGCTTGTTACTATTGATCCATGCCTCCTATGCAGATGCTCTAATGGAGTTGTTTGCTGTAGGATATGTCTACTACATGTCCATGCTCTTTATTTACTCAGTAGAGTTGATATGCATGTTGTTTTGTGCCTCCGAAGGCAGCATCGTGATGATGTTTTTGGCTTCCCAGATTTTGGCTAAGTCTGGATAATTTTATTGCAACTTGCCATGCTTGGTTAAATGTGTTCCAGCAAGCTTTTGGGTGTGTTCTAAGTTCATGCTTGTTAAGCATCATGTCTATTTCACATCCATGCTTCTTGTTAACATGTTTGGGTGCTTTAGCATATATATATATATATATATATATATATATATATATATATATATATATATATATATATATATATATATATATATATATATATATATATATATATATATATATATATATATATATATATATATATATATATCTTGCTCTAAAGTTGCTATGTGGTTGTTAACTTCAGCTTGTTGTAATATCTTGTTTCAGGTGTATGTGTTGAACCGTTGCTCCGTTTTGAGTGTGCCCTATATGAAACTTGTGTGATTTTGCATGTAGAATCATAATATCATGTTGTTTTTATGCTTGAAGTGTGTTTGCTTGATGTTTGGGTGCATCTTGCACCGTTGACATGTTTGACTTGTTTTGCTCATATCTTCTAGGCCGTAGCTCCGATTTAAACAAACTTTATATGAAACTTGACTACAATTGCATGTAGATCATCATGGTGCATGTTAAATTGCTGTTTAACCACTTTAACTTAAGGTTTGTTCAGATCTGTACTAATTTCAAATTATGCATATGAGGACTTAGCGGTTTTATTATAGATTGATTCCGGCCTCATTTAAACTTATTGGTTGATGTTGTTTTTGTGTGCTTCATCCCTTGCCATGTTTTGCATCATATATAGACTTATCTTGCATCATACTTGGTTGAGCATATTTTCATGTTCTTGTGTTGTGTGTTTACCGTATTGCTTGCTCCTTCTCGTTAGTGCTTATTCCGTTGCGATCGTGAGGATTCGTTCGTCTACACGTGGTTCGTCGTCAAGGCTTCTTCTTCGTCTTCTTCATGGACCCGTTCTTATTCCTTGCGGGATCTCAGGCAAGATGACCATCACCTTGGATACCTTTACTATCATTGCCATTGCCATGCTTAGTTGTCTCGATGCTATCGTTATATGTCGCGCTACCCATCATTATTGTGAGCCCCTCTCCTTGTTGCCATGAAACCTCTAACCTTTTGACACCTTCCTAGCAAACCGTTGTTTGGCTATGTTACTCGCTTGCTCAGCCCCTCTTATAGCGTTGTTAGTTGCAGGTGAAGGTGAAGATTCGTTCCATGTTGGAACTGGTGGTTGGAATATCACAATATCTATTATTATTATTATTATTAATACACCTATATACTGGGCATGGGTGGAAGGCTTGGCCTTTTGCTCCGTGTTTTGTTCCACTCATGCCACCTTAGGAGCCAATAAACCGGCATTATGTTCCTTGATTTTGCGTTCCTTACACGGTTGGGTATATGGGGACCCCTTGACAGTTCGTCTTTGAATAAAACTCCTCCAGCAAGGCCCAACTTTGGTGTTATTGCAACATAATAAAAACTTAATTAATTAACTAATTGCATAGGCAGTTAGTGCTGCCCGAGTATTCTTTCTACATACAGGGGGCCAGTGCTGATGGTGTTGGTCCCAAACGGGCGGACTACGGGACCACCTCGGGGAAACTCGAGGTATCTGGCTCCTGTAGGATGTCCCATCCGGTCGTGGCCTAAGACGAGATACGCGCGGCTACTATCAGGGTGTCGGCACGCCGGGAGGTCTTGCTGGACTTGTTTTACTATTGTCGAAATGTCTTGTGCACCGGGATACCGAGCCTGATCGGAATGTCCTTAAGATAAGGGGTAATATTATTATTACTTCTGCTGATCGTGAGAGCTTGTGATGGGCTAAGTTGGGACACCCATGCAGGGTTATGATCTTTCGAAAGCCGTGCCCGCGGTTATGTGGCAGATTGGAATTTGTTAATGTCCGGTTGTAGAAAACTTGACAGAGGATCCGAAGTAAAACACAGAACTGTGTGAGTAACCATGACTGTCTCTTTTCACTTTGAGAAGAGAACACGGTGGGGCTATGTTTGACTCGTAGGTAGTTCAGGATCTTTAGCGATCACTACTAGTTTGCGACCATTTGCGTAGATGCTCATCTTATTCTTGTACTCGTAAGTTAGCCACCATATATTGCTTAGCCGCTGCTGCAACCTCCCCACTTTACCTCTTCCTACCCATTAAGCTTTGCTAGTCTTGTTACCCATGGTTATGGGATTGCTGAGTCCTCTTGGCTCACAGATACTACAACAACAGTTGCAGGTGCAGGTTTCCGATGTCTTGACGTGAGAGCGATGATCGTTGTGCTGGAGTTCTTTCTTTTTCCTTCTTCAGTCTTGGGTTAGGTTCCGGGTCGGCAGCCTGGGATAGCAGATGGATGTCTTTGTGCTTTTCATGTTTGCATCCGTAGTCGGATGCCTTGTATTGATGAGGTTGTATTCATGTGACTTGTATGTATTGTTGTATCCCCCATGTATGTATGTAATGGTACGATGTAATGATATCCATCTTGCTAAGCGCCCGAAATGCGGTTGTGCCCCAATCACGTAAGTGTCACGTGATCGGGATAGAATCGCATCTTGGGCCTAACACACCGCTAGGTGATAGACCTATTGCAGGAGCAGATGCACACGTTATGAACGTTTGACAAGCTCGGTGTGATGACTACTTGATTGTTTAGTGTGCCATGCTTTATGGCTTAGAACCGGGACTTCAAAAACGTTTTGAACGCCACAGAGCATATGAGATGTTCCAAGAGTTGAAATTAGTATTTCAATCTCATGCCCAAGTCGAGAGGTATGAGACCTCTGACAAAGTACTTTGCCTACAAGATGGAGGAGAATAGCTCAACCAGTGAGCATGTGCTCAGATTGTCTGGGTACTACAATTGCTTGAATCAAGTGAGGGTTAATCTTCCAGCTAAGATAGTAAATGACAAAGTTCTCTAGTCACTATCATTAAGTTACTGGAACTTCGTGATGAACTATAATATGCAAGGAATGACAAAATTGTTTCCCGAGCTCTTCGTGATGCTGAAATCGACGAAGATAGAAATCAAGAAAGAGCATCAATTGTTGATGGTTAACAAGACCACTAGTTTCAAGAAAAAGGGCAAAGGGAAGAAGGGAAACTTCAAGAAGAAAAGCAAGCAAGTTGCTACTCCCGGGAAGAAGCCCAAGTCTGGACCTAAGCCTGAAACTAAGTGCTTCTACTGCAAAGGGACTGGTCACTTGAAGCGGAACTGCCCCAAGTATTTTGGCAGATAAGAAGGATGGCAAATTAAACAAAGGTATATGTGATATACATGTTATTGATGTGTATTTTACTAGTGTTCATAGGAACCCCTGGGTATTTGATATCGGTTCGGTTGCTAAGATTAGTAACTAAAAACAGGAGTTGCAGAATGAACAGAGACTAGTGACGTGCAAAGTGACGATGTGTGTTGGAAGTAATTCCATGGTTGATACGATCACCATCGCACACTCCCTCTACCTTCGGGATTAGTGTTTAACCTAAATAAATGTTATTTGGTGTTTGCGTTGAGCATGAATATGATTAGATCATGTTTATTGCAATACGGTTATTCATTTAAGTCAGAGAATAATTGTTATTCTGTTTACATGAATAAAACCTTCAATGGTCATACACCCATTATGAATGGTTTATTTAATATCGATCGTATGATACACATATTCATAATATTGATGCCAAAAGATGCAAAGTTGATAATGATAGTGCAACATATTTGTGGCACTGCTGTTTAGGTCATATTGGTGTAAAGCGCATGAAGAAACTCCATGCAGATGGACTTTTGGAATCATTTGATTATGAATCATTTTGATGCTTGCGAACCATGCCTCATGGGCAAGATGACTAAGACTCCGTTCTCCGGAACAAAGGAGCGAGCTACTGACTTATTGGAAATAATACATAATGATGTATGCGGTTCGTGTTGGGGAACGTAGTATTTCAAAATTTTCCTACGATCACGCAAGATCTATCTACCAGATGCATAGCAACGAGAGGGGAGAGTGTGTCTACGTACCCTCGCAGACCGAAAGCGAAAGCGTCTAGTGACGCGGTTGATGTAGTCGAACTTCTTCTCGATCCAATCGATCAAGCACCGAACGTACGACACCTCCGCGTTCAGCACACGTTTAGCTTGATGACGTCCCATGAGCTCTTGATCCAGTTGAGCTTCATGGGAGAGTTTCGTCAGCACTACGGCGTGGTGACGGATATGATGAAGCTACCGGCGCAAGGCTTCGCCTAAGCACTGCAATGGTATGACCGAGGTGTGTTTGTGTGGAGGGGGCACCGCACACGTCTAGAACAATGTTTCTTCTATGTCTTTGGGTGCCCCCCTGCCCCCGTATATAAAGGAGCAAGGGGGGAGGTGCGCCCAGGCTTGGGGCGCGCCAAGGGAGTAGGATTCCTACTCCTAGTAGGAATAGGAATCCCCTTTCCTATTCCTACTAGGAGTAGGAAAGGAAGGGGGAGAGAAGAAGGAAGAAGAGGGGCGACTCCCCCCCTTTCCTAGTCCAACTAGGAACCCTAGGGGGAGGGTGCGGCCAGCCCTATGGGCTGCCTCTCTCTTTCCCACAATGGCCCATGCTCCCTGGGGGGGGGGGTGGGGTTCCAGTAACCCCCTCCAGCACTCCGGTTAAATCCGAAACTTTTCCAGAACACTTCCGGTGTCCGAATATAGTCATCCAATATATCAATCTTTACGTCTCGGACATTCCAAGACTCCTTGTCTTGTCCGTGATCTTCTCTGGGACTCTGAACTACCTTCGGCACATCAAAACTCATAAACTCATAATACCGATCGTCATCAAACGTTAAGCGTGCGGACCCTACGGGTTTCGAGAACTATGTAGATATGACCGAGACTCATCTCTGGTCAATAACCAATAGCGGAAGTTGGATGCTCATATTGGCTCCTACATATTCTATGAAGATCTTTATCGGTCAAACCGCATAACAACATACGTTGTTCCTTTTTTCATCGGTATGTTACTTGCCCGAGATTTGATCGTCGGTATCTCGATACCTAGTTCAATCTCGTTACCGGCAAGTCTCTTTACTCGTTCCGTAATACATCATCTCGTGACTAACTCATTAGTCATTTTCTTGCAAGGCTTATTATGATGTGTATTACCGAGAGGGCCCAGAGATACCTATCCGACACCCGGAGTGACAAATCCTATTCTTGATCTATGCCAACACCACGAACACTTTCGGAGACACCTGTAGATCATCTTTATAATCACCCAGTTACATTGTGACGTTTGATAGCACACAAGGTGTTCCTCCGGTATTTGGGAGTTGCATAATCTCATAGTCATAGGAACATGTATAAGTCATGAAGAAAACAATAGCAGTAAAACTAAACGATCATGGTGCTAAGCTAACAACAGGGTCTTGTCCATCACATCATTCTCCTAATGATGTGATCTTGTTGATCAAATGACAACTCATGTCTATGGTTAGGAAACATAACCATCTTTGATCAATAAGCTAGTCTAGTAGAGGCATACTAGGGACATACTGTTTTGTCTATGTATTCACACATGTACTAAGTTTCCGGTTAATACAGTTCTAGCATGAATAAAAGACATTTATCATGATATAAGGAAATACAAATAACATATTTATTATTGCCTCTAGGGAATATTTCCTTTAGTCTCCCACTTGAACTAGAGTCAATAATCTAGATTACAAAGTAATGATCCTAACACCCATGGAGTCTTGGTGATGATCATGTTTTGCCCATGGAAGAGGCTTAGTCAACGGGTCTGCTACATTCAGATCTGTATGTATCTTGCAAATCTCTATGTCTCCCTCCTTGACTGGATCGCGGATGGAATTGAATCGTCTTTTGATGTGATTTGTTCTCTTGTGAAACCTGGATTCCTTCGCCAAGGCTATTGCTCCAGTGTTGTCACAAAAGATTTTCATTGGACCCGATGCACTCAGTATTACACCTAGATCGGATATGAACTCCTTCATCCAGACTCCTTCATTTGCTGCTTCCGAAGCAGCTATGTATTCTGCTTCACACGTAGATCCCGCCATGACGCTCTGCTTGGAACTACACCAACTGACAGCTCCACCGTTTAATAAAAATACATATCCGGTTTGTGACTTAGAGTCATCCGGATCAGTGTCAAAGCTTGAATCGACGTAACCATTTATGACGAGCTCTTTGTCACCTCCATATACGAGAAACATATCCTTTGTCCTTTTCAGGTACTTCAGGATGTTCATGACCGCTGTCCAGTGATCCACTCCTGGATTACTTTGGTACCTCCCTGCTAGACTTATAGCAAGGCACACATCAGGTCTGGTACACAACATTGCATACATGATAGATCATATGGCTGAGGCATTGGGAATGACTTTCATTTTCTCTCTATCTTCTGCAGTGGTCGGGCATTCAGTCTTACTCAACTTCACACCTTGTAACACAGGCAAGAACCCTTTCTTTGACTGATCCATTTTGAACTTCTTCAAAACTTTATCAAGGTATGTGCTTTGTGAAAGTCCAATTAAGCATCTTGATCTATCTCTATAGATCTTGATGACTAATATATAAGCAGCTTCACCGAGGTCTTTCATTGAAAATTTCTTATTCAAGTATCCTTTTATGCTATCCAGAAATTCTATATCATTTCCAATCAACAATATGTCATCCACATATAATATCAGAAATGCTACAGAGCTCCCACTCACTTTCTTGTAAATACAGGCTTCTCCACAAGTCTGTATAAAACCATATGCTTTGATCACCTCATCAAAGCGTATATTCCAACTCCGAGATGCTTGCATTAGTCCATAGATGGATCGCTGGAGCTTGCACACTTTGTCAGCACCTTTAGGATCGACAAAACCTTTTTGTTGCATCATATACAACTCTTCTTTGAGATATCCATTCAGGAATGCAGTTTTGACATCCATTTGCCAGATTTCATAATCATAAAAAATGCGGCAATTGCTAACATGATTCGGACAGACTTAAGCATCGCTACGGGTGAGAAAGTCTCATCATAGTCAACTCCTTGAACTTGTCGAAAACCTTTTGCAACAAGTCGAGCTTTATAAACAGTAACATTACCGTCAGCGTCGGTCTTCTTCTTGAAGATCCATTTATTTTCGATGGCTTGCCGATTATCGGGTAAGTCAACCAAAGTCCATACTTTGTTCTCATACATGGATCCCATCTCAGATTTCATGGCCTCAAGCCATTTTGCGGAATCAGGGCTCACCATCGCTTCCTCATAGTTCGTAGGTTCATCATGGTCTAGTAACATGACTTCCAGAACTGGGTTGCCGTAAAACTCTGGTGCGGAACGTACTCTGGTTGATCTACGAAGCTCAGCAGAAACTTGATCTGAAGTTTTATGATCATCATCATTAGCTTCCTCACTAATTGGTGTAGGAATCACTGGAACTAGTTTCTGTGATGTACTACTTTCCAATTTGGGAGAAGGTACAATTACCTCATCAAGTTCCACTTTCCTCCTACTCACTTCTTTCGAGAGAAACTCCTTCTCTAGAAAGGATCCATTCTTAGCAACCAATATCTTGCCTTCGGATCTGTGATAGAAGGTGTACCCAACAGTCTGTTTTGGATATCCTATGAAGACACATTTCTCCAACTTCGGTTCGAGCTTATCAAGTTGAAGCTTTTTCACATAAGCATCACATCCCCAGACTTTAAGAAACGACAACTTCAGTTTCTTGCCAAACCACAGTTCATAAGGCATTGTCTCAACGAATTTAGATGGTGCCCTATTTAACGTGAATGCAGTTGTCTCTAAAGCATGACCCCAAAACGATAGTGGTAAATCGGTAAGAGACATCATAGACCGCACCATATCTAATAAAGTACGGTTACGACTTTCGAACACACCATTACGCTTTGGTTTTCCGGGTGGCGTGAGTTTTGAAACTATTCCACATTGTTTCAAATGAAGACCAAACTCTAACTCAAATATTCACCTCCACGATCAGATTGTAGAAACTTTATTTTCTTGTTACGATGATTCTGTACTTCACTCTGAAATTCTCTGAACTTTTCAAATGTTTTAGACTTGTGCTTCATCAAGTAGATATACCCATATCTGCTCAAATCATCAGTGAAGGTCAGAAAATAACGATACCCGCCGCGAGCTTCAACACTCATCGGTTCACATACATCAGTATGTATAATTTCCAACAAATCTGTTGCTCGCTCCATTGTTCAGAAGAACGGAGTTTTAGTCATCTTGCCCATGAGGCATGGTTCGCAAGCACCAAGTGATTCATAATCAAGTGATTCCAAAAGTCCATCACTATGGAGTTTCTTCATGCGCTTTACACCAATATGACCTAAACGACAGTGCTAGAAATAAGTTGCACTATCATTATTAACCTTGCATCTTTTGGCTTCAATATTATGAATATGTGTATCACTACAATCGAGATCCAACAAGAATAGACCACTATTTAAGGGTGCATGACCATAAAAGATATTATTCATAATAATAGAACAACTATTATTCTCAGATTTAAATGAATAACCGTCTCGCAACAAACAAGATCTAGATATAATGTTCATGCTTAACGTTGGCACCAAATAACAATTATTCAGGTCTAAAACTAATCCTGAAGGTAGATGTGGAGGTAGCTTGCCGACGGCGATCACATCGACTTTGGAACCATTTCCCACGCGCATCGTCACCTCGTCCTTAGCCAATCTTCAGTTAATCCATAGTCCCTGTTTCGAGTTACAAATATTAGCAACCGAACCGGTATCAAATACCCAGGTACTACTACGAGCATTAGTAAGGTATACATCAATAACATGTTTATCACATATACCTTTGTTCACCTTGCCATCCTTCTTATCCGCCAAATACTTGGGGCAGTTCCGCTTCCAGTGTCCAGTCCCTTTGCAGTAGAAGCACTCAGTTTCAGGCTTGGCTCCAGACTTGGGTTTCTTTGCGGGAGTAGCAACTGTCTTGCTATTCTTCTTGAAGTTCCCATTCTTTCCCTTGCCCTTTTTCTTGAAACTAGTGGTCTAGTTAACAATCAACACTTGATGCTCCTTTTTTATTTCTACCTCCGCAGCCTTGAGCATAGCGAAGAGCTCGGGAATTGTCTTTTGCATCCCTTGCATATTATAGTTCATCACGAAGCCTTTATAGCTTGGTGGCAGTGATTGAAGAACTCTATCAATAACACTATCTTCATCAACTTTGCAACCAAGTTGAGTCATATGATTGTAGTACCCAGACATTCTGAGCAAGTGTTCACTGATAGAACTATTCTCCTCCATCTTGCAGCTATAAAACTTATTGGAAATCTCATATTTCTCAATCCGGGCATTTTCTTGAAATATTAACTTCAACTCCTGGAACATATCATATGGTCCATGACGTTCAAAACGTTGTTGAAGTCCCGGTTCTAAGCCGTAAAGCATGGCACACTGAACTATCGTGTAGTCATCAGACCGCGTCTGCCAGACGTTCAAAGCGTCTACATTACCGGGAGGGGGCTTGTCACCTAGTGGTGCTTCAAGGACATAATTCTTATGTGCAGCAATGAGGATAAGCCTCAAGTTACGGACCCAGTCCATCTAATTGCTACCATCATCTTTCAACTTAGCTTTCTCTAGGAATGCATTAAAATTCAAAGGAACGGTAGCACGAGCCATTGATCTACAACAACATAGATATGCAAAAACTATCAGGACTAAGTTCATGATAAATTAAAGTTCAGTTAATCATATTACTTAAAGAACTCTCACTTAGATAGACATCCATCTGGTCATCTAAATGATCACGTGATCCAAATCAACTAAACAATGGCCGATCATCACGTGAGATGGAGTAGTTTTCAATGGTGAACATCTTATGTTGATCATATCTACTATATGATTCACGCTCGACATTTTGGTCTCCAGTGTTCCGAGGCCATATCTACATATGCTAGGCTCGTCAAGTTTAACCCGAGTATTCCGCGTGTCCAAAACTGGCTTACACCCGTTGTATGTGAACATAGAGCTTATCACACCCAATCATCACGTGGTGTCTCGGCACGACGAACTTTCGCAACGGTGCATACTCAGGGAGAACACTTATACCTTGAAATTTTGTAAGGGATCATCTTATAATGCTACCGTCGTACTAAGCAAAATAAGAAGCATAATAAGATAAACATCACATGCAATCAAAAATATGTGACATGATATGGCCATCATTATCTCGTGCTTTTGATCTCCATCTCCAAAGCACCGTCATGATCACCTTCGTCACCGGCGCGACACCTTGATCTCCATCGTAGTATTGTTGTCGTCTCGCCAACTATTGCTTCCACGACTATCGCTACCGCTTAGTGATGAAGTAAAGCAATTACATGGCGACTGTATTTCATACAATAAAGCGACAACCATATGGCTCCTGCCAGTTACCGATAACTTTACAAAACATGATCATCTCATACAATAACGTATAACTCATCATGTCTTGACCATATCACATCACAACATGCCCTGCAAAAACAAGTTAGACGTCCTCTACTTTGTTGTTGCAAGTTTTACGTGGCTGCTACGGGCTTAGCAAGAACCGTTCTCACCTACGCATACAAAACCACAACGATTTTTCATCAAGTATGTGCTGTTTTAACCTTCACAAGGACCGAGCGTAGCCACACTCGATTCAGCTAAAGTGAGAGAGACAGACACCCGCCAGTCACCTTTAAGCAACGAGTGCTTATAACGGTGAAGCCAGTCTCGCATAAGCGTACGCGTAATGTTGGTCCGGGCCGCTTCATCTCACAATACTGCCGAACCAGAGTATGACATGCTGGTAAGCAGTATGACTATTATCGTCCACAACTCACTTGTGTTCTGCTCGTGCATATCATCTACGCATAGACCTGGCTCATGATGCCACTGTTGGGGAACGTAGTATTTCAAAATTTTCCTACGATCACGCAAGATCTATCTACCAGATGCATAGCAACGAGAGGGGAGAGTGTCTACGTACCCTCGTAGACCGAAAGCGGAAGCGTCTAGTGACGCGGTTGATGTAGTCGAACTTCTTCGCGATCCAACCGATCAAGCACCGAACATACGGCACCTCCGCGTTCAACACACGTTCAGCTTGATGACGTCCCACAAGCTCTTGATACAGTTGAGCTTCACGAGAGAGTTTCGTCAGCACTACGGCGTGGTGACGGATATGATGAATCTACCGGCGCAGGGCTTCTCCTAAGCACTACAACAGTATGACCGAGGTGTGTTTCTGTGGAGGGGGCACCGCACACGGCAAGAACAATGTTTCTTCTATGTCTTTGGGTGCCCTTGCCCCCGTATATAAAGGATCAAGGGGGGAGGTGCAGCCAGGCTTGGGGCGCGCCAAGGGAGTAGGATTCCACTCCTAGTAGGAATAGGAATCCCTTTTCCTATTCCTACTAGGAGTAGGAAAGGAAGGGGGAGAGAAGAAGGAAGAAGAGGGGCGCCTCCCCCCTTTCCTAGTCCAACTAGGAACCCTAGGGGGAGGGTGCGGCCAGCCCTCTGGGCTGCCTCTCTCTTTCCAACTATGGCCCACTATGGACCATACTCCCTCGGGGGGGTTCCGGTAACCCCCTCCGGCACTCCGGTTAAATCCGAAAATTTTCCGGAACACTTTTGGTGTCCGAATATAGTCGTCCAATATATCAATCTTTACGTCTCGGACATTCTGAGACTCTTTGTCATGTCAGTGATCTCATCTGAGACTCCGAACTACCTTCGGCACATAAAAACTCATAAACTCATAATACAGATCGTCATCAAACGTTAAGCGTGCGGACCCTATGGGTTCGAGAACTATGTAGACATGACCGAGACTCATCTCTGGTCAATAACCAATAGCGGAACCTGGATGCTCATATTGGCTCCTACATATTCTACGAAGATCTTTATCGGTCAAACTGCATAACAACATACATTGTTCCTTTTGTCATCGGTATGTTACTTGCCCGAGATTCGATCGTCGGTATCTCAATACTTAGTTCAATCTCGTTACCGGCAAGTTTCTTTACTCGTTACCTAATACATCATCTCGTGACTAACTCATTAGTCATTTGCTTGCAAGGCTTATTATGATGTGTATTACCGAGAGGGCCCAGAGATACCTCTCCGACACTCGGAGTGACAAATCCTATTCTTGATCTATGCCAATGATACGTCTCCAACGTATCTATAATTTTTGATTGTTCCATGCTATTATTTATGAAGTCTTAGATGTTTAATGGGCTTTATCATTCACTTTTATATCATTTTTGGGACTAACCTACTAACCCAAAGGCCCAGTCCAGATTGCAGTTTTTTTTGCCTATTTCAGGGTTTTGCAAAAAAGGAATATCAAACGGAGTCCAAACGGAATGAAACCTTCGCGAGAGATATTTTTGGAGGAAATCACGCTTGGGAGTCTTCGGAGCCAAGTCAGGGGATGTGAGACCAGCCCTCGAGGGTGGGGGGCGCGCCCCCTTGCCTCGAGGCTGGCCCACACGGCCCCCGGTGCCCCCCTTCTTCCTATATATATACCTACGTACCCCAGAGACTCCATACGCAGAGAGAAAACCCTAATTCCATCGCCGTAGCTTATGTTCCCGTGGAGATCCCATCTTGGAGCCTGTTCCGGGAGGGGGATCCATCATGGAGGCCTTCTTCATCATCATCATCGCCCTCACCATGAGTTGTGAGTAGTTTACCTCAGACCTTCGGGTCCATAGCTAGTATCTAGATGGCTTCTTCTCTATCTCCAGATCTCAATACAAAGTTCTCCTCGGTCTTCGAGGAGATCTATTCGATGTAATCTCTTTTTCCGGTGTGTTTGTCGAGATCCGGTGAATTGTGAGTTTATGATCAAGGTTATCTATGAAAGATATTTGGTTCTTCTCTGAACTTTTTATGTGTGCTCATAATATCCTTGCAAGTCTCTTTGAATTATTGGTTTGGTTTGGCCTACTAGATCTATAGTTCTTGCAATGGGAGAAGTGCTTGGCTTTGAGTTCAATATTGCGGTGTCCTTTCCCAGTGATAGTAGGGGCAACAAGGCACGTATTGTATTGTTGCCACCGAGGATAAAAATATGGGGTTTTCATCATATTGCTTGAGTTTATCCCTCTACATCATGTCATCTTGCTTAAGGCGTTACTCTGTTCGTATGAACTCAATACACTAGATGCATGCTGGATAGCGGTTGATGTGTGGAGTAATAGTAGTAGATGCAAAATCGTTTCGGTCTACTTGTCTCGGACGTGATGTCTATATACAATGATCATGCCTAGATAGTCTCATAATTATTCGCTTTTCTATCAATTGCTCGACAGTAATTTGTTTTCCCGCCGTAGAATATCGCTATCATGAGATAAGCCACTAGAGAAAACTATGGCCCCCGGGTCTATCTTTATCATATTACTTTCCCTAGCCAATTTCTGCCGCCGTTGTTTATTTGCTTTCTTTATTTTCCATTTCTATACCAAAAATACCAAAAATATAATTATCATCTCTATCAGATCTCACTATCGTAAGTGACCATAAAGGGATTGACAACCCCTTATCGCGTTGGCTGCGAAGTTCTTATTTGTTTGTGCAGGTGCGAGGGACTGGCGCGTGGTCTCCTACTGGATTGATACCTTGGTTCCCAAAAACTGAGGGAAATACTTACGCTAC
Source organism: Secale cereale (assembly GCA_902687465.1). Classification (NCBI taxonomy): domain Eukaryota; kingdom Viridiplantae; phylum Streptophyta; class Magnoliopsida; order Poales; family Poaceae; genus Secale; species Secale cereale. The sequence continues at coordinate 172,059,305 of LR738710.1, read as the reverse complement.
TGTGCTGCATCTCCCTTTCCTCTTCGAGGGAATACAACGCAAGCTCAAGAGGTAGCAGCCAACTCCACGAACACTTTCGGAGACACCTGTAGAGCATCTTTATAATCACCCAGTTACGTTGTGACGTTTGATAGCACACAAGGTGTTCCTCCGGTATTCGGGAGTTGCAGAATCTCATAATCATAGGAACATGTATAAGTCATGAAGAAAGCAATAGCAGTAAAACTAAACGATCAGAGGGCTAAGCTAATGGATGGGTCTTGTCCATCACATCATTCTCCTAATGATGTGATCTTGTTGATCAAATGACAACTCATGTCTATGGTTAAGAAACATAACCATCTTTGATCAATAAGCTAGTCTAGTAGAGGCATACTAGGGACATTTTTGTCTATGTATTCACACATGTACTAAGTTTCCTGTTAATAAAATTCTAGCATGAATAAAAGACATTTATCATGATATAAGGAAATACAAATAACATATTTATTATTGCCTCTAGGGCATATTTCCTTCAGTTCGATGAGTGTTAAGACTCACGGTAGGTATCATTATTTTCTGACCTTCACAGATAATAGATATGGGTATATCTACTTGATGAAACAGAAGTCTGAAACATTTGAAAAGTTCAAAGAGTTTCAGTGTGAAGTAGAGAATCATCGTAACAAGCAAATAAAGTTTCTACGATCTGATCGCGGAGGCGAATATTTGAGTTACGAGTTTGGTCTTATTAAAAACAATGTGGAATAGTTTCGCAACTCACGCCACCTGGAACACCACAGCATAATGGTGTGTCCGAATGTCATAACCGTACTTTATTAGATATGGTGCGATCTATGATGTCTCTTACCGATTTACCACTATCGTTTTAGGGTTATTCCTTAGAGACAGGTGCATTCGCGTTAAATAGGGCACCATCTAAATCCGTTAAGACGACACCTTATGAACTGTGGTTTGGCAAGAAAGACAAGTTGTCATTTCTTAAAGTTTGGGGCTGCGATGCTTATGTGAAAAAGTTTCAACCTGATAAGCTCGAACCCAAATAGGAGAAATGTGTCTTCATAGGATACCCAAAATAAACTGTTGGGTACACCTTCTATCACAGATCCGAAGGCAAGATATTCGTTGCTAAGAATGGATCCTTTCTAGAGAAGGAGTTTCTCTCGAAAGAAGTGAGTGGGAGGAAAGTTGAACTTGATGAGGTAACTGTACCTTCTCCCGAATTGGAAAGTAGTTCATCACAAAAATTAGTTCCAGTGATTCCTACACCAATTAGTGAGGATGCTAACGATGATGGTCATGAAACTTCAGATCAAGTTACTACTGAACCTCGTAGGTCAACCAGAGTATGTTCCGCGCCTGAGTGGTACGGTAACCCTGTTCTGGAAGTCATGTTACTTGACCATGAGGAACCTACGAACTATGAGGAAGCGATGATGAGCCCAGATTCCGCAAAATGGCTTGAGGCCATGAAATATGAGATGGGATCCATGTATGAGAACAAAGTGTGGACTTTGGTTGACTTGCCCGATGATCGGCAGGCCATTGAAAATAATGGATCTTTAAGAGGAAGACTGATGCTGATGGTAACGTTACTGTCTACAAAGCTCGACTTGTTGCAAAACGTTTTCGACAAGTTCAAGGAGTTGACTACGCTGAGACTTTCTCACCCGTAGCGATGCTTAGGTCTATCCGAATCATGTTAGCAATTGCCGCATTTTATGATTATGAAATCTGGCAAGTGGATGTCAAAACTGCATTCCTTAATGGATATCTCAAATAAGAGTTGTATATGATGCAACCATAAGGTTTTGTCGATCCTAAAGGTGCTAGCAAAGTGTGCAAGCTCCAGCGATCCATCTATGGACTGGAACAAACATCTCGGAGTTGGAATATACGCTTTGATGAGGTCATCAAAGCATATGGTTTTATATAGACTTTTGGAGAAGCGTATATTTACAAGAAAGTGAGAGGGAGCTCTATAGCATTTCTGATATTATATGTGGATGACATATTGTTGATTGGAAATGATGTAGAATTTCTGGATAGCATAAAAGGATATGAATAAGATTTTTCAGTGAAAGACCTCGGTGAAGCTGCTTATATATTGGGCATCAAGATCTATAGAGATAGATCAAGACGCTTAATTGGACTTTCACAAAGCACATACTTTGATAAAGTTTTGAAGAAGTTCAAAATGGATCAGTTAAAGAAGGAGTTCTTGCCTGATTTGTAAGATGTGAAGTTGAGTAAGACTCAAAGCCCGACCACGACAGAAACATATTGAGAGAATGAAAGTCATTCCATATGCCTTAGCCATAGGTTATATAAAGTATGTCATACTGTGTACCAAACCTGTTATGTACCTTGCCATGAGTTTCGCAAGGAGGTACAATAGTGATCCATGAGTAGATCACTCGATAGCGGTCAAAATTATTCTTAGTAACTGGAGGACTAAGGAAATGTTTCTCGATTATGGAGGTGATAAAGAGTTCGTCATAAAGGGTTACACCAATGCAAGCTTTGACACTAATCCAGATGACTCTAAATATCAATCTGGATGCTTATTGAAAGTGGGAGCAATTAGCTAGAGTAGCTCCATGCAGAGCATTGTAGACATAGAAATTTGCAAAATACATACGGATCTGAATGTGACACGCCCGTTGACTAACTTCTCTCACAAAGCAAAACATGATCACTCCTTAACACTCTTTGGGTGTTAATCACATGGCGATGTGAACTAGATTATTGACTCTAGTAAAGCCTTTGGGTGTTGGTCACATGGCGATGTGAACTATGGGTGTTAATCACATAACGATGTGAACTATCGGTGTTAAATCACATCGCGATGTGAACTAGATTATTGACTCTAGTGCAAGTGGGAGACTGGAGGAAATATGCCCTAGACGCAATAATAAAGTTGTTATTTATATTTCCTTATATATCATGATAAATGTCTTTTATTCATGCTAGAATTTTATTAACCGGAAACTTGATACATGTGTGAATATATAGACAAAACGGAGTGTCCCTTGTATGCCTCTACTAGACTAGCTCGTTAATCAAAGATGGTTGAGTTTCCTGACCATAGACATGTGTTGTCATTTGATGAACGAGATCACATCATTAGGAAAATGATGTGATGGACAAGACCCATCCGTTAGCTTAGCACTATGATCGTTTAGTTTTATTGCAATTGCTTTCTTCATGACTTATACATGTTCCTCTGACTACGAGATTATGCAACTCTCGAATACCGAAAGAACACCTTGTGTGCTATCAAATGTCACAACATAACTGCGTGATTATAAAGATGCTCTACAGGTGTCTCCGAAGGTGTTTGTGGTGTTGACATAGATCGAGAATAGGATTTGTCACTCCGAGTGTCGGAGAGGTATCTCTAGGCCCTCTCGGTAATCCACATCATAATAAGCCTTACAAGAAAAATGACTAATGACTTAGTCATGAGATGATGTATTACAAAACGAGTAAAGAGACTTGCCGGTAACGAGATTGAACTAGGTATGAAGATACCAATGATCGAATCTCGGACAAGTAACATACCGATGACAAAGGGAATGACATATGTTGTTATGCGGTTTGACCGATAAAGATCTTCGTAGAATATATAGGAGCCAATATGAGCATCCAGGTTCCGCTATTGGTTATTGACTGGAGATGTGTCTCAGTCATGTCTACATAGTTCTCGAACCCGTAGGTTCCACACGCTTAACATTCGATGACGATTAGTATTATGAGTTATGTGATTTTGGTGACGGAAGTTTGTTCGGAGTCCCGGATGAGATCACAGACATGACGAGGAGTCTCGAAATGGTCGAGACATAAATATCGATGTATTGGAAGGCTATATTCGGACATCGGAATGGTTCCGAGTGATTCGGGTATTTTTCGGAGTACCGGAGAATTACGGGAATTCGCCGGGGGAAGTTAACGAGCCTTATTGGGCTTTAGTAGAGAGAAGGAAGAAGGGCGAGGAGGTGACACGCGCCCCTCCCCGCCAAAACCGAATTGGACAAGGGGAGGAGCTCGGCCCCCCTTCTTTTCTTCTCCCTCTCCAACTCTTTCCCTCTCTCCTTCTCTTGGAAAGGAAGGGGAGTCCAACTAGAATTGGGAACCCTAGTTGGACTCCCCTAGGGCACGCCTGATACGTCTCCAACGTATCTATAATTTTTTATTCTTCCATGCTATTATTTATGAAGTCTTGGATGTTTAATGGGATTTATCATTCACTTTTATATCATTTTTGGGACTAACCTACTGACCCAAAGGCCCAGTCCAGATTGCTATTTTTTTTGCCTATTTCAGGGTTTTGCAGAAAAGGAATATCAAACAGAGTCCAAACGGAATGAAACCCTCGTGGGAGATATTTTTGGAGAAAATCACGCTCGGGAAACGTCAGGACCAAGTCAGGGGACAGAGGGCCTGCCCTCGAGGGTAGGGGGCGCGCCCCCCTTCCCAGGGCACGCCCCCCTGCCTCGAGGCTGGCCCGTGTGGCCCCCGGTGCCCTCCTTCTTCCTATATATACCTACGTACCCCAGAAACTCCATACGCAGAGAGAAAACCCTAATTCCACCGCCGTAGCTTCTGTTCCCGTGGAGATCCCATCTTGGAGCCTGTTCAGGGAGGGGGATCCATCACGGAGGCCTTCATCATCATCATCATCGCACTCACCATGATTTGTGAGTAGTTTATCACAGACCTTCGGGTCCATAGCTAGTATCTAGATGGCTTCTTCTCTCTCTTCGGATCTCAATACAAAGTTCTCATCGGTCTTCGAGGAGATCTATTCGATGTAATCTCTTTTTGCGGTGTGTTTGTTGAGATCCGATGAATTGTGAGTTTATGATCAAGGTTATCTATGAAAGATATTTGGTTCTTCTCTGAACTTTTTATGTGTGCTCATAATATCCTTGCAAGTCTCTTCGAATTATTGGTTTGGTTTGGCCTACTAGATCTATAGTTCTTGCAATGGGAGAAGTGCTTGGCTTTGGGTTCAATCTTGCGGTGTCCTTTCCCAGTGACAGTAGGGGCAGCAAGGCACGTATTGTATTGTTGCCATCGAGGATAAAAAGATGGGGTTTTCATCATATTGCTTGAGTTTATCCTCTACATCATGTCATCTTGCTTAAGGCGTTACTCTATTCATATGAACTCAATACACTAGATGCATGATGGATAGCGGTCGATGTGTGGAGTAATAGTAGTAGATGCAGAATCGTTTCGGTCTACTTGTCTCGGACGTGATGCCTATATACAATGATCATGCCTAGATAGTCTCATAATTATTCGATTTTCTATCAATTGCTCGACAGTAATTTGTTTACCCGCCGTAGAATATCGCTATCATGAGAGAAGTCACTAGAGAAAACTATGGCCCCCGGGTCTATTCTCAACATATCAATCTACATCTACTTTACTTTTCTTGCTTTTATTTTTTGTTTTATTAAAGTAAAAATACCAAGAATATAAACTATCATCTCTATCATATCTCACTCTCGTAAGTGACCGTAAAGGGATTGACAGCCCCTTATCGTGTTGGCTGCGAAGTTCTTATTTGTTTGTGCAGGTGCGAGGGACTCGCGCGTGGTATCCTACTAGATTGATACCTTGGTTCTCAAAAACTGAGGGAAATACTTACGCTACTGTGCTGCATCTCCCTTTCTTCTTCGAGGGAATACAACACAAGCTCAAGAGGTAGCAAGAAGAATTTCTGGCGCCGTTGCCGGTGAGGCTTACGCAAAAGTCATATAGCAAGTACCTATCACAAACCCTTATCCTTCACATTACATTTATTTGCCTCTCTTTTTCCTCTCCCCTGATGGATTCTCGCCCCTCATTGGTTACCCCAAGTGGAAGGTTTGAGATGTAGTGTAGCAGAAGTTTTCCCTTGGCAAACATACCAAGGATCGATTTCCCCTGAGACTCCCAGTTTCAACAAGAACGTGTCAACTGCTAACGGCGCCAGATATTAGCAATCAACATGGACCTGCACACAGATACAAATAACTTTGCTCCCAACGAGTATAGAGAGGTTGTCAATCCCTCCGGCCTTGTAGTTTACAAAGGATCAAACACAAGTGATAATAGTGATAGGTATTGCTGCAAGTAGTAAGTAAAAGCAGAAAGTAAATAGCGGATGTGATCAGTGATGGTAATATGGACCGGGGTCCCATGATATTCACTAGTGATGTCTCTCTCCCAAAAGACGATAAAATAGCTATGTGAGGTAAACGAATTACAGCTGGGCAATTGATAGAATTATGTGCGCAAACCAATGCTAATTATATTGCAAGAAAGGTAGAGGTTCAAAGCATGGGCGGTACGCCAATGCAAGTAGGCCGAAATCCATCTGCATCTACTACTAATCATCCACCTTGAGATATCTATCCAGAACATCTCGCTGGTATTAAGTTGCGAGTCCCACCCATAGTGTAAACTCAAAGCAACAGACAACTGCATTAAAAGAACTTTGCGTAAAGTAAACAATCCTTGCACCCGTGGGCACAAGCACCGTTGTTTTCCCCCTTGTGGCAACAGCACATCCCCTAGACTCATGTTTCTGTCACTCAAGCTAGTCATCGAGGGGCATGAACCCACAATCAAGCATAACGTTCCCTCTTGGAGTCACTACCTACTACTTGGCCAAAGCAATAAATAGCAACGGAGAACATGCAAGAATTACTTATGAACATAAATATAAAAGAGGTAGATCAAATATATTACTCAAACACAATCTGAACATAATCTCACAATCCATCGGATCCCAGCAAACTCAACATAGCAACAGCATAAGGATTACATATGTGCCTCGATCATGTAGGGCAGCTCACGAGGTCTAATTAGGTCAGCACAAGAAGGGGAGGAGTGTTGGGGAACGTAGTATTTTAAAATTTTCCTACGATCACGCAAGATCTATCTACCAGATGCATAGGAACGAGAGGGGAGAGTGTGTCTACGTACCCTCGTAGACCAGGAGCGGAAGCGTCAAGTGACACAGTTGATGTTGTCGAACTTCTTCGCGATCCAACCGATCAAGCACCGAACGTACGGCACCTCCGCGTTCAGCACACGTTCAGCTTGATGACGTCCCACAAGCTCTTGATCTAGTTGAGCTTCACGGGAGAGTCTCGTCAGCACGACGGCGTGGTGACGGATATGATGTGTTCACCGGCGCAGGGCTTCGCCTAAGCTCCGCGACGGTACGACCGAGGTGTGATTCTGTGGAGGGGGGCACCGCACACGGCTAAAACAATTCAACTTGTGTGTCTTTGGGTGCCCCCTGCCCCCGTATATAAAGGAGCAAGGGAGGAGGGCCGGCCAACTCTCTATGGTGCGGCTAGGGAAGGGACTCCTACTAGGAATAGGATTGCAATCCTATTCCTAGTAGGATTCACCGAAAGGAAGAAGGGGGAAAGGAATAGGAGAGGTGGCGCCCCCCCAATCCTAGTCCAACTAGGATTCCTAGGTGGGGGCGCCGGCCAGCCCTATGGGCTGCCTCTCTCTCACCCTTTAGGCCCACTATGGACCATCCCCTCTCGTAGGGGGTTCCGGTAACCCCCTCCGGCATTCCCGATAAATCCGAAACTTTTCCGGTATACTTCCGGTGTCCGAATATAGCCGTCCAATATATCAATCTTTATGTCTCGGACATTCCGAGACTCCTCGTCATGTCCGTGATCTCATCCGGGACTCCGAACTACCTTCGGTACATCAATACTCAAAAACTCATAATACCGATCGTCATCAAACGTTAAGCGTGCGGACCCTACGGGTTCGAGAACTATGTAGACATGACCGAGACTCATCTCCGGTCAATAACCAATAGCGGAACCTGGATGTTCATATTGGCTCCTACATATTCTACGAAGATCTTTTATCGGTCAGAACCGCATAACAACATACGTTGTTCCTTTTGTCAAACGGTATGTTACTTGCCCGAGATTCGATCGTCGGTATCTTTATACCGAGTTCAATCTCGTTTACCGGCAAGTCTCTTTACTCGTTCCGTAACACATCATCTCGTGACTAACTCATTAGTCTTTTGCTTGCAAGGCTTATTATGATGTCTGTTACCGAGAGGGCCCAGAGATACCTCTCCGACACTCGGAGTGACAAATCCTAATCTTGATCTATGCCAACACCACGAATACTTTCGGAGACACCTGTAGAGCATCTTTATGATCACCCAGTTACGTTGTGACGTTTGATAGCACACAAGGTGTTCCTACGGTATTCGGGAGTTGCATAATCTCATAGTCATAGGAACATGTATAAGTCATGAAGAAAGCAATAGCAGTTAAACTAAACGATCATAGTGCTATGCTAACGGATGGGTCTTGTCCATCACATCATTCTCCTAATGATGTGATCCCGTTGATCAAATGACAACTCATGTCTATGGCTAGGAAACATAACCATCTTTGATCAATGAGCTAGTCTAGTAGAGGCATACTAGGGACATACTGTTTTTGTCTATGTATCCACACATGTACTAAGTTTCCCGTTAATACAATTCTAGCATGAATAAAAGAAATTTATCATGATATAAGGAAATACAAATAACATATTTATTATTGCCTCTAGGGCATATTTCCTTCAGTCTCCCACTTGAACTAGAGTCAATAATCTAGATTACAAAGTGATGATCCTCACACCCATGGAGTCTTGGTGCTGATTATGTTTTGCCCGTGGAAGAGGCTTAGTCAACGGGTCTGCAATATTCAGATCCGTATGTATTTTGCAAATCTCTATGTCTCCCTCCTTGACTAGATCGCGGATGGAATTGAAGCGTCTTTTGATGTGCTTTGTTCTCTTGTGAAACCTGGATTCTTTCGCCAAGGCTATGGCTCCAGTGTTGTCACAAAAGATTTTCATTGGACCCGATGCACTAGGTACTACACCTAGATCGGATATGAACTCCTTCATCCAGACTCCTTCATTTGCTGCTTCCGAAGCAGCTATGTATTCCGCTTCACACGTAGATCCCGCCACGACGCTCTGCTTGGAACTGCACCAGCTGACAGCTCCACCGTTCAATAAAAATACATATCCGGTTTGTGACTTAGAGTCATCCGGATCAGTGTCAAAGCTAGAATCGACGTAACCGTTTACGACGAGCTCTTTGTCACCTCCATATACGAGAAACATATCCTTTGTTCTTTTCAGATACTTTAGGATGTTTTTGACCGCTGTCCAGTGATCCACTCCTGGATTACTTTGGTACCTCCCTGCTAGACTTATAGCAAGGCACACATCAGGTCTGGTATACAGCATTGCATACATGATAGATCCTATGGCTGAGGCATAGGGAATGACTTTCATTTTGTCTCTATCTTCTGCAGTGGTCGGGCATTGAGTCTTACTCAACTTCATACCTTGTAAAACAGGCAAGAACCCTTTCTTTGACTGATCCATTTTGAACTTCTTCAAAATCTTATCAAGGTATGTGCTTTGTGAAAGTCCAATTAAGCGTCTTGATCTATCTCTATAGATCTTGATACCTAATATATAAGCAGCTTCACCGAGGTCTTTCATTGAAAAACTTTTATTCAAGTATCCTTTTATGCTATCCAGAAATTCTATATCATTTCCAATCAACAATATGTCATCTACATATAATATTAGAAATGCTACAGAGCTCCCACTCACTTTCTTGTAAATACAGGCTTCTCCAAAAGTCTGTATAAAACCATATGCTTTGATCACCTCATCAAAGCGTATATTCCAACTCCGAGATGCTTGCACCAGTCCATAGATGGATCGCTGGAGCTTGCATACTTTGTTAGCACCTTTTGGATCGACAAAACCTTCTGGTTGCATCATATACAACTCTTCTTTGAGATATCCATTTAGGAATGCAGTTTTGACATCCATTTGCCAGATTTCATAATCATAAAATGCGGCAATTGCTAACATGATTCGGACTGACTTAAGCATCGCTACAGGTGAGAAAGTCTCATCGTAGTCAACTCCTTGAACTTGTCGAAAACCTTTCGCAACAAGTCGAGCTTTGTAAACAGTAATATTACCGTCTGCGTCGGTCTTCCTCTTGAAGATCCATTTATTTTCGATGGCTTGCCGATCATCGGGCAAGTCAACCAAAGTCCATACTTTGTTCTCATACATGGATCCCATCTCAGATTTCATGGCTTCAAGCCATTTTGCGGAATCTGGGCTCATCATCGCTTCCTCATAGTTCGTAGGTTCATCATGGTCTAGTAACATGATTTCCAGAACTGGGTTGCCGTACCACTCTGGTGCGGAACGTACTCTGGTTGATCTACGACGTTCAGTAGAAACTTGATCCGAAGTTTCATGATCATTATCATCAACTTCCTCACTAATTGGTGTAGGAATCACTGGAACAATTTCCTGTGATGTACTACTTTCCAATATGGGAGAAGGTACAATTACCTCATCAAGTTCTACTTTCCTCCCACTCACTTCTTTCGAGAGAAACTCTTTTTCTAGAAAGGATCCGTTCTTAGCAACGAATATTTTCCTTCGGATCTGTGATAGAAGGTGTACCCAACAGTCTCTTTTGGGTATCCTATGAAGACACATTTTTCCGACTTGGGATCGAGCTTATCAGGTTGAAGTGTTTTCACATAAGCATCGCAGCCCCAAATTTTAAGAAACGACAACTTTGGTTTCTTGCCAAACCATAGTTCATAAGGCGTCGTATCAACGGATTTAGATGGTGCCCTATTTAACGTGAATGCAGCTGTCTCTAAAGCATAACCCCAAAACGATAGTGGTAAATCGGTAAGAGACATCATAGATCGCACCATATCCAATAAAGTACGGTTACGACGTTCGGACACACCATTACGTTGTGGTGTTCTAGGTGGCGTGAGTTGTGAAACTATTCCACATTGTTTCAAATGAAGACCAAACTCGTAACTCAAATATTCTCCTCCACGATCAGATCGTAGGAACTTTATTTTCTTGTTACGATGATTCTCTACTTCACTCTGAAATTCTTTGAACTTTTCAAATGTTTCAGACTTGTGTTTCATTAAGTAGATATACCCATATCTGCTCAAATAATCAGTGAAGGTCAGAAAATAACGATACCCACCGCGAGCATCAACACTCATTGGTCCACATACATCAGTATGTATGATTTCCAACAAATCTGTTGCTCGCTCCATAGTTCCGGAGAACGGAGTTTTAGTCATCTTGCCCATGAGGCATGGTTCGCAAGCACCAAGTGATTCATAATCAAGTGATTCCAAAAGTCCATCTTTATGGAGTTTCTTCATGCGTTTTACACCAATATGACCTAAACGGCAGTGCCACAAATAAGTTGCACTATCATTATTAACCTTGCATCTTTTGGTTTCAATATTATGAATATGTGTATCACTACAGTCGAGATCCAGTAAGAATAGACCACTCTTTAAGGGTGCATGACCATAAAAGATATTATTCATCAAAATGGAACAACCATTATTCTCTGATTTAAATGAATAACCGTCTCGCAATAAACAAGATCCAGATATAATGTTCATGCTCAACGCTGGCACCAAATAACAATTATTTAGGTCTAAAACTAATCCCGAAGGTAGATGTAGAGGTAGCGTGCCAACGGCGATCACATCGACTTTGGAACCGTTTCCCACGCGCATCGTCACCTTGTCCTTAGCTAATCCACGTTTAATCCGTAGTCCCTGTTTCGAGTTACAAATATTAGCAACCGAACCGGTATCAAATACCCAGGTACTACTACGAGCATTAGTAAGGTACACATCAATAACATGTATATCACATATACCTTTGTTCATCTTGCCATCCTTCTTATCCGCCAAATACTTGGGGCAGTTCCGCTTCCAGTGTCCAGTCCCCTTGCAGTAGAAGCACTCAGTTTCAGGCTTGGCTCCAGATTTGGGTTTCTTCGTTGAAGTAGCAACTGACTTGCTATTCTTTTTGAAGTTCCCTTTCTTTCCCTTGCCCTTTTTCTTGAAACTAGTGGTCTTGTTAACCATCAACACTTGATGCTCCTTTTTGATTTCTACCTCCGCAGCTTTGAGCATAGCGAAGAGCTCGGGAATTGTCTTTTGCATCCCTTGCATGTTATAGTTCATCACGAAGCCTTTATAGCTTGGTGGCAGTGATTGAAGAACTCTATCAATAACACTATCCTCGTCAACTTTGCAACCAAGTTGAGTCATATGATTGTAGTACCCAAACATTCTGAGCAAGTGTTCACTGATACAACTATTCTCCTCCATTTTGCAGCTGTAGAACTTATTGGAAATCTCATATTTCTCAATTCGGGCATTTGCTTGAAATATTAACTTCAACTCCTGGAACATTTCATATGCTCCATGACGTTCAAAACGTCGTTGAAGTCCCGGTTCTAAGCTGTAAAGCATGGCACACTGAACTATCGTGTAGTCATCAGACCGCGACTGCCAGACGTTCAAAGCGTCTGCATCAGCGGAAGGGGGCTTGTCACCTAGCGGTGCTTCAAGGACATAATTCTTCTGTGCAGCAATGAGGATAATCCTCAGGTTACGGACCCAGTCCGTGTAATTGCTACCATCATCTTTCAACTTAGCTTTCTCTAGGAATGCATTAAAATTCAAAGGAACGGTAGCACGGGCCATTGATCTACAACGACATAGATATGCAAAACTATCAGGACTAAGTTCATGATAAATTAAAGTTCAATTTAATCATATTAATTTAAAGAACTCCCACTTAGATAGACATCCCTCTGGTCATCTAAATGATCACGCGATCCAAATCAACTAAACCATGTCCGATCATCACGTGAGATGGGGTAGTTTTCAATGGTGAACATCTTATGTTGATCATATCTACTATATGATTCACGCTCGACCTTTCGGTCTCTAGTGTTCCGAGGCCATATCTGTATATGCTAGGCTCGTCAAGTTTAACCCGAGTATTTTGCGTGTGCAAAACTGGCTTACACCCGTTGTCGTGGAATTAACACGGCAGATGTCCGGTTTAGCGGACTTGATGATGGAACCATCGCACGGGTTAGCTTGAAAGGGTTCATGGCACACAAAGGATTTATACTAGTTCGGCCCCTTTGAGAAGGTAAAAGCCTACGTCTAGTTGGTTTGGTATTGCTTGGGCGTCGGTTTACAGGGAGCGGAATCGCTTGCCTGCGTCTCGACGGATTGATTGTTGCTTGTCCTTGAACCGGTGCCGGGTCGTCCCTTTATATAGAGGTGACGCCTGGTCCGGTTTACAGAGTCCCGAGGCCGGCTCATAATCGTGTCCGCCTCGGTCTCTGCCCTTTCTTTCTTATCTCTCAAGTTACATCTCTTTGGTGGTTTACAAACCGTATTTCTATACATGGGCCTTGAAATCTCATGGGCCGTGATCTCTACTAAAATAGTAAAACCAAGTATGATATAACTAAGCCGGTTTACAATATCCGGTTTATACCTACTAACCATATCCCTGACATTAGGCCCCAGAATGATTTGAACTTGTTCATATCAGTCTCCGTCGTCTCTTGTAATTTTCTTCTATCTTCATCTTTTGTAAACCGGCTCTGACGTCATCCTCCGAAATCATTAAAGTCTGACAATGACATCATCTCCGCATTTTACGCCGCAAGCTGTACTGTAGTTTGTTTTTAATGGTTATCCCGAGAATCGAGGCGTTCAAAGGATCTTTATCCGATTTTGCTCCCTTGATTACCGCACCTGTCGCTTCACATCTGCCTCTCTGCCTATAAATAATACCGCCCCTTTTCATTCTTCCTTCTCGCGTCTTCTTCCTCCTTCCGCTTCCTGACCCGCAAGAACTCCATTAGAGCCCGAGCTCGGAGCGCCGCCATCATCTCGTCGGATCAAGAGCTCCCAGGCCGCTGCATCAACCTGATTTGTCCAGAGAAACTCCGTTGCTGCCCTCCATTTTTCAGGTATGTTTTTCTTTCCTTGTTTTCGATCTGCATCTGCCCGTGCTCCTCCTAGTCCTTCCGCCATTAGGGCTCCTAGCGAAGCTTTCCTTCTGTTCTTGTAGATTCGTTCCTTCTGTAAGATCCGTAACTTTTTAGGCCTGGCCAATAAACCTTCCGCTCAATAATAACCTTAGATCTTGTCATTTATAATGCTATAATTTTATCTGCTCCGCCATTAGAACTTCCGCCATTAGAACTCCGCCATTAGAACTCCGCCATTAGAACCTTTATTACCAGTTCCGCGGATTTAACTTTTTCGCCTTACCCTTTAGATCTTGCTGTTCTATTTCTGTAATTGCCTGCCTTAGGTCTCGTTTTTCATGCACAGCTTGTAAAACTCGTCTGCTCCGAATTGGATCTCTGTAGATTCTCCCGTGTAGTTTTTGCTTCTTTTACCTCAGTATGCTCAGATCTATTCCCCCTTAGCAACACGTTGGAAACCTGTTTTTCTCTTCAGTAAATCCGCTAAGTATGTTCCGGTTTAAATTGTCGTGCCATAAACCGGAAATGATATAAACTGATGCAATAACTTAAACTGTTCCTCTTCAACTGCCATTTAAACCGGAAATGATATAACTTGTTTTATGATTGCCGGTTTACCCTTGCCAGCTAATTCTCTGTTTCAACCATTGTATAATATGAATAGATCCCAGATCATTGTACGTTTGTAATCCGTCTCCGTACTTTCTCTTCTTCAGCACTTTTGCTCAAATGGCTAAGCAGTACGTTTCATGCGATTGGGTCCGTTCTGTCGTGACTGAGGAAGATTTAGTCAAGCTGTCGAGCATTGGTACCTTAGGTCCTCGGGCTGAACTAAAATGGCGTGCTCCGGGTAACGAGTGCCCTCCTACTCCTAGATCCGGGGAGGTTATCGTATTTCTGGACCATATCTCCAGAGGCTTCTCACCCCCCGGTTCAAGGTTCTTCCGGGATGTTCTTGCCACCTTCCAGCTGCACCCACAGGACATCGGACCAAACTCCGTTTCCAACATTTGCGATTTCCAAGTATTTTCTGAAGTATATCTGCAAGAGGAGCCTTCAGTTGATTTATTCCGGGATTTCTTCCATGCAAACCGGCGCACTGAGTTCACTAGCGGGCCTCACCAGGAGCTTGGGGGGATTAGCATTCAGAAAAGGAGGGATGCAATTTTTCCTCACGCCTCCTTACACACTCACCCTAAGGACTGGAACAAGTCCTGGTTTTATTGCATAGACACATCTCCTGAAGGTGAAAATCCTTTGCCGGGTTATCGTGAAACTCGTATCCCGGCAAATCACCCCTTGCCACAACGGTTAAGTGCTGCTGAACGGATCCAGTTTTCACCACAACTTTCTAAGCTGAGAGCTTTCATGGCCAATGGACTGATTGGTACTGATTTCCTTCGCTGCTGGTTATCTTGGAGCATCCTCCCCTTAAGCCGGCGCCCTGAGTTGATGTGTAATTACTCCGGTAAATCGGATGATCCTCAGAGGTTTTCTAAGGAGAAGCTTTCTGAATCGGAAGTAATTGAGTCAGCCAAGAAAATTGTCAATCCTGCTTTAACAGACTGCACTAAAGTGGGCTTGGCCCCATACTTCAAGAAGAATAAGCTGCCTGAAGTGAGTTTGTCTTTAACTTGTACTTTATAAACCGTCCTCTTTGAACCGTCTTTTACTTGCCTTTGCTTTTTTCATTTAGGCTGATGACCCTTTCTGGAGGAGAAAACCTCAGGAAAAACCTGTAAGGCAAGCTCGCCGAAAAACTCCTGCAAACAAGAAAAGGAAAGCAGCCGTTGATGCCGCTTCTCCTTCTGAGGATGATGATCCGGACTCCGAGGTATGCCTTGCTCCGGTTTACATTTTGCTTTTATGTACTTGTTAACATATCTAATGATACCCTTTCACAGGATCCACTTAAAGGTGATAACCCGGCTGAGATTGAGGTAACCCTTATTTCTTCTGATTCAGAACCTCCTCCTCAAAAGAGCCGTCGGACTGTTAGAAAATATCAATTTTCTCATCCTTATGCTAAGTTGGATCCTAATTTTACTTTGAAGAAGCAACAGCACGAAGCTTTGCGCCGGACCACTCTCCATAGTGGCTTAGCAGTGGAATCCTCTGGAATCTCATTAACTCCGGTTCGAAAGCGCCGCGCTGAGGTGATACTCTCTCCAACCCTTCTTCACCCCAAGGCCGGTCTTATCAGAAAACCACTTAAACCGACTGATCCTGATTATCAGGAAACTCCACTGTCTTCTTCTGGCAAATCAACTGCTACACAGCTTCCTCCTTTAAAGACCGTCCCGGGGTAATTCTCTTTACTTCTTCCGGTTTATGATACCCCCTTCCTTTATAATGTTAACTTATTTTTGTTTGTTTTTCCAGCAAACCGAAACCTAGCAAAAGAGCCAAAGCGAAAAAGCCTGTTGCTGATCCTTCTACTGATGAACCGGTGATTGATCCGTCTACCGCCGTTCCTCCTGAAGGTACTCCTGCCGCTCCGGTTGACGAACCCGCTCTTGAAACACCTGCTGCTGAAGATGTCCAAAACCCACCAAGTCCGGCCCGGGTTAACTCTCCTCAAGTTAACCCGACGTCTCCTGATCCGGCTCAAACTGAAGTTTCTCCTCCCAATGCACCCACTTCCCCTGATGTCGTGGTTACTGGCACCGCTTATGTTGCGCCAGCCGAACCCACCGTTTTAGCAAAACATACAGCTAAAGCGGAAAAGATGACTCAGGAGAAGGGGAAGTGGAGTACTGATATCTCCAGTCTCTCAAGTATGAGTGCTCAAGACATCTATTCCGGATATTTGAACCGGCTCCATAGTAGCCGGGATTATGAAGCCAGCCTAGTAAACCTGATGAGGGAAAAATATGAAGTAAGTTTTCCTCTTCTGACTTTGTCTTTTTTCAACGCCTCTTTATCTTATAACAGCCCCCAAGTTCCGGTTTATCTGCTTTATTGAAGGTAATCCGGAACTTTGTAGTTTTGAACTGCTGATCCATACATTAGCCCCCAAGTATCAAGTAGATAACTTGGTTATGTAGTTGATACTTGTAATTTCAAAAATTGTTTCTGATGCATCGCTTCAACTGCCATTAGCCCCCAAGTGTCAAGTATACAACTTGGTTGTGTGCTTGAGACTTGCATTTTCAAATTGTCTTTGCTGTATTACTTCAACTGCCATTAGCCCCCAAGTGTCAAGTAGACAACTTGGTTGTGTGCTTGAGACTTGTAATTTCTAACCTTACTTTTGAACTTTTTGTCTTCAGGCTGAGCTGAACCGGAACGCTGTAGAAATTAGTGAACTTCGAAGCCGGCTTATAGAAACTGAGTCAGCCGCTTCAAAGGCGAAGAAAGAACTTCAAGTGAGTTTAAAGACCGCTGAAGATTTGAAGAAGTTCTTTGAGGAGGAACGGACTACGTTTGAAGTCCAGAAAAAGGATCTTGAAAAACGTGTTCAGGATGCCGAAGGAGCACTTAATCCGGTTACCGAAGAATTGTCCGGGTTAAAGCGCCAACTTGACTTAATGACTTCTGTTATCTTTGGTAAGCATGTCCTGAAACTTCTGTCTTCTATCTTTGCAACCTGTGACCTACTCCGGTTTAACTTTCATCTGTTGTATGTATGTAGGACGCCGTGTCTCCCATCTTGGGGATGATGTACGGAAAAAGCTGAAGGCCTGTTATACCTTGGTTGAACAATTATACTCTGGAGCACAAAGGATTATCAGTGCTACTTCCTTTGGTAAACCGGCTCCTTCAACCATCAAGGCTACTTTGAACAGTTTGTCCATTCTGCCAACTCGTCTTGAAGAGGTGAAGAAATCGGCTGCTCGAGGAGGTGCTCTTCTGGCCCTTACAAGGGCTAAAGCTTGGGTTCCAGACCTCGATCCGGAAGAAGTGCTAACCGGATTTCCTGATACCAAGGAGGACGGTTCAACCTTTGATGAAAACGATCTTTATGCTCTGACCAAGGAAGTGCGTCCCCTTGCTAGCAAGATTGCGATGGAATCTGACTTATCTCGATATCATCCAGCATACAACCTGCAGAACGAGCGGGTGGAGCGACCGGTTTACGATGTTGCAAACTTAACTCCGCCGGTTCGTCCTCACACCTTTGCTCCTGATATTGATCCTGCTGAGCTGATCAACGATGAAGTATATTTCCGTGCCTTGGCCAAGATTGATTGGCGTGCACCAGATTTCCCGCCGCTTCACGAGGAGGAAGATGTTCCGGAACAAGACGGTGGCCAATCATCCCAGCAAGGAGAAGCACAATCTTGAATGCTATTGTTGTAATCATGATTGTTATTCTGTAAACAATGTTTCCAACTATTTGGCTTTTATGCCGTGTAATAGGTTTAGCTGAAACTTAATGCACTGTGATCCGACTTTTGGTCTTTATGAAGTACTCCTTCGTTGACTTGTTGATTGATGCGGATTCCTTGCTCTGTCCATAAAGAAGATCAAAAATATGTCCTAGTGGCTTTACCACTGGACGGATTAACTTGTTCTCTTGGTATAACTAATAATCATACCTTTAACAAATAACTGTGATACCTGAATTGTATGTAGCCAAAATACCTTAAACCGGTCAGGATGTTTAAAATCACCTTAATCAGTCTTCATCAATTCTAATAAACCCTTGAAACTCTTCGGTTCACCTTGTCAATAAATTTTTCTCTTCTCGGTTCAGAAATTTGTAACTTGTAGCTGATCATGTGCTGCCAACTGTCAGCTCATTATGAAGTCGGGCCGGGTTACGATGAACGCCGGTTTAACTCTCGCTGGTGTTCATGACCCAGACTTGTAACACTAGATAGACGGTCAACTTCTAGAACTGTTCCCCTTGGTTAAAAAAGGTTATGAAACACAAAAAACATCAAGAAACACATAATTATTGTAAATCAAACTATGTAATCGAGGCTTTTTCAAAGAGCTGCCAGGCTCAAAACAAAGTTTAGCCATTCATGGGGATGTGGGCGAACCCGACTGTCCCCAGGGGCCGGGTCATCATTTGAACGTGGGCGGACCAACTGTTCAGGGAGCCCAAAAATTCATAACATAGCCATTCATGGGGATGTGGGCGAACCCGACTGTCCCCAGGGGCCGGGTCATCATTTGAACGTGGGCGTACCAACTGTTCAGGGAGCCCAAAAATTCATAACATAGCCATTCATGGGGATGTGGGCGAACCCGACTGTCCCCAGGGGCTGGGTCATCATTTGAACGTGGGCGTACCAACTGTTCAGGGAGCCCAAAAATTCATAACATAGCCATTCATGAGGATGTGGGCGAACCCGACTGTCCCCAGGGGCCTCTGACGTTCCTCCTGACCCTGCAGGTTTTTCCTTTTTCTTTTTATGGGGTTTTTCTCTTCCTGAACCGGACATAATCTCTTGTTCCTGTGAGTTCTACCGCTCCTTCACACACCCTGCAAAGATTAGTTTCTAAAAACCAGCTAACATTGAAATATTATTCTTTGATAACAAACTGACATGGATATTTGCCGCAAAATTTATGTATGTGGAAAAAAGGCTGAGCCCTCGGTTTACCGAGGGTGCCGGTTTATTCATTATTCATAATATATACATAGGATACATGGAAGCCTATGGCTCAAGTGTAATATGGCCGTA
>LR738710.1:172015981-172039711 GCA_902687465.1 Secale cereale | reverse complement strand
CGGAGTACCAAGTCACCCTCCTGGAATGTCCTGGTTCTGATCCGGCGGCTGTGATATCTGCGCAGATCTTGCTGATAAATCGCCGACCGTGCTGCAGCTATGTCACGCTCTTCATCCAACCGATCCAAACCGTCTTGTCTTGACTCCTCATTGATGGCTTCTACATAGGCCGCCACCCTTGGTGAATCATGGCGTATGTCACTTGGAAGAACTGCTTCTGCACCGTAAACCATGAAGAAAGGTGTATAACCTGTAGACCGGTTGGGTGTAGTGTTAATGCTCCAAAGGACAGACGGTAATTCTTCAACCCAACATCCTGGGGTTCTCTGCAAAGGTGTCATAAGCCGGGGCTTGATTCCTCGCAAAATCTCCTGATTTGCCCTTTCTGCTTGACCATTGGATTGGGGGTGAGCCACAGAAGATACGTCCAAACGAATATGCTCTCGTCGACAGAATTCTTCCATCTCACCCTGAGATAAATTGGTGCCATTATCTGTGATGATGCTGTGTGGAAAACCAAACCGGAATATTACTTTTTTAATGAACTTAACCGCCGTTGCCGCATCACACTTGCTTATAGGTTCCGCTTCAACCCACTTCGTAAACTTGTCCACTGCCACTAGTAGATGAGTTTTCTGATCTTGGGATCTCTTGAAAGGACCAACCATGTCAAGCCCCCAAGTTGCAAAAGGCCAAGTTATTGGTATCATCCGGAGTTCTTGTGCTGGAACAAGGGCACGTCTTGAGAACTTCTGACAAGCGTCACACTTGCGGACCAGGTCTGCCGCATCTGCATGTGCGGTTAACCAATAAAAGCCATGTCGGAAAGCCTTAGCCACTAAAGATTTTGATCCGGCATGATGACCACAATCCCCTTCATGAATCTCCCTTAGAATCTCACAACGTTCCTCAGCTGAGACACACCGTTGAAATACTCCAGAGGTGCTACGATGGTGCAGCTCCCCGTTGGCAATTGTCATAGATTTGGAACGCCGGATTATCTGCTGTGCTTCATCTTCGTCCTCTGGTAACTCTCCTCGGCTTAAATATACCAAATAAGGTAACGTCCAATCCGGAATAACATGGGTCGCCGCAACCAACTGTGCCTCTGGGTCCGGAACAGCTAGATCGTCCTCTGAAGGTACTTGAACCGAAGGATTGTGCAATTCATCCAAAAAGGTGTTTGGTGGTACCGGTTTACGTTGCGACCCTAGCCGGCTTAAAGCGTCAGCTGCTTCGTTCTTTCGCTGGTCTATATGCTCCACCTGATACCCTTTGAAATAACCTGCGACCGCTTCAACCTCTCGTCGATAAGCCGCCATGAGGGGATCCCTTGAATCCCACTTGCCCGAAACTTGCTGTGCCACTAGATCTGAATCGCCCAGGCACTTAACCCGGCTTAAATTCATCTCCTTTGCCAACCGCAAACCATGAAGTAATGCTTCATATTCTGCTGCATTATTAGTACAAGGAAATAACAACCGGAGGACATAACAAAATTTATCACCTCTGGGGGAAGTTAAAACAACTCCGGCCCCTGAGCCCTCCAACTGCTTCGAACCGTCGAAGTGAATCGTCCAATAAGTGAGATCCGGCTTCTCCTCCGGAGTCTGTAATTCTGTCCAGTCGTTGATGAAGTCCACCAGTGCCTGAGATTTTATAGCAGTACGTGGTACATATTTCAATTCATGTGGACTGAGCTCAATGGCCCACTTGGCTATTCTGCCTGTTGCTTCTCTATTCTGGATTATATCTCCCAACGGAGCTGAACTAACCACAGTTATTGGATGCCCTTGGAAATAATGCTTCAATTTCCGGTTTGCCATGAACACCCCATATACCAATTTCTGCCAATGAGGGTATCTTTGCTTGGACTCGATGAGTACTTCACTCACATAGTAAACCGGGCGCTGAACCGGATGTTCTTTCCCTGCTTCCTTGCGCTCAACCACAATCGCAACGCTGACTGCCCGTGTGTTTGCAGCAACATATAATAGCAAAGGCTCCTTGTCGATAGGAGCGGCTAAAACCGGCGGCTTCGCTAGTTGCTGTTTCAGATTCTCAAACGCTGTATTCGCTTCATCGCTCCAAATGAACCGGTCCGTTTTCTTCAACATTTGATAAAGCGGGATCGCCTTTTCTCCTAAGCGACTGATAAACCGGCTTAACGCCGTGATCCGGCCAGCTATGCGCTGAACATCATTAATGCAAGCCGGTTTCGCCAAAGATGTGATGGCCTTGATCTTCTCCGGGTTGGCTTCTATTCCCCGGTTCGAGACCAAGAATCCCAAAAGCTTACCAGCCGGGACACCAAAGGCACATTTCTCCGGATTGAGCATCATCCTGTAAGTCCGAAGATTATCAAAAGTTTCTCTGAGGTCTTCTATCATTGTCCTTTCCTCCTTTGACTTAACCACAATGTCGTCCACGTAAGCATGTACGTTCCTTCCTATCTGCCCCTTCAAACAATTCTGAACACAACGCTGATAAGTTGCCTGCGCACACTTGAGTCCAAAAGGCATAGACACATAGCAAAAAGCACCAAAAGGGGTTATGAATGCTGTCTTCTCTTGATCTTCAACGGCCATTTTGATCTGGTGATAACCTGAGTACGCATCCAGAAAACTCAGCCGCTCACACCCTGCTGTAGCATCAATAATCTGATCAATGCGAGGTAGAGCAAAAGGATCAGTTGGGCAAGCTTTATTGAGGTCTGTGTAGTCCACACACATCCTCCACTTACCATTCTTCTTTAGAACTAGCACCGGATTAGCCAACCATTCCGGATGAAACACTTCCACTATGAACCCTGCCGCCAAAAGCCTGGCCACTTCTTCTCCTATAGCCTTGCGCCTCTCTTCGTTAAAGCGGCGCAGATACTGTTTTACCGGTTTAAACTTCGGATCAATATTTAACTTGTGCTCAGCGAGTTCCCTCGGTATACCTGGCATGTCAGAAGGTTTCCATGCAAAGATATCCCGGTTCTCACGGATGAACTCGATGAGCGCGCTTTCCTATTTAGGATCCAGATTAGCACTGATGGTGAATTGCTTAGACGAATCTCCAGGCACAAAGTCGACCTGCTTAGTCTCTTCCGCTGATTTAAACTTCAAAGCCGGATCATGCTCGGTGGTTGGCTTCTTCAGCGGAGTCATATCTGCCGGATCAACATTATCCTTATAAAATTTTAACTCTTCCGTGGCACATACCGCTTCTGCATAAGCTGCATCACCTTCCTCACATTCCACTGCTATCTTACGACTGCCGTGCACCGTAATTGTGCCTTTATGACCCGGCATCTTGAGCTGCAGATAAACATAACATGGCCTAGCCATAAATTTAGCATAAACCGTCCTCCCAAACAAAGCATGATACGGACTTTTAATTTTGACAACTTCAAAGGTGATCATCTCTGATCTGGAATCACGCTCATCCCCAAAGGTAACTTCTAAGTCAATCTTACCAACTGGATACGCTGACTTACCTGGGACCACCCCGTGAAACACTTTGTTTGATGTCCTTAACTGTTTATCTGTCAGACCCATACGGCGAAAAGTCTCGTAATATAATATATTGATACTGCTACCTCCATCCATGAGGACTTTAGTGAACCTGTACCCTCCTACCTGAGGTGCCACCACCAAGGCTAAATGTCCCGGATTATCTACCCGTAACGGGTGGTCCTCTCTGCTCCAAACAATGGGCTGCTCTGACCATCGTAGAAACTGTGGCGTCGCCGGTTCTACCGCATTAACAGCCCGCTTTAAAACCTTCTGGTCTCTCTTGCATAAACTCGTGGTGAAAACATGATATTGACCGCTGCTCAACTCCTTCGGATTACTCTGGTACCCGGATTGCTGTTGTTGCTGCGGACGCTGCTGCTGCTGATTTCCTTGGTTATTGTGACTCCCTTGGCCCTGCTGCTGATTATTCTGATTGTTGTAACCACCTTGATGATACGATTGATTTCCCTGACCATGATAACCACCTTGATAATGTGATTGACTTCCTTGACCATTGTAGTTTCCTTGACTACCTTGGCTGCCTGGCCGGGATTGATAACCACCGTTGTTCCCTTGATAACCGCTGTTGCCCCTATATCCTGATCCGGAGTTGTTCCCTTGGTAACCCGGACCATAAAACCCGGGCCCTGAACCGCCGTTTGGGGGCCGGCTAAGAGGATTAAAACGGCCGTTCCCTGCTATCATAGGGTACAGGCATTCCCTTGCAGTGTGCCGTGCAGGCCCCCTTTTTCCGCTATGCTTTAGACAGGGTTGATCCAAATCCTGCTCCCAACCCGGGTTTCCTCCACCGGTTTGGCGAGTGGGACCTTGCTGACTACCCTGAAAACCGCCTTGAACCTGTGTATTAGGCACAAAATCGGAGCTATTTTCCGGTTTCCGTTTGCCCAAAAGACTTGAAGTAATCGTATTAGCTGGCGCCGGTTTGCCAGTCTTGCTGGCCTTTCCTGCTTTATCTCCTTCTGGCTCCGGATACTTGGTATTATCTGAGTCTCCGTACTTCACCAAGGCGCTCATCAAAGTCCCCATGTCATTGCACTCCCGTTTGAGCCGTCCGAGTTTTAATTTCAAAGATTCAAACCGGCAATTGTTCTCCAACGTTACAATTGCTGTGCTCGGATTAATGCCGTTTGAGGAGTGCAAGATCTCTGCCACTCTGCGTACCCAAGCTGCTGTAGACTCCTGCTCTCCTTGCACGCATGCTGCTAAATCTATCACCGACATAGGTTGCTTGCACGTATCCTTAAAGTTTTTGATGAACTGACTGCGCAGCTCCCCCCATGATCCGATAGAATTCGGAGGTAGTGCCTTTAGCCAAGTCCGGGCCGTGCCTTCAAGCATCATAGTGAAATATTTGGCACAAGCCGATTCATCCACGTCCAGCATCTCCATGGCCATCTCGTAACTTTCCACCCAAGCTTCGGGCGGTAAATCGGCTGTGTAATTAGGCACCTTGCGAGGTCCTTTGAAATCCTTGGGCAACTTAACGCTCCGCAGGGCGGGGACGAGACATTGTATCCCAAAACCGCTCGCTGTCGCTCCTGTCCCTGTAGTGCCTGTGTGAACCGGCGTCGACTGACGAACTTCCTCCCTGGCCTCCGATCTAGGCCGGTTTCGATCCGGGGCTGGCATCTCTGCCCTTGCCGGATTATCTTGCCTGTGCTGATGTCTCCTCCGTTCACTGCTAGACACTTCGGGCTCCTCCCAATGTCTAGAGTAACTTCGGTTGGGACGTGGTGTTGAATGTAACCTTTCCCTGCTATGAGAGTACGCTTGCTGCTGTATTAATGCCGTATTGAGTAGCTTCTGGGCCCTGCGCGACTCTACCGCCACCGGGGATGTTTCTTCCACAGGTAAAGCGGCCAACCGTGCTGCCGCTGCAGCAATATTATCCACAGGGTTTGAGTAGTGTCCCGGGGGGACAGGAACATAAGGCGCCGGTGTAATCCGTCGCTCCCGCTCTGCGGCGGGCTGTTGAACCGGCTCATCTCGAGCTGGTGGGCTTCTCCGGTTTAAGATCGGATTATTACTGGCCCCAGCCCCAGGTGTTCTGAACAAATTCGCAGATTCGTAACCCGGCGGTAGGCGGGATCGATACTTTCGCCCTCTTACTCCTTCCATGGAAGCCTGTTCCATCCTTAAGTGAAAAGCTTGTTCATCCAACTCTGCTTGTCTTATGGCTAACATCTCTCCTTCTGCCTTTAAATCCTCCTTTAACTGATCGATCCGGGCTTTCAACTGAAGAAGCACTGCATCATGTTGCGCCTTGTCTGCTGGAGCTACGACCTCTACTGCCTTAGCTGTGAACTCCTCGATCAAGGTGGATAGAACTGCAGTAACGGAGGGATTTGAACCGCTTCCCCCTGCACCAGCCTCCGCTGTTGTTCCGTTCGTCGGGGGTTGTGAACCGGCCATGAAGACCGCCACCCGGTTTGGCGGGTCGGAGGGGTCCGGAATACTGTTTCCATCGGACTCGCCCTCAGACCGGCCGTCCCGCAACTGATACAGGGATTCAGTTTCCCCGGACGAAGACTCGTCATCTGAACAGACGACGGTTACACCATCAGATTCCGACCCGTCCTCGGCTTGGCCTCCGTGAATCGCTCCAACGAACACATGCTTCATGGCAGGTTGAATCCGGGTCGACCTCGCGCGCTGAGCCGGCTCGACGATGTTGGGGAAGGTGTCCGGCTCAGGTCCCGGTTCTCCAATTTTGCCGATGAAGACTTGGATGCTACCGAAGGGGACCCGGTACCCGTATTCAATCGAATCGGCCTCCGGTCCCCAACCCGCATCGTCGATGTAGATCCGGCCCCGACGACTCTTGGTCATCCGGCCGACTGCGTAACCTTTTAACCCTTCGAAGCCGCCTTCCAAGAACTCGAAACCATCGTGCACAGGCCCCACGGTGGGCGCCAACTGTCGTGGAATTAACACGGCAGATGTCCGGTTTAGCGGACTTGATGATGGAACCATCGCACGGGTTAGCTTGAAAGGGTTCATGGCACACAAAGGATTTATACTAGTTCGGCCCCTTTGAGAAGGTAAAAGCCTACGTCTAGTTGGTTTGGTATTGCTTGGGCGTCGGTTTACAGGGAGCGGAATCGCTTGCCTGCGTCTCGACGGATTGATTGTTGCTTGTCCTTGAACCGGTGCCGGGTCGTCCCTTTATATAGAGGTGACGCCTGGTCCGGTTTACAGAGTCCCGAGGCCGGCTCATAATCGTGTCCGCCTCGGTCTCTGCCCTTTCTTTCTTATCTCTCAAGTTACATCTCTTTGGTGGTTTACAAACCGTATTTCTATACATGGGCCTTGAAATCTCATGGGCCGTGATCTCTACTAAAATAGTAAAACCAAGTATGATATAACTAAGCCGGTTTACAATATCCGGTTTATACCTACTAACCATATCCCTGACACCCGTTGTATTTGAACGTAGAGCTTATCACACCCGATCATCACGTGGTGTCTCGGCACGACGAACTTTCGCAACGGTGCATACTCAGGGAGAACACTTATACCTTGAAATTTAGTAAGGGATCATCTTATAATGCTACTGTCGTTCTAAGAAAAATAAGAAGCATAATAAGATAAACATCACATGCAATCAAAATATGTGACATGATATGGCCATCATCATCTTGTGCTTTTGATCTCCATCTTCAAAGCACCGTCATGATCACCTTCGTCACCGGCTTGACACCTTGATCTTCATCGTAGTATCGTTGTCGTCTCGCCAACTATTGCTTCCACGACTACCGCTACCGCTTAGTGATAAAGTAAAGCAATTACATGGCGATTGCATTTCATACAATAAAGCGACAACCATACGGCTCCTGCCAGTTGCCGATAACTTTACAAAACATGATCATCTCATACAAAACCGTATAACTCATCATGTCTTGACCATATCACATCACAACATGCCCTGCAAAAACAAGTTAGACGTCCTATACTTTGTTTTTTGCAAGTTTTACGTGGCTGCTACGGGCTTAGCAAGAACCGTTCTTACCTACGCATACAAAACCACAACGATGTTTCGTCAAGTATGTGCTGTTTTAACCTTCACAAGGACCGGGCGTAGCCACACTTGATTCAGCTAAAGTGAGAGAGACAGACACCCGCCAGTCACCTTTAAGCAACGAGTGCTCGTAATGGTGAAACCAGTCTCGCGTAAGCGTACGCGTAATGTCGGTCTGGGCCGCTTCATCTCACAATACCGCCGAAGCAAAGTATGACATGCTGGTAAGCAGTATGACTAGTATCGTCCACAATCTCATTGTGTTCTACTCGTGCATATCATCTACGCATAGACCTGGCTCATGATGCCACTGTTGGGGAACGTAGTATTTTAAAATTTTCCTACGATCACGCAAGATCTATCTACCAGATGCATAGCAACGAGAGGGGAGAGTGTGTCTACGTACCCTCGTAGACCGGGAGCGGAAGCGTCAAGTGATGCGGTTGATGTTGTCGAACTTCTTCGCGATCCAACCGATCAAGCACCGAACGTACGGCACCTCCGCGTTCAGCACACGTTCAGCTTGATGACGTCCCACAAGCTCTTGATCCAGTTGAGCTTCACGGGAGAGTTTCGTCAGCACGACGGCGTGGTGACGGATATGATGTGTTCACCGGCGCAGGGCTTCGCCTAAGCTCCGCGACGGTACGACCGAGGTGTGATTCTGTGGAGGGGGGCACCGCACACGGCTAAAACAATTCAACTTGTGTGTCTTTGGGTGCCCCCCTGCCCCCGTATATAAAGGAGAAAGGGAGGAGGGCCGGCCAACTCTCTATGGTGCGGCTAGGGAAGGGACTCTTACTAGGAATAGGATTGCAAT
This sequence comes from Secale cereale, assembly GCA_902687465.1. Taxonomy (NCBI): domain Eukaryota; kingdom Viridiplantae; phylum Streptophyta; class Magnoliopsida; order Poales; family Poaceae; genus Secale; species Secale cereale. The sequence goes on along the minus strand of LR738710.1, from coordinate 172,031,349 downwards.
CCTATTCCTAGTAGGATTCACCGAAAGGAAGAAGGGGGAAAGGAATAGGAGAGGTGGCGCCCCCCCAATCCTAGTCCAACTAGGATTCCTAGGTGGGGGCGCCGGCCAGCCCTATGGGCTGCCTCTCTCTCACCCTTTAGGCCCACTATGGACCATCCCCTCTCGTAGGGGGTTCCGGTAACCCCCTCCGGCATTCCCGATAAATCCGAAACTTTTCCGGTATACTTCCGGTGTCCGAATATAGCCGTCCAATATATCAATCTTTATGTCTCGGACATTCCGAGACTCCTCGTCATGTCCGTGATCTCATCCGGGACTCCGAACTACCTTCGGTACTTCAATACTCAAAAACTCATAATACCGATCGTCATCAAACGTTAAGCGTGCGGACCCTACGGGTTCGAGAACTATGTAGACATGACCGAGACTCATCTCCGGTCAATAACCAATAGCGGAACCTGGATGTTCATATTGGATCCTACATATTCTACTAAGATCTTTTATCGGTCAGAACCGCATAACAACATACGTTGTTCCTTTTGTCAAACGGTATGTTACTTGCCCGAGATTCGATCGTCGGTATCTTTATACCTAGTTCAATCTCGTTTACCGGCAAGTCTCTTTACTCGTTCCGTAACACATCATCTCGTGACTAACTCATTAGTCTTTTGCTTGCAAGGCTTATTATGATGTGTGTTACCAAGAGGGCCCAGAGATACCTCTCCGACACTCGGAGTGACAAATCCTAATCTTGATCTATGCCAACACCACGAATACTTTTGGAGACACCTGTAGAGCATCTTTATGATCACCCAATTACGTTGTGATGTTTGATAGCACACAAGGTGTTCCTACGGTATTCGGGAGTTGCATAATCTCATAGTCATAGGAACATGTATAAGTCATGAAGAAAGCAATAGCAGTTAAACTAAACGATCATAGTGCTATGCTAACGGATGGGTCTTGTCCATCACATCATTCTCCTAATGATGTGATCCCGTTGATCAAATGACAACTCATGTCTATGGCTAGGAAACATAACCATCTTTGATCAATGAGCTAGTCTAGTAGAGGCATACTAGGGACATACTGTTTTTGTCTATGTATCCACACATGTACTAAGTTTCCGGTTAATACAATTCTAGCATGAATAAAAGACATTTATCATGATATAAGGAAATACAAATAACATCTTTATTATTGCCTCTAGGGCATATTTCCTTCAAGGAGAACATCACATAGCTACTGGTCATGGACCCATGGTCCAAGGGAGACTACTCACAACTCATCCGGGAGGCGTCCATGGTGGTGGAGAGGCTCCCGGTGGTGATCCTCCCCTCCGGCAGGGTGCCGGGAAGAGTTCTCCTGGTGCTCCCGATCTTGGAAGCGCGGCGGCGGCGGAACAGAGATGAGATCGCGAAAAAGGGTTACCATCTCGAGGGTTTCGAGACGCGTGTTAAATATATGCCGAAGGGGGGCATCAATGGAGGCTCGGGGGGCCTAGGCGCCCCCCCGGCGCGGCCAGGGGGGGTCCACGCCACCAGGGCGCCTGGAGCCCTGGTGGCCCCCTCCGGCCCTACTTTGGCTACCGGGAAGCTTCTGGAACGCTGATTTTTTATATAATTTTTCCGGGATTTTTCGGGCAGTTCTCGTAATGGGAAAACCTGAAATACAAAAACAGCAGAAAACAGAAACTGGCACTGGGGTGCACTGAGTTAATAGGTTAGTCCAAATATGATCAAAGGTGTATGGAAGTGTATAAATATCATAGCAATATCACCCAAAAGAGGCATGGAGCAAGCAGAAATTATAGATACGTTTTGGACGTATCAACATCCCCAAGATTAATTCCTGCTCGTCCTCGAGTAGGTAAATGATAACAAGAATAATTTCTGTGGTGACATGCTATTAACCATATAGGACTTTTTCATAGTCATATGACAAAAGCTTACTGAGACAATGAATCTGTAGTAATTAAGTTGCCTCATGAGAAAATCACAAAGAACTGAAAGTTTTACAATATGATACTGAAACATCAAATAGATTTGTAATGAGCATGGTGTGCAAATATGATAAAGTGATATCTCGCTTGCCCCCTTTAGTGAAGCAAAACATAAATGCAGGGGCACCTCCAAGGTTTAAGTGATGACTAGATACAATGATTTCAAAATAAACGATATCATAATCATGCAAAAGACAATGCTACTTTGGGACAATCTACATTACACTCAGAATGACAATCATGCTCTCAATAGTTGGTGCTTAAAAAAGAAGGTGGAGACTCTCGAACCGTGGCTTTTGTTGGCAAGGTTGAAAACCCGTGGTAGGAAACAAAGACAAAACATGTACCAGAGCTCTTGGTTTTAAAAACAGAGGTAATAATTTTTTTGTGAATATGCATGTTTCGTCAACGAATGCTAGCATATAACTCAATTACTTTTTGAGATGGACAAGTTTCGAGGAACGGCTCCCGAATGAGGATGATCACATCCTCTTAATCTCCTTTGTTTATCACTGGCAAAGTTTTCTGATTTCTCATGAACAAAGCGTGAAGGAGGGTTTGTTTGTTATATTAATTTTGAGCCGGGCGCACTCTTTGTAAGTTCCTTCTCGTATTATGGGTTTGCACATTATACATGCAATCCCGGGGTGAAGCTTGTCCAACTTAAAAAGATCATGAATTAACTACTACTTCCTCATGAGCTAAAACAGAGGCACAAAACATAAATGCATTTTTTTGAATAATTTCGAGATGGCACATGAAAGTCTTCGTTAGGAATGGCAGGTAAATACCATGTATAGGAAGGTATGGTGGACTCATATGGCATAACTGGTTTAAAGGATTTTGGATGCACAAGCAGTCAGTCCGCTTAGTACAGGTGGAGGTTAGCAAAAGACTGGGAGCGACCAACTAAGAGAGCAATGATGGTCATAATCATGCAGAGCGACAAAGCAACATTGAATCAGGCATGGAAGTTATATCGCTACTCAGAAATAAAAGATCATCAAGGCTTGACAAACTTTCTTTACAGTCTTAAATATGCGTGAGCATACGCCAAGTCAATCAAAATAACTTCTTGAAGGAAGATATTACTAAACCATACCACATCATAGGCAAACAAATCATGTTGGTACTCCAATAACACATTGGGAACCCCCCAGCTATTTGAGACTAACCATAAGAAAACATGAACTACTAAGCGCCATTATGCACGTAGCATTTTTATCATAGACATATCGACCAATGCAACAGAAGCAAACTCTCTTAATTAGATAAGCATGATAACTAAGAGAGTTCAAGCAACCAACTAAACAAAAGCTCTTTAAAAAGATAAGCATGAAAACTAAGAGCTAAGCATGATAGTAGCTATTGAAAGACAAAGAACACACACAGCAAAGATAGACATGAGAATTCTATGTTATGTTCTAGGTAGAAGTGGAGCGTGTTTCTCTCCCACACAAAGAAAGCTGAGTTCCGACTCGTTATGAAAAGCTAAAGAAAACTAAAAAGGAAACTAAAAGCAAGACGCTCCAAGCATAGCACATAACACATGAAGTGATAAAAATATAGTGGAACGAAAGACGAACTGATAATGTTGATGGAGAAGGGGATGCACGGGGGCATCCCCAAGCTTAGACGCTTGAGTCTCCTTGAATATTTCTTGGGGGTGCATGGGGGCATCCCCAAGCTTGAGCGTTTGACACTCCTGAATCTTTTTATCATCTTCCCTCGCACACTTGAAAACTCCCTTCATACATAACTCATCATAAACTGATTAGCGAGGTTAGTACCCTTAATAAAATAATTGTTCTTTGCTGAAAATAAGGATATTCTTGAAGGTTTACTGTTTCTCAAGATTGCCAAAAGGTTTTTGCAAAGAAAAAGCAAGCTCAAGGTTTGCAAAATGAAGGAAAGGCAAAACAGGACAGAATCTGTGAAAAACAGAACAGCAGGTAGTAAATGATTTTTTCGGGGCACTTCTGCAACTCTAATCAGAAAACTCAGAACAAACGCTCGAAAGAAAATTGTATAGAGCATGCTGTCGAAAAAATTCAGACCAAAAAGATGATCTGGTGATTTTATACGAATTTTTCTATCCAAGGACAGAATCTGTTTCCTGGACAGCACGTCACAACTTTTGAACTTTCTTGCAATCAGAGGCTACACTTGGCACAAAATTGAAAAGTAAAGATACAATGATGATGCTACTGTAGTAACAACATCAAGACACAACAAAAGAAAAATAAAATTTTATTCATGTGGGCTGCCTCCCAAAAGCGCTTTCTTTTATGTCTTTAAGCTAGGCATAATGCAAAGAGGAATCAATAACCATCATAATGATCGGAGTTATAAATTGCTTCAAATGGTTCCTCAACAAGTTCACTTTTGTTCTTTCTAGGAAAGGGGTACACACCTTTTGCCTTCCCGCGTAAGCGGATTTGTCCCTTACCTATATCGATGAAGCCTTTAACTGCTCGGAGGAAGTCCCTTCCAAGCACTATATTTCCTTGGTTTGGCTCCATGATGAAGAAATCAACCATTGTAATCCCTTTAAAGAATTTAACTGGCACGTCTTTTATTCTTCCCTGGATTTCAGAAATATCTCCATTAGTGTGTTCATGATATGATGGTAATCTATCCATGTTAAATTTTAAAGAATCATGAACAGTTTTTGGCATAGTAGAAACCATAGATCCAATATCACAATAAGCAAGGAAGTCTTGATTAGAGATACTAATCCTAACAAAAGGCTCCCAATCATTGTCTATTTCCAAAATATCTCTCCTATTGGGTTTGGGTTTCTCTCCCTTCACTAAGTCTAGAACATCCATTCTCTTCTCAATAGTAGCAAGTCTATCTATGACAGTATCAAAACTATGATCATAAACAAAGTAACTAGATAGACCATGTATAATTTCAAGAGCTCTAGCTTCATCACACTCTAGGAAATCTCCTTCAGCTATAATATCAAGAGAGTGTTTACACCATTTAAAAAGACCATGGTAAAAAATTCTAAGCACAATTTTTATAGGTATCCAAGGCATAATTCTCCTATGTGCATCAGAAATTTTGTCCCATGCCTTCTTCATATTTTCTCCATCCTTTTGATGGAAATCCAAAACTTCTGATTCCCTCAAAGCACCAAATCCTAACATGCTTGACTAAATAGAAAGGACTACTAGCAAATAATTAATTTTTTTGTGGTTTTTGATAAAGGATACTAAAGCAAAAACTAAAAGGTAAACTAACAAGACTAAAAAGCAAAGGTAAAAGATAGCATGCAACTCCCCTATCTCGAAGAGTGGAGTCCCCGGCAACGGCGCCAGAAATCTTTGCTTGATGCCTTCTCGCCCCTCGTTGGTTACCCCAAGTGGAAGGTTTGAGATGCAGTGTAGCGGAAGTTTTCCCTTGGCAAAGATACCAAGGATAGATTTCCCCTGAGACTCCCAGTTTCAACAAGAAGGTGTCAACTGCTAACGGCGCCAGATATTAGCAGTCAACGTGGACCTGCACACAGATACAAATAACTTTGCTCCCAACGAGTACAGAGAGGTTGTCAATCCCTCCGGCCTTGTAGTTTACAAAGGATCAAACGCAAGTGATAATAGTGATAGGTATTGCTGCAAGTAGTAAGTAAAAGCAGAAAGTAAATAGCGGATGTGATCAGTGATGGTAATATGGACCGGGGTCCCATGATGTTCACTAGTGATGTCTCTCTCCCAAAATACGATAAAACAACTATGTGAGGTAAACGAATTACAGCTGGGCAATTGACAGAATTATGTGCGCAAACCAATGCTAATTATATTGCAAGAAAGGTAGAGGTTCAAAGCATGGGCGGTACGCCAAGGCAAGTAGACCGAAATCCATCTGCATCTACTACTAATCATCCACCTTGAGATATCTATCCAGAACATCTCGCTGGTATTAAGTTGCGAGTCCCACCCATAGTGTAAACTCAAAGCAACAGACAACTGCATTAAAAGAACTTTGCGTAAAGTAAACAATCCTTGCACCCGCGGGCACAAGCACCGTTGTTTTCCCCCTTGTGGCAACAGCACATCCCCTAGACTCATGTTTCTGTCACTCAAGCTAGTCATCGAGGGGCATGAACCCACAATCAAGCATAACGTTCCCTCTTGGAGTCACTACCTACTAATTGGCCAAAGCAATAAATAGCAACGGAGAACATGCAAGAATTACTTACGAACATAAATATAAAAGAGGTAGATCAAATATATTACTCAAACACAATCTGAACATAATCTCACAATCCATCGGATCCCAGCAAACTCAACATAGCAACAGCATAAGGATTACATATGTGCCTCGATCATGTAGGGCAGCTCATGAGGTCTAATTAGTGAAGCACAAGAAGGGGAGGAGAACATCACATAGCTACTGGTCATGGACCCATGGTCCAAGGGAGACTACTCACAACTCATCCGGGAGGCATCCATGGTGGTGGAGAGGCTCCCGGTGGTGATCCTCCCCTCCGGCAGGGTGCCGGGAAGAGTTCTCCTGGTGCTCCCGATCTTGGAAGCGCGGCGGCGGCGGAACAGAGATGAGATCGCGAAAAAGGGTTCCCGTCTCGAGGGTTTCGGGACGCGTGTTAAATATATGCCGAAGGGGGGCATTAGCGGAGGCTCGGGGGGCCCAGGCGCCCCCCCCCGGCGCGGCCAGGGGGGGGGGGCGCCACCAGGGCGCCTGGAGCCCTGGTGGCCCCCCTCCGGCCCTACTTTAGCTACCGGGAAGCTTCTGGAATGCTGATTTTTTATATAAATTTTCCGGGATTTTTCAGGCAGTTCTCGTAATGGGAAAACCTGAAATACAAAAACAGCAGAAAATAGAAACTGGCACTGGGGTGCACTGAGTTAATAGGTTAGTCCAAATATGATCAAAAGTGTATGGAAGTGTATAAATATCATAGCAATATCACCCAAAAGAGGCATGGAGCAAGCATAAATTATAGATACGTTTTGGACGTATCATCCCCCACTTCACCCTTCCCGTTTTATTTGCCCTTCTTCCTTCGCGTGTTTTCCGTTCGCTTGCTTCTTGTTTGCATGTGTGTTGCTTGCTTGCTTGTCATTATGGCTAGCCCCTTATCCGCTCCTTTGTCTCCCGAGTTTGAAGTACTTCACTTCAAGCAAAGGAAAGGAGAAAACTTAAAAGATGCTTGGTTTAGGATGATGGAATCTTATCGTAAGTTCACCTTAGAAGTGAATTTTAGAATCTTGCTTCGCAATTTTTATGTTGGATTGAATATGTCTCATAGACAACTCTTGGATTGCGTTGCCACGGGAAATTTTATCGAAGTTGATCCTAGTTTCGCGCATGAAATCATAGAGGGAATAGTGGGAACACTACCTCCCGAAAAGGAGTCAAACTCAACCCCGGAAGCGACGCAAGTTTTTGAGAAAATTTTGCGAAGTAACGAAAATATTACAAAAATCTGTTGAACCTCTTAAGAGTGTTAGTGGGAATCTCCACCGCATGAATATGTTGATTACTCTTTGCAATAAGCGGTTGGATGCTTTAGATCTTAAGATTTCTGAATATGAAGGTAAACGCAAGGAACCTCCCGGATTCGAGCTTGACACCGTTAAAAGGGTGAAGACCAAAGATGGCTATCCCTAGATCTATCTTGTATCGTGCCTAGCTAGGGGCGTAAAACGATAACGCTTGTTGGGAGGCAACCAAATTTTTGTTTTTTTGTTTTTTTGTTGTTAGGGAATAAATATTGCATCTAGCCTCTGATTAGATGTGTTTTCAAGTTTTGTTTAGTGTTTGTGCCAAGTAGAACCTTTGGTAAGACTTGTGTGAAGTTTATATGATCTTGCTGTGAAAAACAAAATCGTTAGCGTTGGCTAAAGTAGTCGTGGGATTTTACTGGAGCGTGGTTTTTAGTTGATTATTTTTGATGCTTATTGGTAGACAAATTGCGCAAATTTACCAATTTAGTTTGAATTTTTTTGGAGTTCCAGAAGTAGGCGAACCCTGCAGATTACTAAAGACTGTTCTGTCTTTGACAGATTCTATTTTTCGTGTGTTGTTTGCTTATTCCGATGCATCTATGAGTAATATTGGAGGATATGAACCATAGAGAACCTGGATTACAGTAGGTTTAACACCATTATAAATAATGAATGAAATCCTTGCTGTACCTTTGAGTAGTGGTTTGCTTTCTCTTACTAACGGAGCTCACGAGAATTTTTGTCTAAGTTTTGTGTTGTGAAGTTTTCAAGTTTTGAGGCTTTCTTTGATGGACTATGGAACAAGGAGTAGCAAAGGCCTAAGCTTGGGGATACCCATGGAACCCCAAGTAAATTCAAGATAATCAAAAGCCTAAGCTTGGGGATGCCCTGGGAAGGCATCCCCTCTTTCGTCTTCATCTATCGGTAACTATACTTGGAGCTATATTTTTATTCGCAACATGTTATGTGTTTTGCTTGGAGCGTCTTGTATGATTTGAGTCTTTGCTTGTTAGTTTACCACAATCATCCTTGCTGGACACACCTATTTGAGAGAGTTAAACATGGCCTAGAAATTATTAGAACACTCTAAGTGCATGACTTATAACTTTTGAGTTGAATAGTTTTTGCTCTAGTGCTTCACTTATATCTTTTAGAGCATGGTGGTGGTAATATTTTGTAGAAATTGTTGAACTCTCATGCTTCACTTATATCTATTTGAGAGTCTATTAAAACAGCATGGTAAAGTGTTTAGGCTAAATAAACTAGTCTTCACATGATAAACATCCAATGTCAACATAGTAAAAAATTTCACACCAAGTGCATTGAATAGAATGAGATGTTGGATGCTTGATAATTGTTTTGAGACATGAGGATAGTGATATTAGAGTCATGCTAATGGAGTTATTATGAAATTGAGAAATACTTGTGTTAAGGTTAGTGATTCCCGTAGCATGCACGTATGGTGAACCGTTGTGTGACTAAGTTAGAGCATGAGGTATTTGTAGAGTGTCAACCTTTGTGTGGAGGTCGGGGGTGCGCGATGGTTAACTCCTACCAACCTCCCCCCTAGGAGCATGCGTTGATTGCTTTGTTTTGGTGACTCGTAGATTTTTGCAATAAGTATATGCGTTCTTATGACTATGGTTGAGTCCATGGATTATACGCACTCTCACCCTTCCACCATTGCTAGCCTCTCTTATACCGCGCAACTTTCGCCTGTGCCATAAACCCACTATATATCCTTCCTAAAAACATCCACCATATTGTTCCTTAAAACAGCCACCATACCTAACTATCATGGCATTTCCATAGACATTCCGAGATATATTGCCATGCAACTTTCCACCATTTCGTTTATATGACACGCATCATAGTGTCATATTGGCATGCATGATCATGTAGTTGACATCGTATCTGTGGCAAGGCCACCATGCATAATTTTTCATACATGTCACTCTTGTTTCATTGCATATACCGGTACACTGCCGGAGGCATTCATATAGATTCATACTCTGTTGTTGTAGTATCGAGTTGTAATTTCGTGTTGTAATGAAAGTGTGATGATCATCATTATTAGAGCATTGTCCCATGGGAGGAAAGGCTGAATCTATAAAGCCCCTTCGCAAAAAAAAAGAAAAAAAGAAAGGCCAAAGAAAAAAAGAAAGGCCCAAAAAAAAGAGAAAAGAAAAAGGGACAATTGCTACTATCTTTTTCCACACTTGTGCTTCAAAGTAGCACCATGTTCTTCATTGTAGAGAGTCTCATGCCTAGTCACTTTCATATGCTAGTGGGAATTTTCATTATAGAACTTGGCTTGTATATTCCAACGACGGGCTTCCTCAAATGCCCTAGGTCTTCGTGAGCAAGCAAGTTGGATGCACACCCACTAGTTTCTTTTGTTGAGCTTTCATTCATACTTAGCTCTAGTGCATCCGTTGCATGGCAATCCCTACTCGCTCACATTGATATCTATTGATGGGCATCTCCATAGCCCACTACTAGGAAAAGGGCTATAGATGGAATTGATACTAATGGCGCACCAGACAAGCAGTGCGCCATTAGTATATACTAATGGCGCACCAACCTCTGATACGCCATTAGAGTTCAAACTACTAATGGCGCACCTGGCCCAGGGTGCGCCATTAGTATCAAAAAGTTTTTTTTTTGAACTAGTGCGCCTGTCCAAACATACTAATGGCGCATCCAAACAGAGTGCGTCATTACTAGTTGTAACTAGTAATGGCGCACCAGCAGTAAAGTGCGCCATTAATGTTCTTTTTTTATTATATTTTTTATTCTTTTTTTTGCAAAACTACTAATGGCACACTGTTCCATAGTGCGCCATTACTAGTTTAAACTAGTAATGGCGCACTGTGGGACAGTGCGCCATTAGTATTTTTTTTTCAAAACTAGTAATGGCGCACTAACTGAAGATGCGCCATTAGTAACCTTGATTACTAATGACGCATTTATAGTGGGTGCGCCATTAGTAAGTGGGCAGCAACAAGATATTTTGGACAGCCTCTCCTACCCACACTCACTTTCTCCCCACTTCATTCTCTCCACCTCCTCCTTTGTCTCGGGTCCCTCCTCTTTTTCACCTCATTTCCACCATAGATTCATTCAAATTAAGTGGTTAAATTACCTTGTTTTGATAGGTAAGTAAGGGGGGAAGCTATATTTATGTTGTTCTCCATACAACAATGTGCACATGCACTTTTTATGGCCTAGCTAGATCTATGTATGTTCGTGGTGTTGCATATGTTTGTTGTGTTGCATATGTGTTTGTGTTTGGAGGTGTACCGGTATTTGAAATGCGATAGTTGCCAATATTTTCCCGGAATGTTGATTCATTTCCGTTTCGGTGAGAATTTTGGCATTAAGCATTCTTTTTTGTCCTATTTTTAGGGAAAGTTATGGCAAATTTTTTCTTGGTTCTAAAATATCGTTTTGCTCTACCCCGCAGGCGACCATGGTGCGCACGATGACCGAAGGCATCGTGAATAGGTTTTTGAGGTCCGCGAAGGCCGAGATGCTTCAAAAGAACGAGATGGAGATAAGATGTCCGTGTCGAAGAAGCAAGCTGAAGAGCCTTATTGCGGACCCGGATTCCGGGCAGGTGCGGGACCACCTGCTCTTGCGTGGTTTCATGGATGGTTATCGGTGGCAAGGTGATGAAGATGACTACAAAGTCGTCCATGGGGGCCGGGCAAGAATTGAGGAAGGGCAGCAAGACAACCACCGCGGCTCAGGCGGGTGAGAAGACGAAGAATCCCCAGGAGATGATCACGATGATGTACACAGTCATCATGTAGAAGATGCAGGACATGATGATGAGGAAGATGCCGGAGCAGACGACGGGCATGATCATGAAGATGATGATGCCGGCGGAGCAGACGACGCTGGACCATTGATGGGCTGGGTGCAGGACCCTCATATTCAAGAGCTGCTTCTCAAGCAGACCGATAACGCAAGAGCTGCCGCCCGAGAGAAAGCCAAGATGGATCAACTTGAGTTATACGCGGTTACTCCATTGTATGAAGGATGCAGGCCCGAGGATACCCGCCTGAAAGTAACGCTCATGGCTCTGGAGATGAAGGTAAAACACAAAATGACCGACGCATGCTTCGACGAGAACATGTCATTCTGGCACGAACGTCTTCCCAAGGGGAACAAGTGCCCCACCAGTTTGGAGGAGGCGACTAAAATCGTGTGTCCTCTGGATTTACCGCACGTGAAATACCATGTGTGCATGAACAATTGCATCATTTATCGGGACGAGCACGCGGAGTCTACCATATATCCGGTGTGCGGCGTCACTCGATACAAGAAGAGGAAGAAAGCTCCTCGAAAAGTGGTGTGGTACTTTCCGATTACTCCTCGTCTGCAGCGGTATTTCGCGGACCCTAAGGTAGCAAAGCTCCTGCGTTGGCACGCGGATAGGGAGGAGAAGAAGCGAGAAGATGACGCAAATGATCTGGAGATAGATAAAAAAGACAAGATGCTGAGTCACCCTAAGGATGCGAGCCAGTGGCAAGCGTTGAACTTCGAAGACCTAGAATTTGGGAACGATCCAAGGAACATCGTGCTGGGTGCGAGCATCGATGGAGTCAATCCGTTTGGCAGCCAGAGAAGCACACATAGCACCTGGCCTGTGTTTGTGTGGATGTACAACCTTCCCCCTGGTTGTGCATGAAGAGGAAGTACATTCACATGAGTATGCTAATTGAAGGACCGAAACAACCAGGGAACGACATCAATCTGTATCTGGGGCTGCTGAAAGAGGAGCTAGACACGCTGTGGAAAACGCCAGCCAATACGTGGGACGCCGCAAAGAAAGAATACTTCCCTATGAGAGCCGCGCTGCTCACGACGGTGCACGACTATCTCGGTTACGGATATGTCGCGGGGCAGGTGGTCCACGGATTTTCTGGATGCGTCAGGTGCATGGATGACACAACGTATCGCCAGCTAGATAGAGATCCCGGGTCTTCGAAAACCGTGTTCATGGGACATCGAAGGTGGCTTCGCGACGATGACCTGTGGAGAAAACACAAGGATCTGTTTGATGGTGAAACCGAACCCCGAGGACGCCAGCGTACGAGGAGCGGCGAGGAAATAGACGAGCTGTTGAAAAATTGGAAAGATTGCCCACTGCCGGGAAAGAAGCAAAAGGCGCTAGAGCCGGGAAAGAAGCGAAGGCGCCAGAGCCGCTGCTGAAGGTATGGAAAACGAGGTCTATTTTCTGGGACTTGCCGTACTGGAAGATCCACCGTGTGCCTCACAGCCTTGATGTAATGCATATCACGAAGAACGTGTGCGAGAGTCTGCTTGGTACCCTGCTCAGCATGCCAGAGAGGACCAAAGATGGGCCGAAAGCAAGGGCAGACTTGAAAGCAATGGGCATGAGGCAGAAGCTTCACGCTATATATGATGATGATGATGATGATGATGATGAGGCGAAGCAGGACACGAAAAGTCATCGCAAAGGCAAAAAGGCCAAGAAGACCGGAAATGACTACCCTCCCGCGTGCTTCACTCTAAGTCAGGAGGAGATCGAGCAGTTTTTCACCTGCCTCGTAGGAGTAACTTCCTTACGGTTACGCGGGGAAGATAAGCAGATACCTAGACCTAGCGAAGCTGAAGTTCAGCGGGATGAAGTCTCACGACTGTCACGTGCTGATGACGCAGATACTTCCAGTTGCAATCCGTGGGATCATGGACGCGCACGTTCGTGAAACCCTATTTGGCCTATGCAACTTTTTCGACGTCATCTCTCGGAAGTCTGTTGGCGTGAGGCAACTCAGAAGGCTACATGAAGAGATCGTGGTGATACTATGCGAGCTTGAGATGTACTTCCCGCCCGCATTCTTCGACGTTATGGTGCATCTGCTGGTCCATATCATGGACGATATCATCCAACTCGGGCCGACGTTCCTGCACAGAATGATGCCGTTCGAAAGGATGAATGGTGTCATCAAACGATATGTTCGCAACATGTCACGTCCAGAGGGAAGCATAGCCAGGGGCTTTCTGACCGAAGAGTGCATCTCCTACTACACGAATTATCTAGGCATCGAGAACCCCGTTGGTCTGCCCGTCAACAGGCACCTCGGCAGGCTCGCTGGATGGGGTCACCGTGAGGGTCGCCGCGAAATGCATGTTGACTTCGAGGGTCGACTCGCCGACTTTGAAAGAGCAAACCTAGTCGCGCTACAACACATAGACGTGGTCGATCCTTGGGTGGTAGAGCACAAAACCTTTATTGAGAAGACGTACAATGACCGAGGCCAACAGAGGACGGACGGAGATATAATCAAAGAGCACAACTCATGTTTCACGCGTTGGTTCAAGCAGAAGCTTCTGTCGTACCCTTTACATGAGGATTCTTCCGCGGAAGAACAACTCATATTCGCCTTGTCACAGGGCGCCGAGCACAACCTGATGACCTATGAGGCATACGATATCAATGGCTACACATTCTACACCGAGGCCAAGGACATGAAGAGCGATGGTTATCAGAACTCCGGGGTAACGATGGAATCCTACACCGGTAATGACAAGGACAGATACTACGGAAGGATCGAGGAGATCTAGGAGTTGAGCTACGCTGGAGAGAAGGTCCCGATGTTCCGTGTCAGATGGGCCAAGAGCGTCCTAAAAGAAGACCGGTATTTCACCACCATGGTTATACCCGAAGCCAAATCCAAGACCGCGGGCGCAAACGTCACCGCGAAAAATGAGCCATGGGTACTGGCTTCCCAAGTTGACCAATGCTTCTTCATTACCGAACCGTCAAAGCCCAGTCGTGTTGTCGTGAGGAGAGGCAAAAGGAAGATCATCAAAATGGATGGAGTAGCCAATGAGCAAGACTTCGACAAGTACGGTGACCCGAGGATCGAACATGACGACGATGATGAAGTAGCAACATACACCACAAGAAGAAGCTGGACCACCCTACCTAAAGGACGTCCGTTCCACAGAAGAACTCCATTTGCGAAAAAGAAGGGCAAGAAGATTGTGAACAGATAGCTAGCTAAGATCGATTGTATTTAAATCGCAGCCTTCATTTCTCGATTGTATTTCATGGGCACTTTTTGAACTCTTGAATGTTTTTAAATTTCATGGACACTCGATCTCGATCCCCCTCCATCTCGATCGCTATCCCACCTCGCCAGATCCGGTCCCCCTCGCCGCCGAGCACCCCCTGCTCCACCAGCCGCCGCCACCGACCCTCCCGCACCCTCCCCTACTCAACCGCCGCCGACGACCCACCGCACCCTCCCCCGCTCCACCGACCGCCGCCGTCGACCCATGAACTCATGATATATTCAAAATAATAAATTTGATGATATTTTTTCATATTCATAAATATTTTCAAATAACAAATTTGATGATATTTTTTAAAAAAATATTAATTTTTTATAAAAAATATTACTGTTATGATTTAAACAAGTTTGAACATATTTAAACACAAATAAGTGTCAAACAACATTTTAAATGCATAAAAAAATTTGGGGAGCCTAGGAATCAAACCCAGGACCTCCTGGTGGGTGTGCTGCGTGCTGACCAGTCGGGCTAGTGGGTGTGTTCTGATGGGTAGTGGGTTAGGTGGGATATAACCTGACCAGTCGGGCTAGTAACTAGAACACAATACTAATGGCGCACCAGGGGGTGGTGCGCCATTAGAATCTCCATACTTATGGCGCACTAAGGTGCGGTGCGCCATTAGTAATCGAACACATCCATATCGCCCCCCACCGCACCCTCCCTCTCTCTCCCTCGCCAGATCTCCCCTGCTTCCCTCTCCCTCCCTCCAGCGCCCCGACGTCGCTGCCCCCACGCCACCCCCGCTGAGCCGAGCGCCGCGCCCCCGACGCCCTCGACGA
>LR738710.1:171976155-172015900 GCA_902687465.1 Secale cereale | reverse complement strand
CGGACGAGCCCCTCGCCCTCTGCCGCGGCCTCGCCACCTTCGTCGAGCAGCAACGCCGCCGCCCGGAGCTACGCCGGCGACCAATCCATATGCAGGTAGCCATCACTCCTCCCTCCTTCCTCTCTAATCACCACCACAAAATTTTAGGTGAATGATACATGCTATACCTAGTAGGTGAATGATACATGCTATATAGATTTGCTCTCACATCTAAGTTCAGGACCGTTTTTAGATCAGTGGTAGATTTTGATGGTGGGGATCAATGGGGCTTATTTGATAGGTGGGATGGGGGTCGGGGGTGGTGGTTGATCAGTATTGGGTTTGAACCCTAACCACTTTCCTCTCCTTTTTCTTTTTTCTGCAGTTCATGTTTGGCAGTAGACCATATCAGTAGCTACAGTTCATGTTTGTCCATTTTTTGTTTGAAAACTGAGTAAAATAGATGAGTATATGTAGTGTTCTTTTTATGTGTTCATTTTCTGTCTTTTTGAAATAGGTTCAGTGTAGTTGCAAGACCTGAGAAACGGGTACCTTGTTTATTCCTATAGGAACAACGAATACGGTCTGTTTATTCCTATAGGAACAACGAATACGGTCTATTTTGTTTTGTTTCTGCACAAGGTACCTTGTTTTATTTCTATAGGCATGTAAAATTGTACAATCTGTGCGTAAATTTCAGTGTTAAATTTGTTCACCTACTGAATTTGTTCGAAACCTGAATTTCAGTGTTAAATTTCAATTTTTTCACCTACTGCGGCAGCTAAAATCACTTAGTATATTATTCTTCTACTCCTAAAATTTAGTTAACATTTGGTTAACTGAAGTTGGTGTAAATTCAGTTCCTGTGGAGTACATTTGGTTATCAGCAGTGTAAATTCAGTTAACTCCTAAAATAAAAAATAAATACTCCTCGTTTATAGACCCTATATATATATATCTAGATGACACAAAGACCAGGGCTATCCCATTTTCGAAAGCAGACCAAAGCTGTATCTTACTGAACGTAATTTATATTTTATCAAGTACAATGACTAAAACGAGGGAGACAGTCGATTTCAATGACTCGATCTTTCATATGGACTTTTGAAACAAGTACCCACTAGACGATAGCAGTCAGGCGAGCGGTGAGATCAGCCACCCACTAGTATTCATTATCTTGAAAATGGTCTCAAGATCTTGCCAAAAGTACTTTTGGAATAAAAGAAAGACCCTCTGCCACAGAAAACCAAGTAGTTTCTCATGTCTTTCTTCTTTTTGTCTCCGTGAAATAGGTTCAGTGTAGTTGAAATAGGTTTATAGTCTCATATATATTGTATTTATACATCTCTGTGGAGCTTAATTTGATCCTAAATAAAAGATGCTTGAACATTGGTGGACCCTTACCTAATGCTCTTGTTCTCCTGTTTACCAGCTTCAACTCTAGTTAATTTGGAGTTAGGGTTGGTTACGTTTATTGGCTGTCATCCCAAGTGAGATCTTTAGTTCATTTAGCCGGTTGGTGGGCTTGATGTTCTGTTGGGGTTTTAGGTTTTAGGTTTTTTTTCATGTACACTAGTACTAGTTGTATGTCACACTAGCACAATGATAATAATGGTGGTCATGTATTTGGTTCCTTGTTGTAAAAATTGAACTTCAAAGTATTGTTTTACAAGCTTCTACAACTTTTTCTTAACTGTTGATGCTGCTGTTATGCTTGTATTCACTGTTGTTGCTTCTGTACTTGTGATGATGTTGTACTTGTGATGATGCTACTTGTGATCTTCTGAAATGACCCATTGGCGACTTCATTAGGCGGGGATAATGATTTTGCAGGTACCCCGAGAGGCCCTTGAGTTTGCTGGAATGTCGATTAACTTCCGTTCCGGCAAATTCAGGTACTCCATATGTCCTATTTTCAGCAAAGGTCATGCTGAAATTTTCCGTGAATTTTAGCATGACTTTGCTAAAAATAGGACATATGGGGTACTTGTGACTAATGCATGGGCCGGGGTATCTTAGTAGTTAATTAACTAGGATCAAGTGCCCCTTTATTCTAGCTGCATTAAACCACAGGCGGCAATAGAGCCAAGTGATTAGGCCCAACTTAGAATTCTCCTTCCCAGCTTAGCTTTTAGGATGCCTTGGTGTCGACAAACCATACATTATAAAACCTTGGCTTTTAGGGTGCCTCGGTGTCGATAAAAACCGAAATGATGAAAGCTTAGGCTTTTAGGGTGCCTCGGCGTCGAAAAACCCTCAATTATAAAAGCTTAGCTTTTAGGATGCCTCGGTGTCGACAAACCCTAAATGATGAGACCATGATCTTGTTCCTTGACAATAACCAACTTTTTGACCAAACTTTGTTCCTATTTAGAGAGAAACATGGCCAACAACGATGAGGCCGGGGGTTCGGGCGGCAAGGCATTCTGGGAGCTGTCCCAGGAGATGGAGGAACAACCTCACTTGTATGAGGACGCCGCCTTCCCCACCGATCCTGAGACCACTGATGGTACCGCCGAGGATGACCCCACTGATGCCACCACTGATGGTGCCGCCGAGGATGCCACCACTGATGATGGCGGCGCACGCATAGATGGCAGCCAACCGAAGAGGCAACGGAAGGACCGGCGCCCGACCGTGCTCCGCACCCTCAAGGAGGAAGTTACTAAAGTGGACTCCGACAGGAATCCAACAGCGCCAGAAAGAATAGTCAAGGGGTACTCGCTTCAGCTCGGGTGCATTCTCCGGAGCACCGTCTCGATCAACACCGAGAACCTGAGGCATCCTGACCGAGGGAATTTGCGCAACCTCCTCTTCACGAAGGTCCACGAACGATACAAGTTCCTCGCTGAATTTGAAAACACAAGCCTCAAAGGGAATAAAGTGAACAATGCTGCCCTCACGAAGATGAGCAAGGCCCTGTCTACTTGGAAAAGCAATGTGAAGAGAATGATCGAGAAAGGTGAGAGTTATGAGAAGATCAAGGATAAAAATCCTTCGATCACCGAAGATGACTACAACGACTTCAAGATCAATTGCTCGAGCACCGCACACTCCGAATCAAGTCAGTGAGGGAAAGAAATGCGGGAGCTGAACTTAGGGGAACACACACTCGGTCCTGGCGGTTACAGAGAGGCGGAGCCTATATGGGACAAGGAGGAGGCGGACCGTGCCGAGCAAGGCCTACCGCCCCTATTCGATAAATATGATGACAAGCAGACCAGGAACTTTGTCAGGGCCCGGTACAAGAAGGACCCAAAAACAAAGGATCTTACCACGGATCCGAAGACCAGGGCGCTTGAGCTTGTTCTGGTAAGGAATACACCCCCGCGTAATTAGCTCCATATGGTTGCATTCTAATTAATGAAGCCAAATTTCTAAATGGTTCACATTCCTTCCGCAGGCGACTGAAAGCAGTAGCGCGGGGTCGACTAAGAGCAACCCTTGGGACACGACTCTAAATAGGGCGTTGAATGTAATGAAGAACAAGGATAAGCTCAGTAAGCCGACGTCAGCTAGTCGTGTGGCCGGCAAAGGCTTGTCGACAAAATGGTCGTCATACTATAACGCTGGTAGGCGAAAGGAGAAAAAGACCAGCTCGGAAAGCCAGGCGCGCGAGGTTCAAGAACTCAAGGCACAGGTGGCGCGGATTCCGGAGATTGTCCAAGAGCAAGTGCAACAACAGCTCGGAGCGACGATCACCACCATTGTGCCTACCTTGATCGAGGGGTCGAGTGCGTGGATTGCGGGCGGCCAACAGGGGCCGCCCCCCATTCCTAGCTTCACGGCCAGCAACTCGCAGAACGCGATGGCGGGGACATTGGTGTCGGCGGAGGCAGCATTGGTGTCTCCGACGCCGGCACGGGAGCTTAATGCACCCGGGTGTACGCCGGCCGGCACCTCTGCAGCAGGCGGCCCCTCCGTCAACTGCACGCCCGCCGTTGGCGGTGCCTCGACATTAGCCGAGCTCGACGCCATCATCACGGTAACTAATTAAACCTCTCTCGGCCGAGGACTTCATCTCCTTGCCTTTGACTGGGCATCCCTGACGCCCTACATGTTTTCGCTGGGCGCCGCCGACGTTCCGTGCACTCTCCTGCACTTCGTGAACAACGAGTTGGTCGATGTCGCCAAGGGCAAAATCGTTCAACCGGGCAACCCCTTGTTCCACGGTACCCAGATGCCACCCAACTTGTTTAGGGTTCAGCTGGTTCGGGTGCTGCCAGGCTGCGACGAGGTGTTACCTCCGATTCGACCCGTCGGGGCCGACGATGATGACGTGATGACCCTCAGCGCCTGCTTGAGCTGGCCCCTACTTTGGCTGAAGAGCCAGATTCATTTGGGGGCGGGGGACACCACCCCAAAGACAACACCGCCAGTCGTGCCGGCGCCAGGTCGGCCCCATGGCAAGACCGCCGCAACGGTGCCGGACATCCCTATGCCACTGGATCCAAACATGCATATGGCACAGGATCACAAGGACGACGACGATGATACATTTGCCAACGTCGATCAGTACTTTGCCGATCATGGGTACGGTGGCGACTTCATGGGGCCTCCTTCTCAAGAACCCAACCCAACAAAAAACGTGCGCGATCTAGCTGGTACCGCGGAGAAGCCAAGTTGCAACAGGCGTCGTCTGCCGTTCAGCTCTCAGGAGACGCCTCTAGCTGCCGACTTCACCGAGCCTCAGATAGGTGAGGTGCGAAATATTATCAGCCCCAACACACTCAAGAAGGCGGTCTGTGAGCAAAACTCGGTCCCATTACAGGAGAAGAAGAAGGCACGCAAAATAAAGACTAACAAGGGTGCGAGCCAGCCGGCACCGAGTACGATCTGTGCTCAGGACGGGCCACCTTCACTTGAGGATGTAATGAGGAGGGTGCATGTGGCGGGTAGGCCGATGCTACTGAGAAATATGCTCGATGCTGCAACCGGTGCTATGCGGAGTCTGCATGACAGTGTTCTTTCTTTGGAGAAGTGGCGTCTCAGAGAGAAGGATGTGGCATACCCGGTTTTCGTGGCCAAGGTGCCAGAGGGCAAGGGCTTTCTGGATAACTCCATCGGGGGTACGATCGTCCTGCGGTTTGATGACATCCACGCTATGTTGAACCTTCATCCGCTGCACTACACCTTCGTTCGACTATTTTCGCTGAGTATGGAGATGCGGATCATTCGTGACAAGACCCCGGACATCGTGATAGTCGACCCCTTCTACATGCGTGCCAAGATCTTGGGCAGCGCTGGGGACCGGCTAGTCATGAGTTCTTACCTCGAAGGCGTCATTCTGGCAAACCGAGATAAGGATAACTTCCTCGTGCCTTACTTTCCCGAGTAAGTCCTTCGCCTCAACCGCCCCGTAACATATGAATTCTTATATTTCGATCGTTTTTCTTTTAACATTCCGTGTTTTCTGCAGTGACACACATTGCACGCTCATCCTCCTAAGCCCCAAATATTCCACGGCCACGTATTTCGACCCGGACCGTCAGTCGAACGTAGACTACACAAATGTCAATAAGGTTCTTGATGATGTTCTCCCCGGCTATGCCAAATCTGGAGGCACCTTCACCAGGCCTATTTGTAAGTACGACAAGCACGTGTTCTCCCACAATACGATGTTCTGCTGCTTCAAGCAGCCGCCTGGCGGTCAGAAGGGTGCCTACTACGCCATCCATCACATGCGGGCGATCGTACGGGACCATCATCAACTTCTGCTACCGAGTAAACTCAAAGATTGGGCCGCGAGCGTGTCGGCAATCCAGGACGCGGACATCAGACAAGAATTCTTTCGCATCCAGTCGGAGTATGCGGAAATCATCCATCAAGATGTCCTTCGTACCTCGGGGCAGTTCTACCTCAGAAATCAACCGTCCAATAGTGACATCGACACAATGCTACAAATGCAGGCTGACAACGCCCGTGTTTTCATGACTCCCATGATAGACGGCGGCTTCATCCAAGCTCCGGTCCCTTGAGTCGAGTCGAAAGCAGTGATGCTGTGTCTAGTTCTGAAACATCGATTGGCTCATGTTGTAATTAAACTTTAATGAACTTGTAGTATGTCTCTTTGGTTTCGAGAGTCGTTCAACTTAGATGTAACCGATGCTATTAATGTCTTGCTTTTCTCTTTCGACTGTTCTGTTGCATACTTATATATTGCTTATGTATTGTCTGTGAATTGGTACTAATGTTTCGTTTGGCTAGTGCATAGCGATGCCGTCGTATGTCGTGTACAAGGGTAAGGTTTCCGGAGTCTACGACGACTGGGAGGAGTGTCGGAGATAGGTTCACCGATTCAGCGGTAACAATTACAAAGGGTACACCACTAGGGCCGAGGCCGAATCTAGATACGCCCGCTATCTAGCGGGAGAGGGGAGGGAGCGTTGGAGGAACCGGATGAAGACGAGTTTCATCGTGATGATGCTCATCCTGATGACCGCAGCTCTCTTCTATGTGATGGTAGTTTAGATGATCGATGTCGACTTGTAATGTGAAGACAAACTCGCTACTCGCGGTCTCGAGACTTGTAATATAATGTTCTATCTTTGTTCGGTCTTTTCAATTCGGAGACTAATATGATGAATTGTATTCGGAGACTAATATGATGAATTGTATTCAGAGACTAATCTTCTATTGTATTCGATGAATCTGTTGTTGATGTGTGCTGTCTATATTCTATCCAATTATACATTTTCTAACCTATGCAAAAAAAGAAAATAAAAAAATAAAAAACCTAATATTCATACTAATGGAGCATCACATCACAGTGCGCCATTAGTATGCCAAAGGATACTAGTGGCGCATCATTAGACAGTGCGCCATTACTATGCCGAAGTTACTAATGGCGCATCTTGTTGCCGTGCGCCATTAGTATGCCAAAGCACCTGGGTATACATGGCCCCCTGGGAGGCATACTAATGGCGCACTGCTGTGTATACTAATGGCGTATCTGTGGTGCGCCATTAGTATACCAGATACTAATGGCGCACCAGAGGTGCGCCATTAGTAAAATATACTAATGGCGTGGCACTAATGGCGCACCACTAATGCGCCATTAATGGCCAAATTGGGTGCGCCATTAGTAGGGCTTTTCCTAGTAGTGGCCCGTTGATACGCCTAGTCGATGTGAGACTATCTCCCTCCTTTTTGTCTTCTCCACGACCACCTCTATTCCACCCATAGTGCTATATCCATGACTCACGCTCATGTATTGCGTGAAAGTTGAAAAGTTTGAAAAGATAGAGTATGAAAACAAATGCTTGGCTGAAATCGGGGTTGTGCATGATATGAATATTTTTGTGTGATAATAAGGGAGCATAGCCAACACTATATGATTTTGTAGGGATAACTTTCTCTAGCCATGGTATTTTGAGAAGACATGATTGCTTTGTTAGTATTGCTTGAAGTATTGTTATTTCTTATGTCAACATAGACTTTTATCTTGAATCTTTCAGATCTGAACATTCATGCCACAATTATGAGAATTACATTGAAAAACTATATTGGTTAGCATTCCACATCAAAAATTCTTTCTTTATCATTTACCTACTCGAGGACGAGCAGGAATTAAGCTTGGGGATGCTTGATACGTCTCCAACATATCTATAATTTTTGATTGTTCCATGCTATTATTTATGAAGTCTTGGATGTTTAATGGGCTTTATCATTCACTTTTATATCATTTTTGGGACTAACCTACTGACCCAAAGGCCCAGTCCAGATTGCTGTTTTTTTTTGCCTATTTCAGGGTTTTGCAGAAAAGGAATATCAAACGAAGTCCAAACGGAATGAAACCTTTGCGAGAGATATTTTTGGAGAAAATCACGCTCGGGAAACGTCAGGACCAAGTCAGGGGACAGAGGGCCTGCCCTCGAGGGTGGGGGGCGCGCCCCCCTTCCCAGGGCGCGCCCCCACCCCCGCGGCTGGCCCGTGTGGCCCCCGGTGCCCTCCTTCTTCCTATATATACCTACGTACCCCAGAAACTCCATACACAGAGAGAAAACCCTAATTCCACCGCCGTAGCTTCTGTTCCCGTGGAGATCCCGTCTTGGAGCCTGTTGTGGGAGGGGGATCCATCACGGAGGCCTTCATCATCATCATCATCGCCCTCACCATGAGTTGTGAGTAGTTTACCATAGACCTTCGGGTCCATAGCTAGTATCTAGATGGCTTCTTCTCTCTCTCTGGATCTCAATACAAAGTTCTCCTCGGTCTTCGAGGAGATCTCTTAGATGTAATCTATTTTTGCGGTGTGTTTGTCGAGATCCGATGAATTGTGAGTTTATGATCAAGGTTATCTATGAAAGATATTTGGTTCTTCTATGAACTTTTTATGTGTGCTCATAATATCCTTGCAAGTCTCTTCGAATTATTGGTTTGGTTTGGCCTACCAGATCTAAAGTTCTTGCAATGGGAGAAGTGCTTGGCTTTGGGTTCAATCTTGCGGTGTCCTTTCCCAGTGACAGTAGGGGCAGCAAGGCACGTATTGTATTGTTGCCATCAAGGATAAAAAGATGGGGTTTATATCATATTGCTTGAGTTTATCCCTCTACATCATGTGATCTTGCTTAAGGCGTTACTCTGTTCTTATGAACTCAATACACTAGATGCATGCTGGATAGCGGTCGATGTGTGGAGTAATAGTAGTAGATGCAGGTAGGAGTCGGTCTACTTGTCTCGGACGTGATGCCTATATACAATGAGCATGCCTAGATAGTCTCATAATTATTCTCTTTTCTATCAATTGCTCGACAATAATTTGTTTACCCGCCGTAGAATATTGCTATCATGAGATAAGCCACTAGAGAAAACTATGGCCCCCGGGTCTATTCTCAACATATCAATCTACATCTACTTTACTTTTTCCGCTTTACTTTCTGTTCTTGCAAAAAAAATACCAGAAATATAAACTATCATCTCTACCAGATCTCACTTTCGTAAGTGACCGTAAAGGGATTGACAACCCCTTACCGCGTTGGCTGCAAAGTTCTTATTTGTTTGTGCAGGTGCGAGGGACTCGCGCGTGGTCTCCTACTGGATTGATACCTTGGTTCTCAAAAACTGAGAGAAATACTTACGCTACTGTGCTGCATCTCCCTTTCCTCTTCGAGGGAATGCAATGCAAGCTCAAGAAGTAGCAAGAAGAATTTCTGGCGCCGTTGCCGGAGAGGCTTACGCAAAAGTCATATACCAAGTACCTATCACAAACCCTTATCCTTCGCATTACATTTATTTGCCTCTCGTTTTCCTCTCCCCCACTTCACCCTTGTCGTTTTATTTGCCCTTCTTCCGCCGTGTGTTTATCGTTCGCTTGCTTCTTGTCTGCTCGTGTGTTGCTTGCTTGCTTGTCATCATGTCTAGCACACCTATCATTATCACCACTCCCGAGAGTGAGGTCCTCAACTTTAAACAAAGGGAGGAAGAAAACTTAAAAGATGCCTGGTATAGAATTTGCAATGCTCAAAATAGATCTAATAAGAAGCTTTACACTTCCGTGCTTCTTCGCAATTTTTATGTTGGCATAACTCCCCGGAATAGATTCATCTTAGATACCATTACCTGAGGGAATTTCTTGGGTAGCCACACCGTTGATTCTTATAATGCTATGACTGAATTATTTGGCTCACCACCTCGTATGGTTAATGGGACCATTTTAACTTTGGAGCATGTTATGCAAAGGTTAGAAATCATTGAAAACAAAGTTGTTATGGTGGAATTGGTAGAAAACTTGGATATAAAAATCCATAATGAAATCACCCAATATGGAGTGAAGGTAGGAGTTGTTCTGAAAAATCTGAAGGAAAAGGAGCCCATAGTTAAAGAAAAGCTAGATCAGGATTCTACTAGAATCAATAAGCTTGAGGATGTTATCACTAATGTGGGTTCTGCTCTTTCAGCTATAAAAACTACTACAAATACCCCTACTAAATTATCTAGGTTCATGTATGTCCCTAAAGACAAGGGTGAAACATCTAGAATTGCGGATCTCAAATCCATAAGTGTTCGCACAAATTTTCTTACTTTTGCAAGAGACCCTTTTGACACTTTAGAATTTCTTGATTTCTTGCCCAAGAGTTTGATAATTCACAGGGACAAAGAAGTGCCCAAGAATCATAAGTGCTTAATCAAAGAATTGCCTTCCAAAGATGGCAGTAGCTAGTTTTATCTTGTATCGTGCCTAGCTAGGGGCGTAAAACGATAGCGCTTGTTGGGAGGCAACCCAATTTTTTGTTTTTTGTTTTTGCTGCTGTTAGGGAATAAATTTTGCATCTAGCCTCTGATTAGATGTGGTTTCATGTTTTGTTTATTGTTTGTGCCAAGTAGAAACATTGGGAAGACTTGTGTGAAGTTTATGTGATCTTGCCGTGAAAAACAGAATCGTTAGCGCTTGCTAAACTGGTCTTCAGATTTTACTGGAGCATGATTTTTAGTTGATTCTTTTTGAATATGATTGGTAGACAAATTCCTCAAATTTAACAATTTAGTTTGAATTTTTTGGAGTTCCAGAAGTAGGCGAAACCTGCAAATTACTACAGACTTTTCCGTTTTTGACAGATTCTGTTTTTTTGTGTGTTGTTTGCTTATTCCGATGCATCTATGAGTAGTATTGGAGGATATGAACCATAGAGAAGTTGGAATAAAGTAGGTTTAACACCAATATAAACAAAGAATGAATTCATTTCTGCACTTTTGAGTAGTGGTTTGCTTTCTTATACTAACGGAGCTCACGAGATTTTTTTGTCTAAGTTTTGTGTTGTGAAGTTTTCAAGTTTTGAGTATTGCTTTGATGGACTATGGAACAAGGAGTAGCAAAGGACTAAGCTTGGGGATTACCATGGCACCCCAAGTAAATTCAAGATAATCAAAAGCCTAAGCTTGGGGATGCCCCGGGAAGGCATCCCCTCTTTTGTCTTCATCCATCGGTAACTATACTTGGAGCTATATTTTTATTCGCAACATGATATGTGTTTTGCTTGGAGCGTCTTGTATAATTTGAGTCTTTGCTTGTTAGTTTGCCACAATCATCCTTGCTGGACACATCTATTTGAGAGAGTTAAATATGGCCTAGAAATTATTAGAACACTCTATGTGCTTCACTTATATCGTTGAGTTGAATAGTTTTTGCTCTAGTGCTTCACTTATATCTTTTAGAGCACGATGGTGGTAATATTTTGTAGAAATTGTTGAACTCTCATGCTTCACTTATATCTATTTGAGAGTCTATTAAAACAGCATGGTAAAGTGTTTAGGCTAAAGAAACTAGTCTTCACATGATAAACATCCAATGTCAACGTAGTAAAAAATTTCACACCAAGTGCATTGAATAGAATGAGATGTTGGATGCTTTATAATTGTTTTGACACATGAGGATAGTGATATTATAGTCATGCTAGTGGAGTTATTATAAAATTAATAAATACTTGTGTTAAGGTTAGTGATTCCCGTATCATGCACGTATGGTGAACCGCTATGTGACGTAGTTAGAGCATGAGGTATTTGTAGAGTGCCACCTTTGTGTGGAGGTCGGGAACGCGCGATGGTTAACTCCTACCAACCTCCCCCCTAGGAGCATGCGTTGATTGCTTTGTTTTGATGACTCATAGATTTTCGCAATAAGTATTTGAGTTCTATGACTAATGTTGAGTCCATGGATTATACACACTCTCACCCTTCCACCATTGCTAGCCCCTCTTGTACCGCGCAACTTTCACCGGTGCCATAAACCCACTATATATCCTTCCTCAAAACAACCACTATATTGTTCCTCAAAACAGCCACCATACCTACCTATCATGGAATTTCCATAGCCATTCTGAGATATATTGCCATGTAACTTTCCACCGTTCCGTTCATATGACACGCATCATATTGTCATATTGCCATGCATGATCATGTAGTTGACATCGTAGTTGTGGCAAAGCCACCATGCATAATTTTTCATATATGTCACTCTTGATTCATTGCATATCCCGGTACACCGCCGGAGGCATTCATGTAGAGTCATACTTGTTGTAGTATCGTGTTGTAATTTCGAGTTGTAATAAAAAGTGTGATGATCAACATTATTAGAGCATTGTCCCATGTGAGGAAAGGCTAATAAAAAAGGAGATGGCCCAAAAAAATAGAGAGGGGCTAATAAAAATAAAAGAGAAAGCCCCTCCAAAAATGAGAGAAAAGAGAGAAGGGACAATTGCTACTATCTTTTTTCCACACTTGTGCTTAAAAGTAGCACCATGTTCTTCATTGTAGAGAGTCTCATGCTTAGTCACTTTCATATACTAGTGAGAATTTTCATTATAGAACTTGGCTTGTATATTCAAACGATGGGCTTCCTCAAATGCCCTAGGTCTTCGTGAGCAAGCAAGTTGGATGCACACCCACTAGTTTCTTTTGTTGAGCTTTCATTCATATTTAGCTCTAGTGCATCCGTTGCATGGCAATCCCTACTCACTCACATTGATATCTATTGATGGGCATCTCCATAGCCCATTGATAGGCCCAGTCGATGTGAGACTATCTCCCTCCATTATGTCTTCTCCACAACCACCTCTATTCCACCCATAGTGCTATATCCATGGCTCACTCTCATGTATTGCGTGAAAATTGAAAGGTTTGAAAAGATAGAGTATGAAAACAAGTGCTTGTCTGAAATCGGGGTTGTGCATGATATGAATATTTTGTGTGATGAAGAGGGAGCATAGCCAGACTATATGATTTTGTAGGGATAACTTTCTTTAGCCATAGTATTTTGAGAAGACATGATTGCTTTGTTAGTATGCTTGAAGTATTGTTATTTCTTATGTCAATATAGACTTTTATCTTGAATCTGTCAGATCTGAACATTCATGCCACAATTAAGAGAATTACATTGAAAAACTATATTGGTTAGCATTCCACATCAAAAATTCTTTCTTTATCATTTACCTACTCGAGGACAAGCAGGAATTAAGCTTGGGGATGCTTGATACGTCACCAACGTATCTATAATTTTTTATTGTTCCATGCTATTATTTATGAGGTCTTGGATGTTTAATGGGCTTTATCATTCACTTTTATATCATTGTTGGGACTAACCTACTAACCCAAAGGCCCAGTCCAGATTGTTGTTTTTTGCCTGTTTCAGGGTTTTGCAGAAAAAGGATATCAAACGGAGTCCAAACGGAATGAAACCTTCGCGAGAGATATTTTTGGAGAAAATCACGCACGCGGAGCTTGAGAACCACGTCAGGGGATCAAGAGGTGGCCCACGAGGGTGGGGGCACGCCCCCCTTCCCAGGGCGCACCCCCTGCCTCGTGGCCCCCTCGAGCGTCCCCCGGTGCCCTCCTTCTTCCTATATAAGTCTACGTACTCCAAAACCTCCGTGAACAGAGAGAAAACCCTAATTCCACCGCCGTACCTTCTGTTCCCGTGAAGATCCCATCTTGGAGCCTGTTCCGGAGCTCTATCGGAGGGGGATCCATCACGGAGTTCTTCTTCTTCATCATCATCGCCCTCACCATGAGTTATGAGTAGTTTACCACAGACCTTCGGGTCCATAGCTAATATCTAGATGGCTTCTTCTTCTCTCTCTGGATCTCAATACAAAGTTCTCCTCGGTCTTCGAGGAGATCTATTCGATGTAATCTCTTTTTGCGGTGTGTTTGTCGAGATCTGATGAATTGTGAGTTTATGATCAAGGTTATCTATGAAAGATATTTGGTTCTTCTCTGAACTTTTTATGTATGCTCATAATATCCTTGCAAGTCTCTTCGAATTATTGGTTTGGTTTGGCCCACTAGATCTATAGTTCTTGCAATGGGAGAAGTGCTTGGCTTTGGGTTCAATCTTGGGGTGTCCTTTCCCAGTGACAGTAGGGGCAGCAAGGCACGTATTGTATTGTTGCCATCGAGGATAAAAAGATGGGGTTTATATCATATTGCTTGAGTTTATCCCTCTACATCATGTGATCTTGCTTAAGGCGTTACTCTGTTCTTATGAACTCAATACACTAGATGCATGCTGGATAGCGGTCGATGTGTGGAGTAATAGTAGTAGATGCAGGCTGGAGTCAGTCTACTTGTCTCGGACGTGATGCTTATATACAATGATCATGCCTAGATAGTCTCATAATTATTTGCTTTTCTATCAATTGCTCGACAGTAATTTGTTTACCCGCAGTAGAATATCGCTATCATGAGAGAAGCCACTAGAGAAAACTATGCCCCCCAGGTCTATTCTCAACATATCAATCTACATCTACTTTACTTTTTTCGCTTTTACTTTCTGTTCTTATAAACAAAAATACCAAAAATATAAACTATCATCTCTACCAGATCTCACTTTCGTAAGTGACCGTAAAGGGATTGACAACCCCTTATCTTGTTGGCTGCGAAGTTCTTATTTGCTTGTGCAGGTGCGAGGGAGTCGCGCGTGGTCTCCTACTGGATTGATACCTTGGTTCTCAAAAACTGAGGGAAATACTTACGCTACTGTACTGCATCTCCCTTCCCTCTTCGAGGGAATACAACGCAAGCTCAAGAAGTAGCAATGCGCGTGGGAAATGGTTCCAAAGTCGATGTGATCGCCGTGGGCACGCTACCTCTACATCTACCTTCGAGATTAGTTTTAGACCTGATTAATTGTTATTTGGTGCGAGCGTTGAGCATGAACATTATATCTGGATCTTGTTTGTTGTGAGACGATTATTCATTTAAATCAAAAAATAATGGTTGTTCTATTTTTATGAGTAATATCTTTTATGGTCATGCACCCTTGAAGAGTGGTCTATTCTTGTTAGATCTCGATCATAGTGATACACATATTCATAATATTGAAGCCAAAAGATGCAAGGTTGATAATGATAGTGCAACTTATTTGTGACACTGCCGTTTAGGTCATATTGGTGTAAAGCGCATGAAGAAACTCCATGCAGATGGACTTTTGGAATCACCTGATTATGAATCACTTGGTGCTTGTGAACCATGCCTCATGGGCAAGATGACTAAAACTCCATTCTCCGGAACAATGGAGCGAGCAACTGATTTGTCGGAAATCATACATACTGATGTATGTGGACCGATGAGTGTTGAGGCTCGCGGTGGGTATCGTTATTTTCTGACCTTCACTGATGATTTGAGCAGATATGGGTATATCTACTTGATAAAGCACAAGTCTGAAACATTTGAAAAGTTCAAAGAATTTCAGAGTGAAGTGGAGAATCATCGTAACAAGAAAATAAAGTTTCTACGATCTGATCGTGGAGGCGAATATTTGAGTTACGAGTTTGGTCTTCATTTAAAACAACGCAGAATAGTTTCACAACTCACGCCACCCGGAACACCATAGCGTAATGGTGTGTCCGAACGTCGTAACCGTACTTTATTAGATATGGTGCGATTTATGATGTCTCTTATCGATTTACCACTATCGTTTTGGGGATATGCTTTAGAGACAACTGCATTCACATTAAATAAGGCACCATCTAAATCCGTTGAGACGACGCCTTATGAACTTTGGTTTGGCAAGAAACCAAAGTTGTCGTTTCTTAAAGTTTGGGGCTGCGATGCTTATGTGAAAAAGCTTCAACCTGATAAGCTCGAACGCAAGTCGGAGAAATGTGTCTTCATAGGATACTGGGTACACCTTCTATCACAGATCCGAAGGCAAGATATTTGTTGCTAAGAATGGATCCTTTCTAGAGAAGGAGTTTCTCTCGAAAGAAATGAGTGGGAGGAAAGTGGAACTTGATGAGGTAATTGTACCTTCTCCCGAATTGGAAAGTAGTACATCACAGAAACTAGTTCCAGTGATCCCTACACCAATTAGCGAGGAAGCTAATGATGATGATCGTGAAACTTCGGATCAATTTACTACTGAACCTCGTAGGTCAACCAGAATACGTTCTGCGCCAGAGTGGTACGGTAACCCAGTTCTGAAAGTCATGTTACTATACCATGATGAACTTACGAACTATGAGGAAGCGATGATGAGCCCAGATTCCGCAAAATGGCATGAGGCCATGAAATGTGAGATAGGATCCATGTATGAGAACAAAGCATGGACTTTGGTTGACTTGCTCGATGATCGGCAAGCCATTGAAAATAAATGGATCTACAAGAGGAAGACAAACGTCGATGGTAATGTTACTGTCTACAAAGCTCGACTTGTTGCGAAAGGTTTTTGACAAGTTCAAGGAGTTGACTACGATGAGACTTTCTCACCTATAGTGATGCTTAAATCTGTGTGAATCATGTTAGCGATTGCCGCATTATGATTATGAAATCTGGCAAATGGATGTCAAAACTGCATTCCTTAATGGATACCTCAAAGAGGAGTTGTATATGATGCAACCAGAAGGTTTTGTCGATCCTAAATGTGCTAACAAAGTGTGCAAGCTCCAGCGATCCATCTATGGACTGGTGCAAGCATCTCGGAGTTGGAATATACGCTTTGATGAGGTGATCGAAGCATATGGTTTTATACAGACTTTTGGAGAAGCCTGTATTTACAAGAAAGTGAGTGGGAGCTCTGTAGCATTTCTGATATTATATGTAGATGACATATTGTTGATTGGAAATGATATATAATTTCTGGATGGCATAAAAGGATACTTGAATAAGAAATTTTCAATGAAAGACCTCGGTGAAGCTACTTATATATTAGGCATCAAGATCTATAGAGATAGATCAAGATGCTTAATTGGACTTTCACAAAGCACATACCTTGATAAAGTTTTGAAGAAGTTCAAAATGGATCAGTCAAAAAGGGTTCTTGCCTGTGTTACAAGGTGTGAAGTTGAGTAAGACTCAATGCCCGACCACTGCAGAAGATAGAGAGAAAATGAAAGTCATTCCCTATGCCTCAGCCATAGGATCTATCATGTATGCAATGTTGTGTACCTGACCTGATGTATGCCTTGCTATAAGTTTAGTAGGGAGGTACCAAAGTAATCCAGGAGTGGATCACTGGACAGCGGTCAAGAACATCCCGAAGTACCTGAAAAGGACTAAGGATATGTTTCTCATTTATGGAGATGACAAAGTGTCGTGGATTTAGCATGGCAGATGTCCTAGCAAAAGGACTTAGTCATGAGGCCATCGCTACGGGTTAGCTTAAAGGGGTTAAAGCAGACAAATGACACGTGGATTTTATACTAGTTCGGCCCCTTCGATGAAGGTAAAAGCCTACGTCTAGTTTGGTGTGGTATTGCTAGGGCTTCGATGACCAGGGAGCGAATCCGCTTTCCCTGTGTCTCGAGTTGTTGTTGTCTGTCCTGAACCGGTGCCGGGTCGTCCCTTTATATAAGAGGCGACGCCCGGTCTGGTTTACAGAGTCCCGAGGCCGGCTCATAAACGTGTCCGCCTCGGTCTCTGTTCTTTCTATCTTACATCCCAAGTTACATAGTATGACGGTTTACAAAACATGGGCCCTAACACTTGGGCTCTAAACCTCTTGGGCTACAATCTTCTACTTCATGCTCCGCTGGGCCTTTGATAATATAGTCTTGATAACGTAAACCGGACCCTCCTGGCCGGTTTATACCTGGTAGTAATATCCCTGACATTAGGCCCCAGATTGATTTGAACCTGTTCATGTCAATCTTCAAAGTCTTGTACATATTTTCCTTTCTGCAGCTTCAGTACACTCTGTAAACCGGCATGACGTCATCTCCTCAGGTCGCTTTAAACCATCGTGACACCATCCGCGCATTTAATACTTGTATCTATTTTTTACCTTTACTTATTAAAGCTCCGAAGATCGAGGCGACAACACCATCCATATCCCATTTTTCTGTCTCCTCGATTCCCGCACCTGCCGTTTTATCCCTTCGGCCTATAAATAGGGCCAAAGGGCATCTCTTCTTCCCCCTTGCTTCTTCTTCCTCTGTCCTCTGACGCTCGAGCTCCGCCGCCGTCCGCCGAGTACTGCGCGTCCGTCGAGCCGGCCGCTGCATCAACCTGAATGCGTCCAGAGATTCGCTGGCGCCTTTCTGCTTCCATTGCTTCAGGTACATTCGATTCTTTCCTCCTCATAGATCTTAGTTCTAGGGTTTCATGTGAGCTCGTAGATGAACCCTTGTTCTTCGCGGTTCTTCACCATAGGTATTTCCTAGCTGTAGATCTCAAACTTTTAGGCCGACCACTGCACGCCTGACTCCGCTCCGTCCTCATAATCTTATTTCCCCCAACAATGCTAGTTTAGACTGAATCTGCAAAAAATCTTCGCTGTTTCCACTGAATATAACTTGAATTATCTTGAGTTTTCCATATGTTGTAGATCCATATTTTACTGCTGCTCGTGTTAAAGTTGTTTCCCCATGCTTTTAGATCTGCATCTCATCTGCCTATGTCGACGGTTTAGCTTTAGATCCGCGCCTCACCTGCCTATGTGTGGCGGTTTAACTTTTTTCCTTTCAAACTTCATGATCCGGTAGACGTCATGTATAGTTGTTCCGGATCAATAGATACCATTAGGCCCCTGCTTAAACCGCCAATTAGATCAGTACCTTCATAGAATATGCTGGTTTAAATCTGGGTAGATCGTAAACCGGATCTTTATTGCATTTTCAGCCTTCCCTTTGAAAAAAGATGACTTCCATGGCCAAGCAGTTTGTTGCTTGCAACTGGGTCCCATCCCGGATCACCGAGGATGATTTATAAAAGATGGCCTCAATTGGCGCTTTAGGTCCGAAGGATGTCCTTCACTGGAGGGCTCCTAGAAAAGAGTGTCCCCCTCAGCCTAAGGAGGGAGAAATTATTGTCTTCTTCGATCACCTGGCCCGGGGTTTTAACCCTCCAGGGTCAAAGTTTTTCTGCGACGTGTTGGCAGACTTTCAGCTCCGTCCCCAAGACATAGGTCCCAACTATGTACCAAATATTTGCAACTTCCAAGTCTTCTCTGAAGCCTATCTGCAAGAGGAGCCGTTAGTGGAGCTATTCCGGGACTTCTTCCATTTAAACCGTCGGACTGAGTTTCATGATGGCCCGAATACTGAACTTGGCGGCATGAGCATTCAGAACAGGAAGGATGTTAGCTTTCCTCACGCTACTCTCCATAGCCATCCCAAGGACTGGAACCAAACTTGGTTCTACTGTGTTGACACTTCACCAGAAGGGGAAAATCCAATGCCGGGTTATAGCTCCCACCGCCTGTCAGCGGATCACCCTTTTCCACAGCGCTTAAGCGCCCAGGAGCGAGCTAAATATGCCCCCAGCTTTCAAAGCTCCGGGTCTTCGTAGCCAATGGATTAACAGGAGTCGACTTCGTCCGCTGCTGGCTCTCTTGGAGTATACTCCCACTAAGCCGGCACTCCGGTTTAATGTGCGAGTACACTGGGAACCCCAAGGACCCTCTGCGTCACACAGAGATGGTGCTTCCGGAGAAAGAAGTTAATGAATCCGACAAAAAGATATTGAATATACCTCTGGAAGAGTGCAGTCAGACCGGATTAGCGCCCTTCTGTGTGAATAATAAACCACCGTCGGTAAGAGATTCTTCTGTCCCTTTACTTTGTTTTAATCCATCCATATTTCTTGGCTTAATATGCCTTTATTCTTTTAAACAGGCTGACGAACCTTTCTGGAAGAGGAAAGCCCAGGACAAAACGGCGAAGCCATCTCGAAAAAAGACCCTGGCTGTGAAGAGGCATAAGAAGAAACCTGCTGGTGCATCTGGTTCAAACGCGGAGGAAGATGATCCGGCCTCTGAGGTATCATCTATTCTTATGACTTTTTAATCTTTCCTTTGTCTGCATTTCTATTAACCATAACTTTTCCCAGGATCCGGCTGAAGGTAGTAAAGCGAGTGGTGTTGAGGTAGTCTCTCTTTCCTCTGACTCAGAACCATTGCCACCCAAAGTTCGTCGGGTAGTCCGGAAGTTTCAGTTTTCTCATCCTTATGCTCAACTGGACCCAAACTTTCTTTTGAAGAAACAACAACATGAAGCTCGCCGCACTACTCGCCACAGTGGCCATGTGGTTGAATCCACCGGACTGACTCACACTCCGGTTCGAAGGCGCCGTTCAGAGGTTTTACTTACTCCAACTATTCTTCATCCTAAAGCGGGTTTTATTCGTCAACCTCTTAAACCGTCTGATCCGAATTATCAGGAAACTTCTCTCTCATCTTCTGGCGAGTCAACTGCCACACAAGTCCCTGCGCTCAAGACTATTCACGGGTAAGCTGTCTTTCATTCTATTCGGTTTATCTTTCTGTTTTGACTTGTGATTTTCATTGTTCCTTTAATCTTTCTCAGTATGCCCAAGCCTAGCAAAAAGGCAAAATTGAGTAAACCGGCAGTCGACAACACCGCTTCTGGACCGGCGGAAGATCCTGAACTTGGCAATCCCTTAGAAGACACTGTTGAGCTTCCACATGACGATCCTCCTCCTATGGATCGAGAAGACCTTGCTGCTCCGGGGGACGACCTCATGGAGTATACCGCTGAACCGGCCAGCCCTGCTCGGGTTAGTCCGGCACCTGCTAGTCCTGTACATGCCAATCCCACTGATGCTGATCCTTCCAGGCCAACTGCTGCTCCTACGGACGATGTTGAGATTACTGGGACTGGTTTTACCACCCCAGGAGAGCGTGTCATCTTGGCCAAACATACTGCCAAGGAAGAACTTCTTCATAAGGACAAAGGCAAGTGGAGCACCGACCTGTCCAGCTATGCCCAGCTTAGTGCCCAAGAACTTCACTCTCGGTACTTAAACCAGTTATTCACCAGCCGTGACCATGTGGCCGGTTTCGTGAATTTAATGAAAGAACGATATGAGGTAATTTCCTTTCATGTCTTTCATTTCTGCTTGTGCCTTGTAGCTGTAACTTTAGTCCATCGTAGCCCCCAAGTGCCGGTTTAGCCTTTAAGGGTGAACCGGGACTTTAGTATATGAACTAGAATAACTTTGATTTGCACGTGTAGCCCCCAAGGGCCGGTTTACTCCATTGCGGGTGAACCGGGACTTTTTCTTTGTTTAGAATGATGTCACATTAGCCCCCAAGTGCCAAGTATATAACTTGTTATGTGCTTGGGACTTGTCTGAAAAATTTCCTGCTTTCACTGCAAATATACATTAGCCCCCAAGTGTCAAGTGCATAACTTGTTATGTGCTTGGGACTTTGATTGAATTGCTTTATGACTTTATGATATACTTTATCTTTGGTAGACTGACTTGAACCGGAGGGCCTCTAAAATTACTGAACTCCGGGATAGCCTAACCTTCCAAGAGACTGCTTCGGTTAAAGCCAAGGAGGAGCTTACCCTTCCTTTAGCTAATATGGAGAAGCTGAAGAAGGAGTTTGAAGCGGAGCGGTCAACTTGGGAAACTGAAAAGGCTGCGCTGGAGAAGAGAGCCAGTGATGCAGAGGCAGCACTTAACCCGGTGACGGAGGAGCTGTCCGGGTTAAAGCAGCATATAAATGACATGACATCTGCTATCTTTGGTAAGTCCTTGTTGACATAAGCTTATCCTTGCTAGATTTGAATGCTCTGGTTTAACTCATAATTCGTACCCAGGGAGGCACATTACTCATCTTGGGGATGATGTGCGGAAGAAACTGAAGGCTGCTTACACTTTGGTGGAGCAGCTATACTCCGGTGTGCAAAGGGCCATTAGTGCTATCTCCCATAATAAACCGGCTCCAACCACCATCCAAGGTACTCTGGAGAAACTATCAATTTTGCCTGCTCGCATTGTCGAAGTTAAGAAGTCCTCCGGAAGAGCTGGCTCTCTAATGGCCTTAACCCGAGCCAAGGCGTGGGTTCCTGATTTTGATCCGGCTGAGGCAATGAATGGCTATCCAAGTATGAAAGAGGACGGATCAGCTTTCTCCAGTGATGACCTTCATGCCTTAACCAAGGATATGCGGCCTCTTGCCAGTAAACTTGTTAACGAAGCAGATTTATCAAGATACCACCCGGGTTATGATCTAGAGAACGTGCGGGTGGAGCGTCCGTCCTATGACATTGAGAATCTTATTCCACCCGTCCGTAAGCACACCTTCGCCCCTGACATTGAACCGTTAGAACTTATAAATGACGAAGTTTATTTCCGAGCCCTTGCCAAGATTGAATGGAGCACCATTGATTTCCAGCAGCTGAAAGAAACCACCGAAGACCCGGAGCAGGCTGACCCTCAATCATCACAGCGAGCTGAAGCAGAATCATAAACCGGCTCCGGTTTACCTTTATGTGTTGAGTACTCTATGAGAAAAACTGATATTCTTTTGGGCCTTCCAGCGCCTTGCAATAGGATAGCTGAGATACTATATTTGTGAGATTGCTTTAAGTGGTAACTTCTGAAATATATCCCGCTTGCAATGCTTTGACGGTTTATTCTACCTGTTTCTACACAAAACAAAGCTCAAAGTGTCCTGGCGGTTTACCGCCGGATGGGTCATACTACCCAAACACATGATCTAAGTTAATAACCTGAACTGTGCATAAAAACATAAGTATACACCATACCTATGATTAAGTGTATCTTAAACCTTAATCCAGCAGGAACGATCCAAGGTGTAAGTACTGATGACTCCCTTGGTTATTTGTCGGCTCATCATGAAAGCCTATCCGGGTTACAATGAACTCCGGTTTATCTGTAAACTAGTACTGGTGTTTAGAACCCAGACTATAACTCTATAAATACAGATGTAGTGGCAACTTTGTAGTTATCCAGTCTTGAATCAATGGACTTGGTTGAAAAACCAATGACCTTGAAGATAAAGATTTGAGAAAACATAAAAAATGAAAAATAAAGTTTTTTTTGGGCAAATAAGACCATGTAGTCGAGGCTTTTTACGAGCTGCCAGGCTCCAAATTCGAGGATTTTTATGAGCTACCAGGCTACTGTCATTAACCTTTTTAGCAAAGCCTGTTAAGATGATCCACAATCCTTAACCAAATCATCAATGTCAAATGCTACCAATGTTCAAAATCTCATAAATATTTGACTTGTGTAATCACTTGATGATCGTCAATTTAACGTTACCAAGTTCAGGGTCCAGAAGGATTGACTTGTGTGTATGTTCGACGGGTCATACCAGGTTTACCTAGACGGCGTGATTTACTTGATGCAGACAGGTTAATACGGGGTTTTAGGTGTATACACCAAGCTTCCAAGCCGTGTTCACTACAAGAGTTTTCAACTCGCTGATGAACTTGCATCAGGAGCCCCCAGGTAGCGTTTGAGCATTGCTCGTCGGGGCCTATGTTTGAGTTGTGCTAGGCATCAAACTCTCTTTTGCCCCTCATCATCATGTGGAAATTGCCAAAGCAACCAGAGCTGTGCTCTTATGATGGTCTTGATGTGGCCGCCGGTTTAAGAGGCCATAGGAAACTCCCTTGCCCACGGAAGCCCCCATGTGATACTCTTATGAACAGAAGACGGCTAATACTTCGATTTATCAAAGGCACCGGTTTAAGAGGCCATAGAAAACTCCCTTGCCCACGGAAGCCCCCATGTGATACTCTTATGAAAAAGATGGCGGATACCCCATTTTACCGGGGGCGCCGGTTTCTTATATTTATCATAATATATACATTGTACATAAAGCGGAGCCTATGGCTCAAGTATAGTAAGGTCGAAGAAGAGCGATGTTCCACGGCCGCTTGGTCTCCTCCTCCGCCGTACGTGAGTCCTTATGTTCTCGAACGTCGACGAGGTAGTAAGATCTGTTGTGCAGGTTCTTGCTGACCACAAAGGGCCCTTCCCAAGGTGGGGATAGCTTGTGCATGTCCGTCTGGTCTTCGATGAGCCGGAGCACCAGATCTCCTTCTTGAAACGTCCTCGTCTTAACCCGGCGACTGTGGTACCGACGCAGGTCTTGCTGATAAATCGCTGATCGAGCTGCTGCCGTGTCCCGTTCCTCGTCCAGCCGGTCCAATGCGTTTTGTCTTGCTTGTTCATTATCTGCTTCAACGTAAGCCACCAACCGCGGCGAGTCATGACAGATATCACTAGGGAGGACCGCTTCAGCTCCATATACCATGAAGAAAGGCATGTACCATGTGGATCTGTTAGGTGTAGTGTTGATGCTCCATAGTACTGAAGGCAACTCCTCCACCCAACAACCCAGTGTTCTCTGCAAAGGAACCATAAGCCGGGGTTTGATACCTCTCAAGATCTCTTCATTGGCTCTTTAAGCTTGGCCATTAGACTGAGGGTGAGCTACTGATGTTGCGTCGAGACGGATGTGCTCTCATTGACAGAACTCCTCCATAGCCCCCTTGGATAGATTGGTGCCATTATCAGTTATAATGCTGTGTGGAAATCCAAACCGGAAAATCACCTTTTTGATGAATTGAACCGCTGTTGCTGCATCACATTTACTGACAGGCTCCGCTTCAATCCATTTGGTAAACTTGTCCACTGCCACCAAAAGGTGGGTTTTCTTATCTTGGGATCTTTTGAAAGGTCCAACAATATCAAGCCCCCAAGTCGCAAACGGCCAAGTAATTGGGATCATCCTCAGCTCCTGCGCCGGTATATGAGCACGCCGTGAGAATTTCTGGCAAGCATCACATTTTCTGACCAAGTCCTCTGCATCAGCATGAGCCGTCAACCAGTAGAACCCATGACGAAAAGCTTTAGCCACCAAAGATTTTGAACCGGCGTGATGACCACAATCCCCTTCATGAATCTCTCTAAGAATATCACAGCCTTCTTCTGATGACACACATCGCTGAAACGCTCCAGAGACACTGCGATGATGAAGTTCTCCATTGACAATAGTCATGGACTTAGACCGCCGGATTATCTGCCAAACCAAGATTTTGTCCTCTGGTAATTCACCTCGGTTCATGTATGCCACGTACGGGAGCGTCCAATCCAGAATGGCATGAAGTGCCGCGACCAATTGCGCCTCCGGATCAGGAACAACCAAGTCCTCCTCTGTAGGTAACTGCATCGACGGATTATGCAACTCATCCAAGAAGGTATTAGGTGGAACCGGTTTACGCTGGGAACCAAGCTGGCTTAACGCATCAGCTGCTTCATTCTTTCGCCAGTCTATATGATCTACCTGATAACCCTTGAAGTCCCAGCGACATCATCCTGAAGGAAATATGCCCTAGAGGCAATAATAAAGTTATTATTTATTTCCTTATATCATTATAAATGTTTATTATTCATGCTAGAATTGTATTAACTGAAAACTTAATACATGTGTGAATACATAGACAAAACAGAGTGTCCCTAGTATGCCTCTACTAGACTAGCTCATTAATCAAAGATGGTTATGTTTCCTAGCCATAGACATGAGTTGTCATTTGATCAACGGGATCACATCATTAGGAGAATGATGTGATGGACAAGACCCATCCTTTAGCTTAGCACTATGATCGTTTAAGTTTTACTGCTATTGCTTTCTTCATGACTTATACATGTTCCTATGACTATGAGATTATGCAACTCCCGAATACCGGAGGAACACTTTGTGTGCTACCAAACGTCACAACGTAACTGGGTGATTATAAAGGTACTCTACAGGTGTCTCCGAAGGTACTTGTTGGGTTGGCGTATTTCGAGATTAGGATTTGTCACTCCGATTGTCGGAGAGGTATCTCTAGGCCCACTCGGTAATGCACATCACTATAAGCCTTGCAAGCATTGCAGCTAATGAGTTAGTTGCGGGATGATGTATTACGGAACGAGTAAAGAGACTTGCCGGTAACGAGATTGAACT
The DNA here is from genome assembly GCA_902687465.1 of Secale cereale. Taxonomy (NCBI): domain Eukaryota; kingdom Viridiplantae; phylum Streptophyta; class Magnoliopsida; order Poales; family Poaceae; genus Secale; species Secale cereale. The sequence continues at coordinate 171,990,255 of LR738710.1, read as the reverse complement.
AGGTATTGAGATACCGACGATCGAATCTCGGGCAAGTAACATACCGATGACAAAGGGAACAACGTATGTTGTTATGCGGTTTGACCGATAAAGATGTTCATAGAATATGCGGGAGCCAATATGAGCATCCAGGTTCCGCTATTGGTTATTGACCGGAGACGTGTCTCGGTCATGTCTACATAGTTCTCGAACCCGTAGGGTCCGCACGCTTAAGGTTTCGATGACAGTTTTATTATGAGTTTATGAGTTTTGATGTACCGAAGGAGTTCGGAGTCCCGGATGAGATCGGGGACATGACGAGGAGTCTCGAAATGGTCGAGACATAAAAATCGATATATTGGACGACTATATTCGGACATCGGAAAGGTTCCGAGTGATTCGGGTATTTTCGGAGTACCAGAGAGTTACGGGAATAGAGGAGAGAGGCCAAAAGGAAGGAGGCGCGCGCTCCCCTTCTGGTCCGAATTGGACAAGGGGTGCAGCCCCCTTTTCCTTCTCCCTCTCCCCCTCTTTCCTTCTCTCCTACTCCGGAAAGTAAAGGGGAATCCTACTAGGACTTGGGAGTCCTAGTAGGACTCCCCACACTTGGCGCGCCCCCTCTAGGGCCGGCCTCTCCCTCCCTCCTTTATATACGGGGGCAGGGGGCACCTCTAGACACAACAATTGATCTCTTGATCTCTTAGCCATGTGCGGTGCCCCCCTCCACCATAGTTTTCCTCGATAATATTGTAGCGGTACTTAGGCGAAGCCCTGCGACGGTAGAACATCAAGATCGTCACCACGCCGTCGTGCTGACAGAACTCTCCCTCGACACTCGGCTGGATCGGAGTTCGAGGGACGTCACCGAGCTGAACGTGTGCTAGAACTCAGAGGTGCCATAGTTTTGGTGCTTGATCGGTCGGGCCGTGAAGACGTACGACTACATCAACCGCGTTGTTCTAACGCTTCCGCTTTCGGTCTACGAGGGTACGTAGACTCACTCTCCCCTCTCGTTGCTATGCATTTGGTAGATAGATCTTGCATGATCGTAGGAAAATTTTAAAATAGTACGTTCCCCAACAGTGGTATCAGAGCCAGGTCTATGCGTAGATGATATGCACGAGTAGAACACAAGTGAGTTGTGGACGATACTAGTCATACTGCTTACCAGCATGTCATACTTTGCTTCGGCGGTATTGTGAGATGAAGCGGCCCGGACCGACATTACGCGTATGCTTACGCGAGACTGGTTTCACCGTTATGAGCACTCGTTGCTTAAAGGTGACTGGCGGGTGTCTGTCTCTCTCACTTTAGCTGAATCAAGTGTGACTACGCCCGGTCCTTGTGAAGGTTAAAACAGCACATACTTGACGAAACATCGTTGTGGTTTTTGTATGTGTAGGTAAGAACGGTTCTTGCTAAGCCCGTAGCAGCCACGTAAAACTTGCAAGAACAAAGTAGAGGACGTCTAACTTGTTTTTGCAGGGCATGTTGTGATGTGATATGGTCAAGACATGATGAGTTATACGGTTTTGTATGAGATGATCATGTTTTGTAAAGTTATCGGCAACTGGTAGGAGCCATATGGTTGTCGCTTTATTGTATGAAATGCAATCGCCATGTAATTGCTTTACTTTATCACTAAGCGGTAGCGATAGTTGTAGAAGCAATAGTTGGCGAGACGACAACGATGCTACGATGAAGATCAAGGTGTCGCGCCGGTGACGAAGGTGATCATGACGGTGCTTTGGAGATGGAGATCAAAAGCACAAGATGATGATGACCATATCATGTCACATATTTTGATTGCATGTGATGTTTATCTTATTATGCTTCTTATTTTGCTTAGTACGACGGTAGCATTATAAGATGATCCCTTACAAAATTTCAAGGTATAAGTGTTCTCCCTGAGTATGCACCGTTGCGAAAGTTCGTCGTGCCAAGACACCACGTGATGATCGGGCGTGATAAGCTCTACGTTCAAATACAACGGGTGTAAGCCAGTTTTGCACACGCAGAATACTCGGGTTAAACTTGACGAGCCTAGCATATGCAGATATGGCCTCGGAACACCGGAGACCGAAAGGTCGAGCGTGAATCATATAGTAGATATGATCAACATAAGATGTTCACCATTGAAAACTACTCCATCTCACGTGATGATCGGACATGGTTTAGTTGATTTGGATCACATGATCATTTAGATGACCAGAGGGATGTCTATCTAAGTGGGAGTTCTTCAAGTAATATGATTAATTGAACTTTAATTTATCATGAACTTAGTCCTGGTAGTATTAGCATATCTGTATTGTAGATCAATAGCTCGCGATATAGCTCCCCATTTATTTTATATGTTCCTAGAGAAATATAAGTTGAAAGATGTTAGTAGCAATGATGCGGACTAGGTCCGTGATCTGAGGATTATCCTCATTGCTGCACAGAAGTATTATGTCCTTGATGCACCGCTAGGTGACGAACCTATTGCAGGAGCAGATACAGACGTTATGAATGTTTGACAAGCTCGGTATGATGACTACTTGATAGTTTAGTGCGCCAAGCTTTACGGCTTATAACTGGGACTTCAAAAATGTTTTGAACACCACAGAGCATATGAGATGTTCCACGAGTTGAAATTAGTATTTCATACTCATGCCCGTGTCGAGAGGTATAAGACCTCTGACAGTACTTTGCCTACAAGATGGAGGAGAATAGCTCAACCAGTGAGCATGTGCTAAGATTGTCTGGGTACTACAATTACTTGAATCAAGTGGGAGTTATTCTTCCAGATAAGATAGTAATTGACAAAAGTTCTCTAGTCACTATCACCAAGTTAGTAGAACTTCGTGATGAACTATAATATGCAAGGGATGACGAAGGTAATTCCCGAGCTCTTCACGATCCTGAAATCGGCGAAGGTAGAAATCAAGAAAGAGCATCAAGTGTTGATGGTTAATAAGACCACTTGTTTCAAGTAAAGGGCAAAGGGATAGAAGGGGAACTTCAAAAAAAAAGAATGACAAGCAAGTTGTCACTCCCGTGAAGAAACCCAAAGCTAAACTCAAGCCTGAAACTAAGTGCTTCTACTACAAAGGAAAAGGTCACTGGAAGTGGAACTACCCTAGATATTTCATGGATAAGAAGGATGGCAAAGTGAACAAAGGTATATTTGATATACAGATTATTGATGTGTATTTTACTAGTGTTCATAGCAACCCCTCGGTATTTGATACTGGTTCAGTTGCTAAAGAGTAGTAACTCGAAATGGGAGTTGCATAATGAACAGAAACTAGTTAAAGGTGAAAGTGTGTTGGAAGTGGTTCCAAGATTGATATGATCATCATCGCACACTCCCTATACTTTCGGGATTAGTGTTGAACCTAAATAAGTGTTATTTGGTGTTTGTGTTGAGCATGAATATGATTTGATCATGTTTATTGCAATACGGTTATTCATGTAAGTTAGAGAATAATTGTTGTTCTGTTTACATGAATAAAACCTTCTATGGTCATACACCCAATGAAAGTGATTTGTTGGATCTCGATCGTGTGATACACATATTCATAATATTGAAGCCAAAAGATGCAAGGTTAATAATGATAGTGCAACTTATTTGTGGCACTGCCGTTTAGGTCATATTGGTGAAAAGCGCATGAAGAAACTCCATAGTGATGGACTTTTGGAATCACTTGATTATGAATCACTTGGTGCTTGCGAACCATGCCTCATGGGCAAGATGACTAAAACTCCGTTCTCCAGAACTGTGGAGCGAGCAACAGAGTTGTTGGAAATCATACATACTGATGTATGCGGACCAATGAGTGTTGAAGCTCGCGGCAGGTATCGTTATTTTCTGACCTTCACTGATGATTTGAGCAGATATGGGTATATCTACTTAATGAAGCACAAGTCTGAAACATTTGAAAAGTTCAAAGAATTTCAGAGTGAAGTGGAGAATCATCGTAACAAGAAAATAAGAGTTTCTACGATATGATCATAGAGGTAAAATATTTGAGTTAGCGAGTTTGGCCTTCAGTAAAAACAATGTGAAATAGTTTCACTACTCACGCCACCTGGAACACCACAGTGCAATGGTGTGTCCGAACGTCATAACCGTACTTTATTAGATACGGTGCGATCAATGATGTCTCTTACCGATCTACCACTATCGCTTTTGGGGTTATGCATTAGAGACAGATACATTCACGTTAAATAGGGCACCATCTAAATCCGTGGAGATGACACCGTATGAACTATGGTTTGACGAGAAACCTAAGCTGTCATTTCTTTAAGTCTGGGACTACGATGCTTATGTGAAAAAGTTTCAACATGATAAGCTCGAACCAAAATCGGAGAAGTAAATCTTCATAGGATAACCAAAAGAAACTATTGGGTACACCTTCTATCACAGATCCGAAGGCAATGTCTTTGTTGCTAAGAGTGGATCCTTTCTAGAGAAGGAGTTTCTCTCGAAAGAAGTGAGTGGGAGGAAAGTGGAACTTGATGAGGTAATTGTACCTTCTCCCGAATTGGATAGTAGTACATCACATAAACTGGTTCCAGTGATTCCTAAACCAATTAGTGAGGAAGCTAATGATGATGATGATGAAACTTCGGATCAAGTTACTGCTGAACTTCGTAGATCAACCAGAGTACGTTCCACACCAGAGTGGTACGACAACCCGGTTCAGGAAGTCATGTTACTGGACCATGATGAACCTACGAACTATGAGGAAGCGACGATGAGCCCAGATTCCGCAAAATGGCTTGAGACCATGAAATCTGAGATGGGATCCATGTATGAGAACAAAGTGTGGACTTTGGTTGACTTGCCCGATGGTCGGCAAGCCATCGAAAATAAATGGATCTTCAAGAGGAAGACTGACACTGACAGTAATGTTACTGTTTACAAAGCTCGACTTGTTGCGAAAGGTTTTCGACAAGTTCAAGGAGTTGACTACGATGAGACTTTCTCATCCGTAGCGATGCTTAAGTCTGTCCGAATCATGTTAGCAATTGCCGCATTTTATGAAATCTGGCAAATGGACAATAAAACTGCATTCTTTAATGGATTTATTAAAGAAGAATTGTATATGATGCAACCAGAAGGTTTTGTCAATCCTAAAGGTGCTAACAAAATGTGCAAGCTCCAGCGATCCATCTATGGACTGGTGCAAGGATCTCGGAGTTGGAATATACGCTTTGATAAGTTGATCAAAGCATATAGATTTATACAGACTTGCGGTGAAGCCTGTATTTACAAGAAAGTGAGTGGGAGTACTACAACATTTCTGATAAGTATATGTGAATGACATATTGTTGATCAGAAATAATGTAGAATATTCAGGAAAGCATAAAGGAGTGTTTGAAAGGAGTTTTTCAAAGAAAGACCTCGGTGAAGCTGCTTACATATTGGGCATCAAGATCTATAGAGATAGATCAAGACGCTTGATAAGACTTTTGATGAGTACATACCTTGATAAGATTTTGAAGTAGTTCAAAATGGATTAGTCAAAGAAGGAGTTCTTGCCTGACTTGTAAGGTGTGAAGTTGAGTAAGACTCAAAGCCAGACTACGGCAGAAAAATATAGAGAGAATGAAAGTCATTCCCTATGCCTCAGCCATAGGTTCTATAAAGTATGCCATGCTGTGTACCAAACATGTAGTGTACCTTGCCATGAATTTGACAAGGAGGTACAATAGTGATCCAGGAGTAGATCACTGTACAGCGGTCAAAATTATCCTTGGTAGCTGGATGACTAAGGAAATGTTTCTCGATTATGGAGGTGCTAAAGAGTTCGTCGTAAAGGGTTACGCCGATGCAAGCTTTGACACTAAATCCAGCTGACTCAAAGTATCAATCTGGATGCGTATTGAAAGTGGGAGCAATTAGCTAGAGTAGCTCCATGCAGAGCATTGTAGACACATAGACATTTGCGAAATACATACGGATCTGAATGTGACAGACCCGTTGACTAAACTACTCTCACGAAGCAAAACCTGATCACACCTTAGTACTCTTTGGGTGTTAATCACATAGCGATGTGAACTAGATTATTGACTCTAGTAAACCCTTTGGGTGTTAATCACATGACGATGTGAACTATCGGTGTTAAATCACATGGCGATGTGAACTAGATTATTGACACTAGTGCAAGTGGGAGACTGAAGGAAATATGCCCTAGAGGCAATAATAAAGTTATTATTTATTTCCTTATATCATGATAAATGTTTATTATTCATGCTAGAATTGTATTAACTGGAAACTTAATACATGTGTGAATACATAGACAAAACAGAGTGTCCCTAGTATGCCTCTACTAGACTAGCTCATTGATCAAAGATGGTTATGTTTCCTAGCCATAGACATGAGTTGTCATTTGATCAACGGGATCACATCATTAGGAGAATGATGTGATGGAAAAGACCCATCCGTTAGCTTAGCACTATGATCGTTTAAGTTTTACTGCTATTGCTTTCTTCATGACTTATACATATTCCTATGATTATGAGATTATGCAACTCCCGAATACCGGAGGAACACTTTGTGTGCTACCAAACGTCACAACGTAACTGGGTGATTATAAAGGTACTCTACAGGTGTCTCCGAAGGTACTTGTTGGGTTGGCGTATTTCGAGATTAGGATTTGTCACTCCGATTGTCGGAGAGGTATCTCTGGGCCCACTCGGTAATGCACATCACTATAAGCCTTGCAAGCATTGCAGCTAATGAGTTAGTTGCGGGATGATGTATTACGGAACGAGTAAAGAGACTTGCCGGTAACGAGATTGAACTAGGTATTGAGATACCGACGATCGAATCTCGGGCAAGTAACATACCGATGACAAAGGGAACAACGTATGTTGTTATGCGGTTTGACCGATAAAGATGTTCGTAGAATATGCGGGAGCCAATATGAGCATCCAGGTTCCGCTATTGGTTATTGACCGGACACGTGTCTCGGTCATGTCTACATAGTTCTCGAACCCGTAGGGTCCGCACGCTTAAGGTTTCGATGACCGTTTTATTATGAGTTTATGAGTTTTGATGTACCGAAGGAGTTGGGAGTCCCGGATGAGATCGGGGACATGACGAGGAGTCTCGAAATGGTCGAGACGTAAAAATCGATATATTGGACGACTATATTCGGACATCGGAAAGGTTCCGAGTGATTCGGGTATTTTCGGAGTACCGGAGAGTTACGGGAATAGAGGAGAGAGGCCAAAAGGAAGGAGGCGCGCGCTCCCCTTCTGGTCCGAATTGGACAAGGGGTGCAGCCCCCTTTTCCTTCTCCCTCTCCCCCTCTTTCCTTCTCTCCTACTCCGGAAAGGAAAGGGGAATCCTACTAGGACTTGGGAGTCCTAGTAGGACTCCCCACACTTGGCGCGCCCCCTCTAGGGCCGGCCTCTCCCTCCCTCCTTTATATACGGGGGCAGGGGGCACCTCTAGACACAACAATTGATCTCTTGATCTCTTAGCCGTGTGCGGTGCCCCCCTCCACCATAGTTTTCCTCGATAATATTGTAGCGGTGCTTAGGCGAAGCCCTGCGACGGTAGAACATCAAGATCGTCACCACGCCGTCGTGCTGACGGAACTCTCCCTCGACACTCGGCTGGATCGGAGTTCGAGGGACGTCACCGAGCTGAACGTGTGCTAGAACTCGGAGGTGCCGTAGTTTCGGTGCTTGATCGGTCGGGCCGTGAAGACGTACGACTACATCAACCGCGTTGTTCTAACGCTTCCGCTTTTGGTCTACGAGGGTACGTAGACTCACTCTCCCCTCTCGTTGCTATGCATCTGGTAGATAGATCTTGCATGATCGTAGGAAAATTTTAAAATACTACGTTCCCCAACACATCCCCCTCTCGTCGATATGCTGCCATGAGCAGATCCTTGGAGTCTCACTTGCCAGATACCTGTTGTGCCACCAGATCTGAATCGCCAAAGCACTTAACCCGGCTCAAGTTCATTTCCTTGGCCATCCGCAGACCATGGAGGAGAGCTTCATACTCAGCAGCATTGTTAGTGCAAGGGAACATTAAACGGAGGACATAACAAAACTTATCACCTCGTGGGGAAGTTAATACGACTCCATCCCCCGAGCCCTCAAATTGCCTTGAACCATCAAAGTGAATAGTCCAATATGTGTGATCCGGCTTCTCCTCACGTGCCTGCAACTCTGTCCAATCGTTGATGAAATCCACCAGTGCTTGGGACTTTATCGCAGTACGGGGCATATACTTTAACCCGTGTGGGCTAAGTTCAATGGCCCACTTTGCAACTCGACCAGTAGCTTCTTTGTTCTGGATTATATCCCCCAACGGAGCTGAACTGATAACAGTGATGGGATGGCCTTGAAAATAGTGCTTCAGCTTCTGGTTTGCCATGAAAACTCCATACACTAGCTTCTGCCAATGCGGATGTCGCTGCTTTGACTCGATGAGTACCTCACTGATGTAGTAAACCGCCCGCTGAACCAGATATTCCTTGCCTGCCTCCTTGCGCTCTACCACAATGGCAACGCTTACTACACGGGCATTAGCAGCCACGTATAACAACAGCGGCTCATTGTCAACTGGGGCAGCAAGAACCGGCGGCTCTGCCAATTGCCTCTTCAAGTCCTCAAACGGAGCATCAACAGTGCCGCTCCAGACGAAGCGGTTTGTCTTCTTCATCATATGATAAAGCGGGATAGCCTTCTCCCCCAAACGGCTGATAAACCGGCTGAGTGCTGCAATACGGCCCGCCATGCATTGGACATCGTTGATGCACGCCGGTTTAGCCAGGGATGTGATCGCCTTGATCTTCTCTGGATTAGCTTCGATTCCTCTGTTTGATACTAAGAACCCCATGAGCTTGCCTGCCGGAACATCATTTTGTAGACTCGGATATTGTCAAAAGTTTCCTTCAAATCTGCTATCAGTGTCTCCTCCTTCCTGGATTTTACCACAATGTCATCAACATATGCGTGAACATTCCGCCCGATCTGTCCCTGAAGGCAGTTCTGCACACAACGCTGGTAGGTCGCCTGGGCACTCTTGAGCCCAACACTACAGGAAAAACTGTGTGTAGAGATGTTCATTTTCATAGCTAGAGACGCGTTATTTCATCTCTAGGCAAAACTAGAGTCGATTTAGTAAAGCGTCCTTGGAGCGTCTCCCCACGGACCGTCTCAAAACGGGTAGACACGATTTGTTAGCGTGTCTATGTTGTATGAGACGCTATATAGGGACGTTCAAAATCGTCTCTACAAAAATAGAGACGTTCTATCACACGCTTGTATCGCGCCTCTACTCATGTGGGCCCATTGCTTATAGACGCTATGTTGAGACGTCATATTCGTCTCTTTATGTGAATAAGCTTCTTTGTGGCTATGGAGTATTTTACTTTAATCGTTATTTGATTATTAATATTACCTTGTATTCCTCATTTCAAATTCAGTTAGTTTATTATGATAGGGATGCATGTGTAGATTGATCAAACATCAATATATAAAGGCATCAATCGACATCAGCAATTGCATTCGCAAGCAATCCACTCAGAATTAGCATCCTTTGTAACAAGTATAGGAACAAATACATCCACTAAAAGTGTATGGAGACATGGTGTTCACAACAGCATCAGATCCAGGATTCATATGAAATATGTAAATAATTAAAAGATACTACAAACTAGAACTAAGCTTTCCATACATTATACATAATATGTGTTCATTTAAAGACTAATTCTTGTGTGGTTGCTCCTTGCTCCTGCAATGCGTTCCAATTCTCAATTCTCAGCTACCCTGGAAGAAAAATAAATAACAAAGAGAAGTTTATAGAACATAAGCTTTTGGATTAGTGCAAGATGAAATGTTCTATGATGAAACTGTGAGAGATGTTCCTTACAAATGTATTGACGTTGTCTTGGAGCACAAATGTCTTAGGTTGTGTTGGAGTGGTCAGCTTTGGCTTTTTGACCTAAATTTTTTCAAAGTAGTATCAGATTGGCAGGCAAACAACAACTGGCATAACCATGCAAGCATATGTGATTCAACTGACTGAAATTATATCTAGTTTAGATATAATTTCAAAATGTACATACCTTGGCTTGTTCTGATCTTACTCATGCCTAATTTAGATGCATAAACACTTCCCAAAATGGTACAATTATGAAACATACTGAGCATATATGTAGCTAAAGTAAAAAAAAATCATGAAAACAATATGTACAGTTCATTAGTGGTGAAACAAGAAGTACGCCTTGTCTGCTGCACAAAGTCATTTTGCTTCGTAAGTAGTAGGGCAAGCCAAGATACGCTGGTTTGCGAAAGCTACAACTATACATAGTTAATCAAATATGAGCAACTTGATAAAATGACAACACTTTTCCTCGTACATTTATCGTATGACCCACCTTTCATTTTTTTGATAAAATGGCACACGTTTCATTGATAGCTAGACAAAATGGCACAAGCAAAACGTTTTCCTCTATTTCTACATATGGGCCCGCACATCAGATTATTTCGGATAGTTTTGCCCTTTAGCTTGTTTCCTCTAGTTCAATTGAACCTATCGGTCGATACAAGAAACAGGCACGAGACAGGAGGATAGGAAGAACATCACCGCCGTCCTTCCTATCGACACGTTGTGCGTTCCCCACTGCCATCTTGCCATGCTTAGCCCGTTCTCTTGCCATCGCCTCGCCGCAGCTGTTCCCCTGTGTCTCCAACGAACAGTGGATGCTTTTTCAGACCCTGCTGTTTGATTCTGGCTCTCAAGTCCTCCTATCCTCGCAACTCCACATCCCTACCCCATGTTGTGAAGTGTGCCATATCGTGTGCATGTTGATTACATCCCTACATGCTGCCAAAGTGTGCTACCTAAACCTCTAAATCAACAAGCATCCATATCCTGTTGTTGTCAGAAGCTACATAGCAATTCGTATGAATATTTAGAGCCAATTACTTTCTTCAGGCAGCAACTACATCCATTACAGAGATAGCATCTAGCAAGTACAGAAGCTACAGCTAGCCAGTAGCTTTAGCGACATGAGCGACCAACGGACGCTCTAGCAGCCCGAGCGACCAATGCAAGCGAGCAAACTACAAAAGGGACACCTAGCATGGTGCACGACAGCGTCGACATCAGGGCATAACAGAGGGTCACACGGCAGCATTAAGAAGATGTCGAGGCACACTTCGAAAAAACGGTGCGGCCAGAGTAAGGAGCAGGGTTTGCCTTCCGCCGCTTGGCGAGGGAGCATCGAGCTTACCACAACACATCCACGCCTCCTCCTCCACATGAACGGGCGGGCGGGCGGGCGGGCAGAGCATGGCAAGGCGACGACGGGAGAAGAGCGGCGCCTGGGAGGAAGGATGGCGAGGTGGCGGCCCTGTTGTTCCTCTCCTTTTGTCTCATGGCTAATTTTGGTACAGGAGGGCAAAATCATCCCAAATAATCTAACGTGCATGCTTTGATCTAGAAATAGAGGGAAAAAATCACTTTGTGCCATTTTGGCTAACTATCAATCAAAAGTATGCCATTTTATCAAAGAAAATGAAAGGTGTGTCATAGGATGAAAGTATGAGGAAAAAATGTTTAATTTTATCAAATTGCTCTGAAAAGATGGAGGTAGGAATCATGTTGTGATAGCAGATTAAAGTGGATCTCTCTTACAACAAGTAAATGCGACTTGCTAAATGGCAAGTCATTCTATCATACTGGCATAATGGGATTTGAGGTAGCACCTGCTAGTAAACCAGATTAATGTACTCGCTCCTTTTCTGCTAAAAGGACGAAGTACCAAATTCGTAAGTTATAGAGTGGATAAAGAACAGAAAATGTGTACACAAGTTGCAAGACGCACCACCAATGTGGTTGCTCCATCATATCTGAATTTGATACATGAGTTCCCTGATTGATGTTGGTTGGTCTTAATGGTGAGATGCGTAATTGAAAGATGTAAAGATATAATGGTAACTATAGAGCAGATGGGATTCGAGGGAGCACCTGCTTGATAGAGCAGACGGGATTCGAGGGTGCGCCGGCTTGATGTGGCAGAATTTTGGCACGAGGATGACGCTGGCATGGATCTGGCTTGCGGACGTTGAGGACGACGCCAGGAGAGGTGCGGCCAGGGGACGGGGAGGACAAGGGAAGCCGGTCGGCCCTGACTGGTGAGGTCGTCGACGGAGGAGACCAGACGTAGCCGGCAGAGGGCACCGCTCGGGGCGAGGCTTGGAGCCGCCGCAGATTGGATATGGTGGGTTGAAGAAACTGGGAGCGGAAAAGATGGGGTGCGTGGGAGATGACCCCAGTTTTAGTTAGTGAAAAAAAATCCAAAACAAACGCGGGATCCATCCATAAAAAAAGCGGCAAACCAAAACGAATTTGGGAGCGCCAAAATTTTATATACCAAGGATAAAGCCGCGTATGAAACGTCTCAAAATTCGTCCTTAACTTATTTAAAACATATTTTTATTTTGTAAATAACTAATTCTTATAATAACTGTGCAGCGCCTTTCGATCGTCTTAAGAAGCGTCTTTATTTTCCTAGTGTCCATGGATGTAGAGGCGAATTAAAAAGCGTCCCAAAAAAGCGACCTTACGCGATAATTTTGTTGTAGTGCAAATGGCATAGATACATAGCAGAAGGCTCCAAAGGGAGTTATAAAGGATGTCTTCTCCTGGCCCTTAACTGCCATCTTGATCTGATGATAACCCGAGTATGCATACAAAAAACTTAGCCGCTCACATCCTGCTGTAGCATCAATAATTTGATCAATATGGGGGAGAGCCAAATGATCGGTTGGGAAAGCTTTGTTCATATCTGTGTAATCAACACACATTCTCCAAGTGCCATTTTTCTTAAGCACTAGCACCGGATTAGCCAACCACTCTGGATGAAACACTTCAACTATAAAGCCTGCGGCCAAGAGCCTAGCCACTTCTTCTCCAATAGCCTTGCGCCTCTCTTCATTAAAGCGGCGCAGATACTGCTTGACCGGTTTAAACTTAGGATCAATATTAAGATTGTGCTCAGCAAGTTCCCTCGGTACACCTGGCATGTCAGAAGGCTTCCATGCAAAGATGTCTCGGTTCTCACGGATGAAATCGATGAGCGCGCTTTCCTATTTCGGATCTAGGTTAGCACTGATAGTGAACTGCTTGGATGAATCGCCAGGAACAAAGTCCACCCGTTTAGTCTCTTCAGCTGATTTGAACTTCAACGCCGGATCATGCTCTGTGGTTGGTTTCTTCAGCGGAGACATATCTGCCGGATCAACATTGTCCTTATAGAACTTTAGCTCCTCAGTTGCACAAACTGCTTGGGCATAAGCTGCATCACCTTCCTCGCACTCCAATGCAATCTTGCGGCTCCCATGAACCGTAATAGTTCCCTTGTGGCCTGGCATCTTGAGCTGTAGATAAACATAACATGGCCTAGCCATGAACTTGGCGTAAACCGGCCGCCCAAACAAAGCGTGGTATAGGCTCTTGATCTTTACCACCTCAAAGGTTACAGTCTCTGACCTAGAGTCATGCTCATCTCCAAAGGTAACTTCTAGATCGATCTTGCCAAATGGATAGGCCGATTTACCGGGCACCACCCCATGAAACACTGTATTGGACTATCGAAGCTTTTTATCTGTCAGCCCCATACGCCGGAAAGTCTCATGATACAGGATATTAATGCTGCTGCCGCCGTCCATAAGCACTTTGGTGAACTTGTAACCACCTACCTGTGGTGCCACCACCAGAGCCAACTGACCCGGATTATCAACCCGAGGTGGATGATCCTCTCTGCTCCACACAATGGGTTGCTCTGACCAACGCAGGAAACGTTGTACCGCCGGTTCAACCGAATGCACCGCCCTCTTCAGAACTTTCTGATCCCGTTTGCACAAGCTCGTGGTGAAGATATGATACTGCCCGCTACTCAGCTCCTTCGGATTATTCTGATATCCGGATTGTTGTTGTTGTTGACGCTGTTGATTTCCCTGATTGTTGTATCCACCCTGACCATGTTGTTGGTTATGCTGATTGTGCCCATTGTGATTGCCGTTATGGCCTTGATATCCTGAACCGGATCCACCACCTTCATAACCCGGACCTTGGAAGCCAGAGCCTGATCCGCCGGG
>LR738710.1:171964322-171976107 GCA_902687465.1 Secale cereale | reverse complement strand
GGGGGGGGGGGGCGTGATCATACCTAGTCCGATTCATTAATTCCTGCATGATGAAGCAATCCTTCCAGAGATGCGTAGCTGGTTTTTCTGGCGTACCGTGCTTTGGGCAAGGCACATTCAACTGGCGCTCCAGATTAATAGGCGGCCTCCCATTACGTGGGGGCGTTCTACCCTTGCAGCGTTGTCCATCCTCCTGAGCATTGGTGTTGGCCACAAAATCTGAGCTGCCATCCGCTTTACACTTACCATTGTATCCTTGATTCGCCGGATTGGGATGCGGCGGTTTATCGCTCTTGCCCGCCTTCCCTGACTTGTCTCCATCGGCGTCTGGATGCTTGGTGTTATCAGAGTCTCCGTACTTTACTAAACCACCCATGAGCGTCCCCATGTCATTGCAATCACGTTTAAGCCGTCCCAACTTCTGTCTGAAAGGTTCAAAACGGCAATTGCCCTCCAAGGTTACCACTGATGTACTTGGGTTGATGCTGTTGGAGGAGTGCAAGATTTCTGATACTTGACGCACCCAACTGCTTGTAGACTCCTACTCTCCTTGAACGCATGCAGCTAAATCGACAACAGACATTGGCTGTTTGCATGTATCTCTGAAGTTATTGATAAACCGGCGCCGTAATTCGGCCCAAGATTCGATGGAGTTAGGCGGTAAACCCTTCAACCAAGTACGAGCCGTGCCCTCGAGAATCATCGTGAAATACTTAGCACATGCCGCATCATCCACATCCAGCATCTCCATTGCCATCTCGTAACTCTCAACCCATGCCTCTGGAGCCAGATCCGCTGTGTAGTTGGGTACTTTGTGTGGTCCTTTAAAATCCTTGGGCAGCTTCACATTCTGTAGAGCGGGGATGAGACACGGCACGCCCAGGGAACTGGACATGACCCCCGGTTTAACCGTGGTGGTGGGACGAACCGGCGTCGCCTGACGGGCTTCGTATTGTGCTATTACCTCGGCCTCCCGGCGCTGCCTGGCCTGATCCACCACCTCTTGAGTGTGTGCCTCTTCTCCTACCGGATTATCTCACCTTGGCTGATTACGTCTCCGTGCACTACTTGATACGGCCGGTTCATCCAGGCGCCTATAACTCCGGCTTGGCCGGGGAGTCGAGTGAATCCTCTCCCGGCTGTAGGAATAAGCTTGCTGTTGAGTTAGCGCCGTGTCCAACAACTCCCTGGCCCGTCGTGCCTCCACTTCTATGGGGGACGTTCCTTCAATGGGAAGGGCGGCCAGTCGTGAAGCAGCGGCAACTATGTTATCCAACGGATTAGAATAATGACCAAGAGGGGTGGGCACATGTTGGGCCGGCACAACTTGGCGGTTGGGCTCTGCGGCCGGCGGCTGAACCGATGCGCCCGTGCCCGGCGCCCCACCCCGGTTCACCTCCGGCTGGTTACTGGTTCCTGCTCCTAGCGTGCTGAAGAGATTTCTTGCCTCATAAACCGGTGGCAAATGAGATCGTTGTCTCCTCATCATTACCTCCTATGACGCGGTCTGATCCAACATGAGTCGATAGGCCTGAGCATCAAGCTCCGCCTGCTTTGTAGCCATCCTAGCCTTCTCAACAGCCAGGTCCAACTTGGCTTGCTCAATCCGGCCTTTCACCTGAGCGACCTCCGCATCATGCTGCTCCTTGTTGGCCTGGGTGACCTCTGCTGTCAATAATGCCGTCAAAGTGTCGACCAAGGTGGACAAAGTGTCAGATGGCGATGGGGGACGATCTCCAGCTCTAGCCCCCATCACGTCTGATGTTAACGCCGCTGTGGTTGAAGGCTGCTGCATAGACTGTGATCCGGCCATAAAGACAGTGACCCGGTTCGGCGGATCGAGGGGGTCCGGAATACCGTCTCCCTCGGAACACCCCTCCGATCGACCATCCTGCAGCAGATACATAGATTCCGTCTCTCTGGAAGAAGATTCATCGTCGGAATAGACAACAGTCTCGCCGCCAGAGTCCGATTCGTCCTTGGTTTGTACTTCATGCACTGCTCCAACGAAGACGTGCTTCACGGCTGGCTGAATCCGGGCTGCTCTCGCACGCTGAGCCGGCTCGACGATGTTGGGGAAGATGTCCGGCTCAGGGCCCGGTTCGCCGATCTTGCCGATGAAGACGTGGATGCTGCCGAAGGGGACCGGATACCCGTATTCGATTGAATCGGCCTCGGGGCCCCAGTCTGCATCGTCGATGTAGATCCAGCCGCGATGACTCTTAGTCATCCGGCCCACTGCATAGCCCTTGAGTCCTTCAAAGCTGCCCTTCAAGAAGTTGAAACCATCGTGCGATAGCTCCACGGTGGGCGCCAACTGTCGTGGATTTAGCACGGCAGATGTCCTAGCAAAAGGACTTAGTCATGAGGTCATCGCTACAGGTTATCTTAAAGGGGTTAAAGCGGACAAAGGACACGGGGATTTTATACTAGTTCGGCCCCTTTGGTGAAGGTAAAAGCCTAGGTCTAGTTTGGTGTGGTATTGCTAGGGCTTCGATGACCAGGGAGCGAATCCGCTTTGCCTGTGTCTCAAGCTGTTGTTGTCTATCCTGAACCGGTGCCGGGTCGTCCCTTTATATAAGAGGCGACGCCCGGTCCGTTTTACAGAGTCCCGAGGTCGGCTCATTAACGTGTCCGCCTTGGTCTCTGCTCTTTCTATCTTACATCCCAAGTTACATAGTATGACGGTTTACAAATCATGGGCCCTAACACTTGGGCTCTAAACCTCCTGGGCTACAATCTTCTACTTCATGCTCCGCTAGGCCTTTGATAATATAGTCTTGATAATGTAAAACGGACCCTCCTGGCCGGTTTATACCTGGTAGTAATATCCCTGACACAAAGAGCTCGTCGTAAATGGTTACGTCGATTCAAGCTTTGACACTGATCCAGATGACTCTAAGTCACAAACCGGATATGTATTTTAATTGAACGGTGGAGCTGTCAGTTGGTGCAGTTCCAAGCAGAGCGTCGTGGCGGGATCTACGTGTGAAGCGGAGTACATAGCTGCTTCGAAAGCAGCAAATGAAGGAGTCTGGATGAAGGAGTTCATATCCGATCTAGGTGTAATACCTAGTGCATCGGGTCCAATGAAAATCTTTTGTGACAACACTGGAGCAATAGCCTTGGCGAAGGAATCCAGGTTTCACAAGAGAACCAAGCACATCAAGAGACTCTTCGATTCCATCCGCGATCAAGTCAAGGAGGGAGACATAGAAATTTGCAAGATACATACGGATCTGAATGTCGCAGACCCATTGACTAAGCCTCTTCCACGAGCAAAACATGATCAGCACCAAGACTCCATGGGTGTTAGTATCATTACTATGTAATCTAGATTATTGATTCTAGTTCAAGTGGGAGACTGAAGAAAATATGCCTTAGAGGCAATAATAAAGTTGTTATTTGTTTTTCCATGGCAATAATAAAGTTGTTATTTGTTTTTCCTTATATCATGATAAATGTTTATTATTCATGCTAGAATTGTATTAACCGTAAACTAAGTACATGTGTGAATGCATAAACAATACAGAGTGTCCCTAGTATGCCTCTACTAGACTAGCTCATTGATCAAAGATGGTTATGTCTCCTAGCCATAGACATGAGTTGTCATTTGATCAACGGGATCACATCATTAGGAGAATCATGTGATGGACATGACCCATCCATTAGCTTAGCAACTTAATCGTTTAGTTTTACTGCTATTGCTTTCTTCATGACTTATACATGTTCCTATGACTATGAAATTATGCAACTCCCGAATACCGGAGGAACACCTTGTGTGCTATCAAACGTCACAACATAACTGGGTGATTATAAAGATGCTCTACAGGTGTCTCCGAAGATGTTTGTGGTGTTGGCTTAGATTGACAATAGGATTTGTCACTCCGAGTGTCAGAGAGGTATCTCTGGGCCCTCTCGGTAATACACATCATAATAAGCCTTGCAAGCAAATGACTAATGAGTTAGTTGCTACTTCTCGAGCTTGCGTTGTATTCCCTCGAAGAGGAAAGGGTTATGCAGCACAGTAGCGTAAGTATTTCCTTCAGTTTTTGAGAACCAAGGTATCAATCCAATAGGAGACCACACGCGAGTACCCCGCACCTGCACAAACAAATAAGAACTTCACAACCAACGCGATAAGGGGTTGTCAATCCCTTTACGGTCACTTATGAAAGTGAGATCTGATAGATAGGATAGCATAATATTTTTGGTATAAGAACAGAAAGTAAATAAAGCAAAGTAAAGTAGATGGAAGATTAATATGTTGAGAATAGACCCGGGGCCATAGGTTTCACTAGTGACTTCTCTCATGATAGCAGAATTCTACGATGGGTGAACAAATTACTGTCGAGCAATTGATAGAAAAGAGCATAGTTATGAGAATATCTAGGCATGATCATTATATATAGGCATCACGTTCGTGACAAGTAGACCGAAACGATTCTGCATCTACTACTATTACTCCACACATCGACCGCTATCCAGCATGCATCTAGAGTATTAAGTTCATAAGAACAGAGTAATGCTTTAAGCAAGATGACATGATGTAGAGGGATAAACTCAATCAATATGATATAAACCCCATCTTTTTATCCTCGATGGCAACAATACAATACGTGCCTTGCTGCCCCTACTGTCACTGGGAAAGGACACCGCAAGATTGAACCCAAAGCCAAGCACTTCTCCCATTGCAAGAATTATAGATCTAGTAGGCCAAAGCAAACCAATAATTCGAAGAGACTTGGAAGGATATTATAATCATACATAAAAGATTTCAAAAAAGAATCAAATATTGTTCATAGATAATCTTGATCATAAACCCACAATTCTTCGGATATCGACAAACACACCGCAGAAAGATTACATCGAATAGATCTCCTCGAAGATCAAGGAAAACTTTGTATTGAGATCCAAAAAGAGAGAAGAAGCCATCTAGCTAATAACTATGGACCCGATGGTCTGTGGTAAACTACTCACAACTCATTTGTGAGGCTATGGTGTTGATGTAGAGGCACTCCGTGATGGATCCCCCCTCTGACGGAGCTCCAGAACACACCCCAAGATGGGATCTCATGGGAACAGAAGGTTGCGGCGGTGGAATTATGGTTTTCTCTGTTGCCTCAATGTTTTCAGGGTACATAGATATATATAGGAAGAAGCAGGGCATCGGGGGAGCCAGAGGGGGCCCACGAGGGTGGGGACGTGCCTGCCCCTGTGGGCGCGCCCTGGACCCTTGTGGCCGCCTCTCTCGTTCCGTCGCGTGTACTCCAAGTCTTCTGGGTAGATACGGTTCCAAAAATAACTCTCCTGAAGGTTTCATTCCGTTTGGACTCCGTTTGATATTCTTTTTCTGCGAAACACTGAAATAGGCAAAAAACAACAATTTGCACTGGGCCTTGGGTTAGTAGGTTAGTCCCAAAAATAATATAAAAGTGTATATAAAGCCCATTAAACATCCAAACCAGAATATATAATAGCATGGAACAATAAAAAAATTATAGATACGTTGGAGACGTATCAAGCATCCCCAAGCTTAATTCCTGCTCGTCCTCGAGTATGTAAATGATAAAAAAAGAATTTTTGATTTGGAATGCTAACCAACATAATTCTCAATGTAATGCTCTTTGTTGTGGCATGAATGTTCCGATCCGAAATATTCAAGATAAAAGTTCATATTGACATAAGAATAATGATACTTCAAGCGTACTAAGAAAGCAATCATGTCTTCTCAAAATAACATGGCCAAAGAAACTTCATCCATGCAAAATCATATAGTTAGGCTATGCTCCGTCTTCGTCACACAAAATATTCCAATCATGCACAACCCCGGTTTAGCCAAGCACTTGTTTCATACTTAATTTTTTTCAAACTCTTTCAACTTTCATGCAATATATGAGCGTGAGCCATGGACATAACACTATGTGGAATAGAGTGGTGGTTGTGGAGAAGACAAAAGAGGAAGATGGTCTCACATCAACTAGGCGTATCAATGGTCTATGGAGATTCCCATCAATATTTATCAATGTGAGTGAGTAGGGATTGCCATGCAACGGATGCACTAGAGCTATAAATGTATGAAAGCTCAACAAAAGAAACTAAGTGGGTGTGCATCCAACTTGCTTGCTCATGAAGACCTAGGGCATTTGAGGAAGCCCATCGTTGGAATATACAAGCTAAGTTCTATAATAAAAATTCCCACTAGT
This sequence comes from Secale cereale, assembly GCA_902687465.1. Classification (NCBI taxonomy): domain Eukaryota; kingdom Viridiplantae; phylum Streptophyta; class Magnoliopsida; order Poales; family Poaceae; genus Secale; species Secale cereale. The sequence continues at coordinate 171,969,901 of LR738710.1, read as the reverse complement.
ATATGAAAGTGACTAAACAAGAGACTCTATATCATGAAGATCATGGTGCTACTTTGAAGCACAAGTGTGGAAATAGATAGTAGCATTGTCCCTTTTTTCTTTTCTTTTTCTTTTGTTTTTCTTTTCCTTTTTTGGGGGGCCTTTCTTTTTTTCCTTTGGCCTTTCCTTCTTTTTTTCTTTTTTCTTTTTGGGACAATGCGCTAATAATGATGATCATCACACTTATATTGATTTACAACTCGATACTAGAACAAAGTATGAATCTATATGAATGCCTCCGACGGTGTACCAGGATGTGCAATGAATCAAGAGTGACATGTATGAAATTATGCATGGTGGCCTAGCCACAAATACGATGTCAACTACATGATCATGCATGGCAATATGACAATGATGAAGTGTGTCATAGGAAGCGAATGGTGGAAGTTGCATGGCAATATATATCGGAATGGCTATGGAAATGCCATGATAGGTAGGCATGGTGGCTGTTTTGAGGAAGGTATATGGTGGGTGTATGGTACCGGCGAAAGTTGCACGGTACAAGAGAGGCTAGCAATGGTGGAAGGGTGAGAGTGCGTATAATCTATCGACTCAACATTAGTCATAAAAAACTCACATACTTATTGCAAAAATCTATAAGTCATCAAAACATAGTACTACACGCATGCTCCTAGGGGAAGGGTTGGTAGGAGTTAACCATCGCGCGATCCCGACCTCCACACAAAGGATGACACTCAATGAAATACCTCATGCTTCAAATTTGTCAGACAACGGTTACCATACGTGCATGCTACGGGACTTGCAAACCTCAACACAAGTATTTCTCAAATTCACAACTACTCTATGGAGGGTCGCCGGAGGGATGACGGCGGCGGTTCAGGAGGCGCCTGGGGTGGCGAGGCAGATCGAGCGGGGTGGCTCGGGCGCAGGACGCGCGGGAGCGCTCGGGGACGGGGCCCGGTTCGGCCCACGGCGGGCCTGGCCCGGGCCGAACGGGCTGGCGGCGGCGGGTTTCTGAGGAGAGAGGCTGAGGTAGCGCGGGGAGGCTGAGGTGGCGCCGTGGGAGTGGTGGAGGGAGGGGAAACGGCGGCGGCTGGCCAATGGCAGGCTGCCAAGTGGCAGTTCTGGGCTGGACCTCGCCGGATTTTGAGGAAGGGGGCCGGCTAGGTGGCGGCTGAGGAGTGGGGAGGCACGGAAATGGAGGAGGGAGGTAGGTGGAGGCCATTTTTGGGAGGGGTAGGCTGCTTAAATAGAAAAGGGGGGGGTTAGGGATAGGGTTTGGAGGGGTTTTTAAGCGAAATGGAGCCATCGGATCACGATCCAATGGCACCAGAGCAGAGGAGGGTCTAGGAAGCCCTAGGTGGGCTGTGTTAGAGGAGGTGGGCTGAGATGAGAGGAGAGGAGAGAGGCCCGCGGGGGTTTTTGGAGACCAAAAACGTCCGACGTTTAAACCGGCGACTAGTGCCGCTATATATATCCGTTGGGCTATCAAACGGACTCCGAATGCGATGAAATTTGGCACGCGCATGTCTACACTATAATAAGACCACACGCCAAGTATCATCCCATTCCGAGAACATTTTCCGGCCACTCATAAAATAAATATTCGGAGATGCCGCGATCACGTGCAAGTGTGTCTGGGTTCAGAACGGACAACGGAAAGGACGAGCGGACTCGGACGGATGCAAGTTTGAAAACATGATGATGCAATGCACATGATGAGAAGGCAAAATGCAACACGCAAAGCAGATGACATGGCAACGACGACAAATAACTGACTGACACCTGGCGCATGGGTCTCGGGGTGTCACAATCATTCCCCTGATTGGCTGATTGACACGGGTGCTAATATGCATGTATGCGGTGATATTTCCATGTTTTCGTGTTATCAGACTGCAGTGACTTCAACCGTTTTGATGGGCAACAGTTCAAGTGCTTCTGTTTGTTGTGTTGGCATAGTCGATCTGAAGTTTACTTTGGGGAAGATCAACAGCTGAAGGACGTGCATTATGTCCCCTCCGTCAATAAAAATCTTGTTAGCGGATCTTGTCAGGGATATTACTAGCAGATATAAACCGGCTAGGGAAAACCGGATTATGGTAATATAGTTGAATAATTATAAACTCAGTAGAGGTTACGGCCCATGAAGGCTTAGGGCCCGTGTGTAAAGGTTACAGTTTGTAAACCGTCCTATCATGTAACTTGAGACACAAGGAAGAAAGAGTAGAGACCGAGGTGGACACAATTATGAGCCGGCCTCGGGACTCTGTAAACCGGACCGGGCGTTGCCTCCTATATAAAGGGACGACCCGGCGACGGTTCAAGGACAGGCAACAATCCGTCGAGAGACAGGCAAGATATCTGCTCCCTGTTCATCGACGCCCAAGCAATACCAAACCAAACTAGACGTAGGCTTTTACCTTCATCGAAGGGGCCGAACTAGTATAAACCCTCTGTGTCCTTTGTGTGCTTTTAACCTCTTCAAGCTAACCAGTGCGATGTTTTCACTACTAAGTCCGTTAAACCGGACATCTGCCGTGCTAGTTCCACGACAGTTGGCGCCCACCGTGGGGCCTTCGCACGATGATTTCGAGTTCTTGAAGGGCAGCTCTGAAGGGCTCAAGGGTTACACGGTGGGCCGGATGACCAAGAGTCGCCGCGGCCGGATCTACATCGACGACGCAGGCTGGGGCCCGGAGGCCGATTCAATCGAATACGGGTACCGGGTTCCCTTCGGCGGCATCCACGTCTTCATCGGCAAGATTGGTGAACCGGGACCTGAGCCGGACATCTTCTCTGACATCATCGAGCCGGCCCAGCGTGCAAGATCGGCCCGGAGTCAGCCTGCCATGAAGCGCGTTTTTGTAGGAGCAATACATGGAGTCCAAGCCGTGGACGGATCGGATTCTGGTGGCGAGACGGTTGTCTATTCCGATGATGAATCCTCATCCGGAGAGACTGAGTCCTTGTATCTGTTGCGGGACGGCCGATCTGAGGGTGTGTCCGACAGGGATAGTATTCCGGACCCCTTTGATCTGCCAAACCGGGTGGCTGTCTTTATGGCCGGATCACAACCTACGCCGCAGCCCACGGTGACCAGGGCGTTCACAGCCGGAGCAGGGGGGAGCGGCCAAGCTCCCTCGGCTTCTGACGCTCTATCCGCCTTGATAGAGGAGTTGACAACACGAGCAGTAGCAGTGGTGGCTCTCGTTGACAAGGCGCAACATGATGCAGAAATCCTACAGCTGAAGGGCCGGATCGAACAAGCCAGACATGATCTAAATGCGGAGAAAGCTATGATAGCAACAAGACAGGCAGAGCTGGATTCTCAGGCTTTTCAGCTCAGGATGGATCAGGCCTCTACGCAGGGAGTAAGGGATAGAAGGTATAAGTCTCGTCTACCGCCGGTCTATGAGGCGATGAATCTCTTTGGGACGCCAGGAGCGGGAGCCAGCAATAATCCGGAGGCGAACTAGAGGGGAGCCCCAGTGACAGGTGAACCGGTCCAACAACCTACTGCGGAGCAAGATCGACGGGTTATGCACACACCTCACATCCCCACTCCTCCTGGCCACTACTCAAACCCCCTGGATAACATTGTCGCTGCCGCTTCACGCCTGGCCGCTTTACCCATGGAGGGGACGTCCCCTGTGGCAATGGAAGCACGCAGGGTCAAGGATCTGCTCAACACAGCATTGACACAGCAGCAGGCCTACTCTTATAGCAGGGAGAGACTTCATTCAACACCCCGCCACAGCCGGAGTTATACTAGGCATTGGGATGAACCGGAGGTGTCCAGTAGTGAACGGAGGCGACACCGTCACAGACAGGATAATCCGACGGGCGCAGAGGTGCAAGCCCAGGAGGCGGTAAACCGGGCCAGACCTACGGCCCGCGAGGATATCCGCCAAACGACGCCAGTTCACACAACCACAGCAGAGACGGGAGTCACGACGAGTTACTTTGGAGTACAGTGTCTTATTCCCGCTTTACGAAGCGTAAGGTTACCCAAGGATTTCAAGGGTCCACGTAAGGTGCCTAACTACACAGCAGATTTGGCGCCAGAGGCTTGGATTGAGAGCTATGAGATGGCTATGGAGATGCTGGACGTGGATGAAGCGGCTTGCGCAAAATATTTTACCATGATGCTTGAGGGTACAGCCCGGACCTGGTTAAAGGGTTTACCTCCTAACTCCATCGGATCATGGGGGGGAGTTGCGCCGCCAGTTCATTAAAAATTTCAAGGACACGTGCAAACAGCCAATGTCAGTGGTGGACCTAGCGGCATGTATACAAGGAGAACAGGAGCCTACGAGTGCATGGGTGCGGCGAGTGTCAGAAATCTTGCACTCTTCAAACGGTATTAGCCCCAGTACGGCGATAGTAACACTGGAAAACAATTGCCGGTTTGAATCTCTGAAGTTGAAGCTGGGACGGCTCAAACGGGATTGTAACGACATGGGAACTCTCATGAGCGCTTTGTTAAAGTATGGGGACTCTGACAACACTAAGTATCCATAAGCGGATGGGGATAAATCCGGAAAAGCAAATAAACCTGGTAAACCGGCGCACGCTAATCCGGTCGGAACAAGCTTCAACGGTAAACGAAAGGCAGAGGGTGGCTCTGATTTTGTGGCCAATACCAAAGTTCAAGGGAGCTTTCAGCGCAACAAGGGTAAACCGCCTTCACAAAACGGCGGAGGGTTCATTAATTGGGAGCGACAATTGAACGAGCCTTGCCCGAAAAATGGAACAGAGGAACGTCCAGCCAAACATACCTGGGGAGAATGCCGGATCATGATGGAGGCCGTGAACCGGGCCAGATCGAACAACGGACCATCGGGCGGCAGTTCAGGCCCCGGGTTTCATGGTCCGGGTCATCAGGGTAATGGCTCCGGATCAGGATATCATGGCGGTAACAATGGTTACAATAAGCAAGGCAATCATCAATATGGTCAGGGCGGTTATAATAACCAAGGCAACCATCAGTATGGCCAGGGCGGTTACAATGGCCAGAGTAACCAACATCAGGGCCAGGGTAATCACAACAATCAAGGCAATCAGCAGCGTCAGCAGCAACAGCAATCCGGATATCAAAATAATCTGAAGGAGCTGAGTAGCGGACAATATCATGTGTTCACTACGAGTTTGTGTAAATGAGATAAAAAAGTCTTAAAGCGGGCGGTCCACACGGTTGAACCGGCAACACCACGATTCCTGCGCTGGTCGGAACAACCTATTGTGTGGAGCAGAGAGGATCACCCGCCGCGGGTCGATAATCCGGGCCAATTGGCCTTAGTGGTGGCACCATAGGTGGTGATACGTCCAAAACGTATCTATAATTTCTGCTTGCTCCATGCCACTTTTGGGTGATATTGCTATAATATTTATAAACTTCCATACACTTTTGATCATATTTGGACTAACCTACTAATCCAGTGCACCCCAGTGCCAGTTTCTGTTTTCGGCTGTTTTCGTATTGCAGGTTTTCACATTACGAGAACTGTCAGGAAAAATCCAGAAAAATTATATAAAAAATCAGCGTTCCAGAACCTACCTTGCGCCCGAAGTACAGCCGG
>LR738710.1:171898635-171964079 GCA_902687465.1 Secale cereale | reverse complement strand
CTTTGGCATATATTTAGAGCGTCCTTCGAAACCCTCGGGACGGGAACTCTTTTTCGCGATCTCATCTCTGTTCCGCCGCCGCCGCCGCTTCCAAGATCGGGAGCACCAGGAGAACTCTTCCCGGCACCCTGTCGGAGGGGAGGATCACCATCGGGAGCCTCTCCACCACCATGGACGCCTCCCGGATGAGTTGTGAGTAGTCTCCCTTGGACCATGAGTCCATGACCAGTAGCTATGTGATGTTCTCCTCCCGTTCTTGTGCTTCACTAATTAGTCCTCGTGAGCTGCCCTACATGATCGAGGCACATATGTAATCCTTATGCTGTTGCTATGATGAGTTTGCTGGGATTCGATGGATTATGAGATTATGTTCAGATTGTGATTGAGTAATATATTTGATCTACCTCTTTTATATTTATGTTCATAAGTAATTCTTGCATGTTCTCCGTTGTTATCTATTGCTTTGGCCAAGTAATACGTAGTGACTCCAAGAGGGAACATTATGCTCGATTGTGGGTTCATGCCCCTCGATGACTAGCTTGAGTGACAGAAACATGAGTCTAGGGGATGTGCTGTTGCCACAAGGGGGAAAACAACGGTGCTTGTGCCCGCGGGTGCAAGGATTGTTTACTTTACGCAAAGTTCTTTTAATGCAGTTGTCTGTTGCTTTGAGTTTACACTATGGGGGAAAAACTTCCACAACACTGCATCTCACACCTTCCACTTGGGGTAACCAACGAGGGGTTAGAGGCCCATCAAGGAGTTTTTCTGGCGCCGTTGCCGGGGACTCCACTCTTCAGGATAGGGGAGTTGCATGCTATCTTTTACCTTTGCTTTTTAGTCTTGTTAGTTTACCTTTCAATTTTTGCTTTAGTACCTTTTATCAAAAATCACAAAAATAGTTATATTGCTTGCTTGCTACTATGGGTTCCACCGAGAACACCAAGTTGTGTGACTTCACTAGTCACAACAACGATGACTTTATCAGCACACCTATCACTACACCTGCCACTTCAGCACCTTCATATGAAATTAAACCTGCTTTACTGAACTTAGTCATGAAAGATCAATTCTCCGGTGCTGGAGATGCTGCTGCTTTACACTTAAACAACTTTGTTGAACTTTGTGATATGCAAAAGTACCAAGAAATAGATGGTAATATTGTTACGCTCAAGCTTTTTCCTTTCTCCTTCAGAGGAGAAGCTAAAATATGGTTTCAGTCTTTGCCTAGAAATAGCATAGATTCATGGGACAAGTGCAAAGATGCTTTTATTGGAAAATACTATCCACCTGCTAAAATGATCCAACTTAGAAGTAACATAATGAATTTTAAACAATTGGATAATGAACACGTTTCCCAAGCTTGGGAACGTATGAAGTCTCTTATCAAGAACTGCCCTACTCATGGTTTGACTACTTGGATGGTTATCCAAACTTTTTATGCAGGCTTGAACTTTACCTCGCGAAACTTGTTAGATTCAGCCGCGGGAGGAACTTTTATGTCAACTACACTTGGTGCTGCCACGAAGCTTCTCGATGAGATGATGACCAACTATTCCCAATGGCACACCGAACGCGCTCCAACAGGTAGGAAGGTAAACTCTGTCGAGGAGATTTCCTCCCTTAATGAAAAAGTTGACTTGATCATGTCTCTACTTTGGAAGCAATCTTCTGTTGATCCTCGCGATGTTCCTTTAAATTCTTTGATTGCTCAAGAACAAGTAGATGTGAACTTTATCTCTAGAAACAATTTTAACAACCATGCTTATAGGAGTAACTTTGATAGCAATCCTAGACCGTTCCCCTCTAATTCTTATGGGAACAACAATGCTTATCCTAGCACCAAGAACTCCACTACTGAACTAGAGATTATGCTTAAAGATTTCATCACTACCCAAAAAGCCTTTAATAAGAGTGTAGAAGAAAAACTACATAAACTAGATGATCTTTCTTTTAAGGTAGACCATTTAGCCAATGAGGTAAAATTGCTAAAAACTAAAACTTCTCCTCTTGAGGAGAGGGAAGTCACTTCTATAAATGCTATTCAAGTGCAAATTAATGAAAACATTAGGATGATGGCTAAAATTAAAGAGATATGGGCTAGAGAAAGGGAGGAAGAAGATAGAATTAAGAGCCTTTCTACCCACCACATTGTTGCTACTATCCAAGTTGTTGAGGATATCCAAACTCTTAGCACCCAATGTACTCCTGGTCCCGATGGACCTATTAATGGTGATGCTATGACTATAGAAACTACCAAACAAGTGAACCTAAAGGACACCACTACCACTTTACTTGATGCTAATGACCTTGATTTTGATAATTGCACTCTTACCGAAGTTATTGATTTCCTTCACAAGATGTCTAGAGATCCCCGCAGTAGCACGCTTAACCTTGCCTTTACAGAGCATATCACTAATGCTCTCATCAAAGCTAGGGAGGAGAAACTTAGAGTAGAAGCCTCCATACCTAGAAAGCTAGAAGATGGTTGGGATCCTATGATAAAAATTAAATTGAATGACTTCTCTTGCTATGCATTATGTGATGTTGGAGCTAGTACTTCTGTTATGCCCAAAAGAATATATGATATGCTTAAATTGAAACCTTATGATTCTTGTTCTTTTGGTGTTCGTCTCGTTGATTCTTCCATAAAGAAACCTTTGGGGAGGATCGACGATGTTCTTATCGTTGTTAATGATAATTATGTTCCCGTTTATTTCACTATTATGGATATTGAATGTGATCCTTCATGTCCAATTATTTTGGGACGTCCCTTTTTACGCACCGTTGGTGCTATCATTGACATGAAAGAGGGTAATATAAAATTTCAGTTTCCTCTCAAGAAAGGGATGGAACACTTCCCTCGAAAGAAGATCAAGTTACCTTTTGAGTCCGTTGTACGGGCTAGCTATTCTTTTACTCTGGATAAAACTTGATCTATATGCATTATGCCTAGCTTAAAGGCATAAAAGAAAGCGCTTTTGGGAGGCAGCCCACATGAATAAATTTTTATATTTTGCTTTTGTTGTGTCTTGATGTTTTTTACTACAGTAGCATCATCATTGTATCTTTGCTTTTCAATCTTGTGCCAAGTATAGCCTCTAATTGCTAGAAAGTTCAAAAGTTGTGAGGTGCTGTCCAGGAAACAGATTCTGTCCTTGGATAGAAAATTTCGTATAAAATCACCAGATCATCTTTTTGGTCTGAATTTTTTCTACAGCGTTCTCTATATAATTGTCTTTCGTGCGTCTGTTCTGAGTTTTTTGATTTGAGTTGCAGAAGTACCCCGAACAAATCAATTACTACCTGCTGTTCTGTTTTTCACAGATTCTGTCCTGTTTTGCCTTTCCTTCATTTTGCAAACCAAGAGCTTGCTTTTTCTTTGCAAAAACCTTTTGGAAATCTTGAGAAACAGTAGACCTTCAAGAATATCTTTATTTCCAGCAAGTAACAATTATTTTATTAAGGTTACTAACCTCGCTAATCAGATTATGATGAGTTATGTATGAAGGGAGTTTTCAAGTGTGCGAGTGAAGATGATAAAAAGATTCAGGAGTGTCAAGCGCTCAAGATTGGGGATGCCCCCGTGCACCCCCAAGAGATATTCAAGGAGACTCAAGCGTCTAAGCTTGGGGATGCCCCCGTGCATCCCCTTCTCCATCAACATTATCAGTTCGTCTTTCGTTCCACTATATTTTTATCACTTCATGTGTTATGTGCTATGCTTGGAGCGTCTTGCTTTTAGTTTTCTTTTTAGTTTTTCATAACGAGTCGGAACTCGGCGTTCTTTATGTGGGAGAGAAACACGCTCCACTTCTACCTAGAACATAACATAGAATTTTCATGTCTATCTTTGCTGTGTGTGTTCTTTGTCTTTTAATAGCTACTATCATGCTCTGCTCTTAGTATTCATGCTTATCTTTTCAAAGAGCTTTTGTTTAGTTGGTTGGTTGAACTCTCTTTAATTACCATGCTCACCTTGTTAAGAGAGTTTGCTTCCGTTGCATTGGTTGATATGTCTATGATAAAGATGCTACGTGCATGATGGCGCTTGGTAGTTCAGGTTTTCTTATGGTTAGTCTCAAATAGCTGGGGGATTCCCAATGTGTTATTGGAGTACCAACTTGATTTGTTTGCCTATGATGTGGTATGGTTTAGTAATATCTTCCTTCGAGAATTTATTTTGATTGACTTGGCGTATACTCACGCATATTTAAGACTGTAAAGAAAGTCTGTCAAGCCTTGATGATCTTTTATTTCTGAGTAGCGATATAACTACCATGCCTGATTCAATGTTGCTTTGTCGCTCTGCATGATTATGACCGTCATTGCTCTCTTAGTTGGTCGCTCCCAGTCTTTTGCTAACCTCCACCTGTACTAAGCAGACTAACTTTGCAATACATAGCTCATGGGAAAGTAGCTTAAAAACTATTGTGGTAAAGAATATGTTGCTTATATATCTTATTTATTATAAGTTGCTTGCTGAGCGGTAACCATGTTTCTGGGGACGCCATCAACTGTTACACTTTTTTTGAATATCATGTGAGTTGCTATGCATGTTCGTCTTGTCTGAAGTAAGGGTGATTTGCCATGAGTTGAATGAGTATGCATATTGTTAGAGAAGAACATTGGGCCGCCAACCAAAGCCATGTATCATGGTGGAAGTATTAGCTTGGACATTAATCCTCAATCTCTTATGAGAATATGCTTAAGCATTAAAGAGGAGTCCATTATCTATTTTCTATGTTGTCCCGGTATGGATGTCCTCAAGTTGAGATCTATCAAAAACAAGAAATCAAATGCGATCTATCTCCTTGGACCTTTGTACAGGTGGCATAGAGGTACCCCTTTGTGACACTTGGTTGAAACATATGTAATGCAATGATAACCCATGGAAGTCCGAGCTAATTAGGGCAAGGTGCGAGCACTATTGGTATTCGATGCATGAGGCTTGCAACTTATAGGATGTCTTATGCATGACACATATGAAGTACTACAACCGTTGACAAAATTGCTTCTATGTTTTCAAAATAAAAAGCTCTAGCACATAACCATTCTTTTACTTTTATGTTGAGTCTCCACCTTCTTTCTTCAAGCACCAACTACTGAGAGCATGATTGTCATTCTAAGTGTAATGTGCATTGTTCCAAAGTAGCATTGTCTTTTGCATGATTGTGATATCGTTTATTTTGAAATCATTGTATCTAGTCATCACTTAAACCTTGAAGGTGCCCCTGCATTTATGTTTTGCTTCACTAAAGGGGACATAAATATTTGCAAAGTACACACGGATTTGAATGTTGCAGATCCGTTGACTAAGCCTCTTCCACGGGCTAAGCATGATCAACACCAAGACTCTATGGGTGTTAGATTCATTACCTTGTAATGCTAGATTATTGACTCTAGTGCAAGTGGGAGACTGTTGGAAATATGCCCTAGAGGCAATAATAAAAGAGTTATTATTATATTTCCTTGTTCATGATAATCGTTTATTATCCATGCTATAACTGTATTGATTGGAAACTCAAATACATGTGTGGATGAATAGACAGACTTTGTGTCCCTAGTGAGCCTCTACAGGACTAGCTCGTTGATCAAAGATGATCGCGGTTTCCAGGTCATAGACATGAGTTGTCATTTGATAACGGGATCACATCATCAGGAGAATGATGTGATGGACGAGACCCAAACGTTAAACATAGCTTTTGATCGTGTCAGTTATCGCTATAGTTTTCTGCATGTCAAGTATAAGTTCCTATGACCATGAGATCATGTAACTCACTGACACCGTAGGAGTGCTTTGTGTGTGCCAAACGTCACAACGTAACTGGGTGACTATAAAGGTACTCTACAGGTATCTCCGAGGGTGTCTGTTGAGTTGACATGGATCGAGACTAGGATTTGTCACTCCGTGTGACGGAGAGGTATCTCCGGGCCCACTCGGTAATACGTCATCTCAATGAGCTCAAAGTGATTAAGAAGTTGGTCACGGGATTATGTATTACGGTAACGAGTAAAGAGACTTGCCGGTAACGAGATTGAACTAGGTATAGAGATACCGACGATCGAATCTCGGGCAAGTAACCTACCGACGAGACAAAGGGAACTGTATACGGGATTGCCTGAATCCTTGACATCGTGGTTCATCCGATGAGATCATCGAGAAACGTGTGGGAACCAATATGGGTATCCAGATCCCGCTATTGGTTATTGACCTGGGAGTGTCTCGGTCATGTCTACATGGTTTCCGAACCCGCAGGGTCTACACACTTAAGGTTCGGTGACGCTAGGGTTGTTAGTGAGAACAGTGCATGGTAACCGAAGGTTGTTCGGAGTCCCGGATGAGATCTCGGACGTGACGAGGGTCTCCGGAATGGTCCGGGGACGAAGATTGATATATAGGATGAAAGGTTTCGGAGTCCGGAAGTGTTCCGGGGAGCATCGGGAAATCGGCGGATTACCGAAAAGGGTTTCGGGGGTCCCGGAAGTGGTTCTGGGCCTAATGGGCCACAAAGGGGGGACACCACAGCCCTCATAGGGCTGTGCGCCCCCCCCCTGGGCCCTCTCCTATGGCGCATGGGGGGCTGGCCCCTCCTAGGGCAGCCGCACCCCCTGGCTTGGGGGGCAAGGCACCTAGGGGGGGAAACCCTAGGGCCTGCGCAGCCCTTGGCCGCCGCCCCCCCACTGCCCTGGCCGCCGGCCCCCCTAGGGGAAACCCTAGGGCGCCCCCCTCCCATCTATTCCCCCTATATATAGAGGGGCAGAGGGAGGGCAGCCAACACACGTTTGTGCCTCGGTGCTGCCCTCCCTCTCCCATAACATCTTCATCTCCCGCGGTGCTTGGCGAAGCCCTGCTGGAATCCTCCACCACCATCACCACCACGCCGTCGTGCTGCCGGTCTCTCCATCAACCTCTCCTCCACCCCTTGCTGGATCAAGAAGGAGGAGACGTCCCCGAGCCGTACGTGTGAAGAACGCGGAGGCACCGTTGCTTCGGTGCTTGGATCTTCAGCGATCTGAATCGCGGCGAGTACGACTCCATCAACCGCGTTCTTAACGCTTCCGCTTAGCGATCTACAAGGGTATGTGGATCCAACTCTCCCCTCGTAGTTGCATCTCCTAGATTGATCTTGGTGAACGTAGGAAAATTTTTGTTTCCCATGCAACGTTCCCCAACAGTGGCATCATGAGCTAGGATCTTGCGTAGATGCTTTCACGAGTAGAACACAAAAGGGTTTGTGGGCGTTGATGTTTAAATTGCTGCCCTCCTTAGTCTTTCTTGATTCAGCGGTATTATGGGATGAAGCGGCCCGGACCAACTTTACATGTCCACGTACATGAGACCGGTTCCATCGACAGACATGTGACTTTTGTTGCATAAGATGGCTGGCGGGTGTCTGTCTCTCCTATCTTAGTTGAATCGGAATAGAACAAGGCGGTCCTTATAGAAGGTTAAATAGCAACTTGAATATCACCGTTGTGGCTTTGCGTAGGTAAGAAGCGTTCTTGCTAGATACCCCTAGCAGCCACGTAAAACATGCAACAACAAATTAGAGGACGTCTAACTTGTTTTTGCAGGGTATGTATGTGATATGATATGGCCAAAGACATGATGAGATATATTTGATGTATGAGATGATCATGTTGTAATAGTTAATATCGACTTGCATGTCGATGCATACGGCAACCGGCAGGAGCCATAGGGTTGTCTTTAATTTTTGTATGACCTGCGTGTCAATCATTAAGCGCTTTGTAATGCTTTACTTTATCGCTAAACGGTAGCAATAGTAGTAAGAGCATGGTGGGCGCGCGACAACCCCGATGGCGACACGATGATGGAGATCATGATGATGGAGATCATGGTGTGGCGCCGGTGACGATGGAGATCATGCCGGTGCTTTGGAGATGGAGATCAAAAGCACGAGTTGATGGCCATATCATGTCACTTATGATTTGCATGTGATGTTAATCCTTTTATGCATCTTATTTTGCTTAGGATGACGGTAGCATTATAAGATGATCCTTCACTAAAATTTCAAGATAAAATTGTGTTCCCCCCGAGTGTGCGCCGTTGCGAAGGTTCGTCGTTTCGAAGCACCACGTGATGATCGGGTGTGATAGACTCTACGTTCGCATACAACGGGTGCAAGCCAGTTTTGCACATGCAGAACACTCGGGTTAGACTTGACGAGCCTAGCATGTACAGACATGGCCTCGGAACACGGAGGACCGAAAGGTCGAGCATGAGTCATATAGTAGATATGATCAACATGTAGATGTTCACCATTGACACCACCTCATCTCACGTGATGATCGGACTTGGGTTGGTGAATTTGGATCATGTCACGCTTGAATGACCAGAGGGATGTCAATTTGAGTGGGAGTTATAATTAATTTGATTAGGTAATAACTCACTTATCATGAACAATAGTCTAAAATGTCTTTGCAAATCTTTGGTTGTAGATGGCTCGCGTAGTAGCTCCCCTGAATTTTAATGCGTTCCTAGAGAAAGCTAAACTGAAAGATGATGGGAGCAACTTTGTGGACTGGCTCCGCAATCTGAGGATCATCCTCACAGCTGCCCAAAAGGTTTATGTCCTAAATGCACCGCTAGGTGACCCCCCCGCTCCTACAGCCACTACAGACGTTTTGAACGCCTGGCAGTCGCGTTCGGATGACTATTCGATAGTGCAGTGTGCCATGTTGTACGGCTTGGAAGGAGGACTTCAAAGGCGTTTTGAACGTCATGGTGCATATGAGATGTACCAGGAGTTGAAGTTCATCTTTGAAAAGAATGCTAAGATCGAGAGGTATGAGACCACCGATAAATTCTTTGCTTGCAAGATGGAGGAGAATTCGTCTGTCAGTGAGCACTTACTGAAGATGTCTGGGTACTATACCCGCATAGCTGATCTGGGACTTGTGTTCCCGGATGAGGCTATCATTGACAGAATTCTCCAGTCACTCCCTCCTAGCTACAAGAGCTTCGTGCAGCAGTATAACATGCAAGGGATGAACAAAACCATCGCCGAGCTGTTTTCGATGCTGAAAGTCACTGAGGCAGACATCCAGAAGGAGTATCAAGTGTTGATGGTCAATAAAACCACCAGTTTCAAGAAGAATGGCAAGGGCAAGAAGGGTAACTCTAAGAAGGGTGGCAAAGCAGTTGCTAATCCAGTGAAGAAACCCAAGGCTGGGCCCAAGCCAGAGACTGAGTGTTTCTATTGCAAGGGGAACGGCCACTGGAAGCGGAACTGCCCCAAGTATCTGGCGGACAAGAAAGGGGCCAACAACAACAAAGGTATATGTGATATACATGTTATTGATGTGTACCTTACCAACTCTCGTTGTAGTGCCTGGGTATTTGATACCGGTTCGGTTGCTCACATTTGCAACTCTAAACAGGAACTGCGGAATAAACGGAGGCTGGCGAAGGACGAAGTGACGATGCGCGTGGGAAATGGTTCCAAGGTTGATGTGATCGCCGTCGGCACGCTCGCTCTTCGATTACCATCGGGATTAGTTTTGAACCAGAATAATTGTTATTTAGTGCCTGCGTTAAGCATGAACATTATATCTGGATCTTGTTTATTGCGAGACGGTTACTCATTTAAGTCGGAGAATAATGGTTGTTCTATTTATATGAGTAATATCTTTTATGGTCATGCACCCGAAGTTAGGGGTTTATTCTTATTGAATCTCGATAGTGATGATACACATGTTCATAACATTGATGCCAAAAGATGTAGAGTTGATAATGATAATACCACTTTCTTGTGGCACTGCCGTCTGGGTCATATCGGCGTGAAACGCATGAGGAAGCTCCATGCTGATGGACTTTTGGAGTCTCTTGATTTTGAATCACTTGACACGTGCGAGCCGTGCCTCATGGGCAAGATGACAAGGACCCCGTTTTCAGGGACAATGGAACGGGCAAGTGACTTATTGGAAATCATACATACTGATGTGTGCGGTCCGATGAGTGTAACGGCGCGCAGTGGATATCGTTATTTTCTCACCTTCACTGACGACTTAAGTAGATATGGGTATATTTACTTGATGAAGCATAAGTCTGAAACTTTTGAAAAGTTCAAGCAATTTCAGAGTGAAGTTGAAAATCATCGTAACAAGAAGATCAAGTTCCTACGATCTGATCGAGGGGGAGAATATCTGAGTTATGAGTTTGGTGATCACTTAAGAAAATGTGGAATTGTTTCACAGTTGACGCCACCTGGAACACCACAGCGTAATGGTGTGTCCGAACGTCGTAATCGAACCCTATTAGATATGGTACGTTCTATGATGTCTCTTGCCGATTTGCCACTATCGTTTTGGGGATATGCGTTAGAGACAGCTGCATTCACTTTAAATAGGGCTCCATCTAAATCCGTTGAGACAACACCGTATGAACTGTGGTTTGGTAAGAAACCTAAGTTGTCTTTTCTCAAGGTTTGGGGTTGCGATGCTTATGTCAAAAGGCTACAGCCAGAAAAGCTCGAACCCAAAGCGGACAAATGTGTCTTCATAGGATACCCAAAAGAAACAGTTGGGTACACCTTCTATCTCAGATCCGAGGGTAAAGTGTTTGTCGCTAAGAACGGGTCCTTTCTCGAGAAAGAGTTTCTCTCGAAAGAATTGAGTGGGAGGAAGGTAGAACTTGATGAGGTTGTTGAACCTCTGCTTCAACCAGAGAGTAGCGCAGCGCAGAAATATGTTTTTGTGGAGCCTGCAGAGGTTGAAGAGGAAGCCAATGATGATGATCAAGGAGCTTCTGATCAAGTTACTACCGAACCTCGTAGGTCGACAAGGGTACGCACTGCACCTGAGTGGTATGGTAACCCTGTCTTGGAGGTCATGTTGTTAGACAACGGTGAACCTACGAGCTATGGAGAAGCAATGGTGGGCCCGGATTCCGACAAATGGTTAGAGGCCATGAAATCCGAGATAGGATCCATGTATGAAAACAAAGTATGGACTTTGGAAGTATTACCTGAAGGGCGGAAGGCCATTCAGAATAAATGGATTTTTAAGAGGAAGACGGACGCTGACGGTAATGTCACCGTGTATAAAGCTCGACTTGTGGCAAAGGGTTTTTCACAAGTTCAAGGGATTGACTACGATGAGACTTTCTCACCCGTAGCGATGCTTAAATCCGTCCGAATCATGTTAGCAATAGCTGCATATTTCGATTATGAAATTTGGCAGATGGATGTCAAAACAGCGTTCCTTAACGGTTTTCTTAAGGAAGAGTTGTATATGATGCAACCGGAAGGTTTTGTCGATCCAGAGAATGCTGACAAAGTATGCAGGCTCCAGCGTTCCATTTATGGGCTGGTGCAAGCATCTCGGAGTTTGAATCTTCGCTTTGATGAGGTGATCAAAGCGTTTGGGTTTGTACAAGTTTACAATGAAGCTTGTATTTACAAGAAAGTGAGTGGGAGCTCTATAGCGTTTCTAATATTATATGTGGATGACATATTGCTGATTGGAAACAATATAGAATTTTTGGATAGCGTGAAGGGGTATTTGAACAAGAGTTTTTCGATGAAGGATCTCGGTGAAGCTGCTTTCATATTGGGCATCAAGATCTATAGAGATAGATCAAGACGCTTGATAGGACTTTCACAAAGTACATACCTTGATAAAGTTTTGAAGAAGTTCAAAATGGATCAATCCAAGAAGGGGTTCTTGCCGATATTGCAAGGTACAAAGTTGAGTAAGACTCAATGCCCAGTGACTGCGGAAGATAGAGAAAAGATGAGTGTCGTCCCCTATGCTTCAGCCATAGGCTCTATCATGTATGCAATGCTGTGCACAAGACCAGATGTCAGGCTTGCCATAAGTATGGCCGGAAGGTTTCAAAGTAATCCTGGTATGGATCACTGGACAGCGGTCAAGAATATCCTAAAGTACCTGAAAAGGACTAAGGAGATGTTTCTCGTTTATGGAGGTGATCAAGAGCTCGTCGTAAAGGGTTACGTCGATGCAAGCTTTGACACTGATCCGGATGACTCTAAGTCTCAAACCGGATACGTATATATTCTCAACGGGGGAGCGGTAAGCTGGTGCAGTTCCAAGCAGAGCGTGGTAGCTGATTCTACATGTGAAGCGGAGTATATAGCTGCCTCGGAGGCGGCAAAGGAAGGTGTCTGGATGAAGGAGTTCATGACAGATCTTGGAGTTGTGCCTAGTGCACTGAACCCAATGACTCTGTTCTGTGACAACACTGGTGCCATTGCTCTAGCCAAGGAACCAAGGTTTCACAAGAGGACCAGACACATAAAGCGACGCTTCAATTCCATCCGCGATTCGGTCATGGAGGAGGACATAAATATTTGCAAAGTACACACGGATTTGAATGTTGCAGATCCGTTGACTAAGCCTCTTCCACGGGCTAAGCATGATCAACACCAAGACTCTATGGGTGTTAGATTCATTACCTTGTAATGCTAGATTATTGACTCTAGTGCAAGTGGGAGACTGTTGGAAATATGCCCTAGAGGCAATAATAAAAGAGTTATTATTATATTTCCTTGTTCATGATAATCGTTTATTATCCATGCTATAACTGTATTGATTGGAAACTCAAATACATGTGTGGATGAATAGACAGACTTTGTGTCCCTAGTGAGCCTCTACAGGACTAGCTCGTTGATCAAAGATGACCGCGGTTTCCAGGTCATAGACATGAGTTGTCATTTGATAACGGGATCACATCATTAGGAGAATGATGTGATGGACGAGACCCAAACGTTAAACATAGCTTTTGATCGTGTCAGTTATCGCTATAGTTTTCTGCATGTCAAGTATAAGTTCCTATGACCATGAGATCATGTAACTCACTGACACCGTAGGAGTGCTTTGTGTGTGCCAAACGTCACAACGTAACTGGGTGACTATAAAGGTACTCTACAGGTATCTCCGAGGGTGTCTGTTGAGTTGACATGGATCGAGACTGGGATTTGTCACTCCGTGTGACGGAGAGGTATCTCCGGGCCCACTCGGTAATACGTCATCTCAATGAGCTCAAAGTGATTAAGAAGTTGGTCACGGGATTATGTATTACGGTAACGAGTAAAGAGACTTGCCGGTAACGAGATTGAACTAGGTATAGAGATACCGACGATCGAATCTCGGGCAAGTAACATACCGACGAGACAAAGGGAACTGTATACGGGATTGCCTGAATCCTTGACATCGTGGTTCATCCGATGAGATCATCGAGAAACATGTGGGAACCAATATGGGTATCCAGATCCCGCTATTGGTTATTGACCTGGGAGTGTCTCGGTCATGTCTACATGGTTTCCGAACCCGCAGGGTCTACACACTTAAGGTTCGGTGACGCTAGGGTTGTTAGTGAGAACAGTGCATGGTAACCGAAGGTTGTTCGGAGTCCCAGATGAGATCCCGGACGTGACGAGGGTCTCCGGAATGGTCCGGGGACGAAGATTGATATATAGGATGAAAGGTTTCGGAGTCCGGAAGTGTTCCGGGGAGCATCGGGAAATCGGCGGATTACCGAAAAGGGTTTCGGGGGTCCCGGAAGTGGTTCTGGGCCTAATGGGCCACAAAGGGGGGACACCACAGCCCTCATAGGGCTGTGCGCCCCCCCCCCCTGGGCCCTCTCCTATGGCGCATGGGGGCTGGCCCCTCCTAGGGCAGCCGCACCCCCTGGCTTGGGGGCAAGGCACCTAGGGGGGGGGGAAACCCTAGGGCCTGGCGCAGCCCTTGGCCGCCGCCCCCCCTCTGCCCTGGCCGCCGGCCCCCCTAGGGGAAACCCTAGGGCGCCCCCCTCTCCTCCTTCCCCCTATATATAGAGAGGTAGAGGGAGGGCAGCCAACACATGTTTGTGCCTCGGTGCTGCCCTCCCTCTCCCACAACATATTCGTCTTCCCGCGGTGCTTAGGCGAAGCCCTGCTGGAATCCTCCTCCACCACTACCACCACGCCGTCGTGCTGCCGGTCTCTCCATCAACCTCTCCTCCACCCCTTGCTGGATCAAGAAGGAGGAGACGTCCCCGAGCCGTACGTGTGAAGAACGCGGAGGCACCGTTGCTTCGGTGCTAGGATCTTCGGCGATCTGAATCGCGGCGAGTACGACTCCATCAACCGCGTTCTTAACGCTTCCGCTTAGCGATCTACAAGGGTACGTGGATCCAACTCTCCTCTCGTAGTAGCATCTCCTAGATTGATCTTGGTGAACGTAGGAAAATTTTTGTTTCCCATGCAACGTTCCCCAACAATGTGATGTTCTCCTCCCGTTCTTGTGCTTCACTAATTAGTCCTCGTGAGCTGCCCTACATGATCGAGGCACATATGTAATCCTTATGTTGTTGCTATGATGAGTTTGCTGGGATCCGATGGATTATGAGATTATGTTCAGATTGTGATTGAGTAATATATTTGATCTACCTCTTTTATATTTATGTTCATAAGTAATTCTTAGATGTTCTCCGTTGTTATTTATTGCTTTGGCCAAGTAATACGTAGTGACTCCAAGAGGGAACGTTATGCTCGATTGTGGGTTCATGCCCCTCGATGACTAGCTTGAGTGACAGAAACATGAGTCTAGGGGATGTGCTGTTGCCACAAGGGGGAAAACAACGGTGCTTGTGCCCGCGGGTGCAAGGATTGTTTACTTTACGCAAAGTTCTTTTAATGCAGTTGTCTGTTGCTTTGAGTTTACACTATGGGTGGGGCTCGCAACTTAATACCAGCGAGATGTTCTGGATAGATATCTCAAGGTGGATGATTAGTAGTAGATATTGATGGATTTCGGTCTACTTACTTTGGTGTACCGCCCATGCTTTGAACCTCAACCTTTCTTGCAATGTAGTCAGCATTGGTTTGCGTTCGTGGTCCTGTCAATTGCCCAGCTGTAATTCGTTTACCTCACATAGTTGTTTTATCGTCTTTTGGGAGAGAGACATCACTAGTGAACATCATGAGACTCCAGTCCATATTACCATCATTGATCACATCCGCTATTTACTTTTCGCTATTATTTACTATTGCAAACATTATCTATCACTACTATCATTTGCATTTAATCCTTTGTGAACTACAAGGCCAGAGGGATTGACAACCTCTCTGTACTCGTTGGGAGCAAAGTTATTTGTATCTGTGTGCAGGTCCACGTTGATTGCTAATATCTGGCGCCGTTAGCAGTTGACACCTACTTGTTGAACCTAGGAGTCTCTGGGGATTCGATCCTTGGCATCTTTGCTAAGGGAAAAACTTCCACAACACTGCATCTCACACCTTCCACTTGGGGTAACCAACGAGGGGTTAGAGGCCCATCAGGTGGGTGGCTACAAATTCACCAAGGTTCTCATGGACGGCGGCAACAGCATCAATATCTTATATTACGAGACTTTCCGTCGCATGGGGCTGACGGATAAGAAGTTAAGGCAGTCAAACACGGTATTCCATGGAGTAGTGCCAGGTAAATCAGCTTACCCACTTGGGAAAATTGACCTAGAAGTTACCTTTGGAGATGAACAGGATTCCAGGTCAGAGATGATAACCTTTGAAGTTGTGAAGATCCGGAGCCCATATCATGCCCTGTTTGGACGGCCGGTTTACACCAAGTTTATGGCTAGGCCGTGTTATGTTTATCTGCAGCTCAAGATGCCGGGTCACAAAGGAACCATCACGGTTCATGGAAGTCGCAAGATCGCCTGGGAGTGCGAGGAAGGAGATGCTGCTTATGCAGAGGCAGTATGTGCTACGGAGGAATTGAAATTTTACAAAGACAATGTTGATCCGGCAGATATGTCCTCGTTGAAGAAGCCAACTACAGAGCATGATCCGGTGTTGAAGTTCAAGTCTGCGGAGGAAACCAAGCAAGTTGACTTTGTGCCAGGCGATTCATCCAATCAGTTCACTATCAGCGCTAACCTTGATCCTAAATAGGAAAGCGCGCTCATCGAGTTCATCTGTGAGTACCGGGATATCTTTGCATGGAAACCTTCTGACATGCCAGGTATACCGAGGGAACTCCCTGAGCACAGTCTTAATATTGATCCGAAGTTTAAACCGGTCAAGCAGTATCTGCGCCGCTTCAACGAAGAAAGGCGCAAAGCTATAGGTGAAGAAGTGGCTAGACTTTTGGCCGCAGGGTTCATAGTTGAAGTTTTTCACCCGGAGTGGTTGGCTAATCCGGTGCTGGTGTTAAAGAAAAATGGAAAGTGGAGGATGTGTGTGGATTACACAGACCTAAATAAAGCTTGTCCAACCGATCCTTTTGCTCTCCCTCGTATTGATCAGATCATTGATGCTACGGTGGGATGTGAGCGGCTAAGTTTTTTGGATGCATATTCAGGATATCACCAGATCAAGATGGCAGTTAAGGACCAAGAGAAGACAACCTTCATAACTCCTTTTGGTGCTTTTTGATATGTGTCTATGCCTTTTGGGCTTAAGAGTGCCCAAGCAACTTACCAGTGTTGCGTGCAGAACTGTCTTAAGGGGCAGATAGGGAAAAATGTTCATGCCTATGTGGATGACATCGTGGTGAAGTCAAGGAAGGAGGAGACATTGATAGAGGACCTCAGGGAAACCTTTGATAACCTTCGGGCCTATAAAATGATGCTTAATCCGGAGAAGTGTGCTTTCGGTGTTCCGGCTGGCAAGCTCCTTGGATTCTTGGTGTCCAACAGAGGAATAGAAGCCAATCCGGAGAAGATCAAGGCTATCACGTCCCTGACCAAACCGGCTTGTATCAATGATGTTCAGCGTATCGCCGGCCGGATTACAGCGTTGAGCCGATTCATTAGTCGTGTGGGGGAGAAGGCAATCCCGCTTTATCAGATGCTAAAAAGACAGACCGGTTTATATGGAGTGATGAGGCAAATGCTGCGTTTGAAGATTTAAAACGGCAACTGGCAGAGCCACCAGTCCTTGCTGCCCCCGTTGATAAGGAGCCGCTGCTGTTATACGTCGCTGCCAACGCGCGGGCAGTTAGCGTGGCGATCGTGGTCGAGCGCAAAGAAGCAGGAAAGGAGTATCCGGTTCAACGTCCGGTTTATTATGTCAGTGAGGTTCTCATTGAATCCAAACAAAGGTAACCGCATTGGCAGAAGCTGGTATATGGCATGTTCATGGTGAACCGAAAGTTGAAGCATTATTTTCAAGGACACCAAATAACTGTTGTCAGCTCAGCTCCATTGGGGGATATAATCCGGAACAGGGAAGCCACTGGCAGAGTGGCGAAATGGGCCATTGAGCTTAGCCCACACGGATTAAAGTACGTGCCACGCACCGCTATCAAATCCCAAGTATTGGTGGATTTCATCAATGATTGGACAGAACTGCAAGCACTAGAGGAGAAGCCGGATCTTACATACTGGACCATTCACTTTGACGGTTCGAGGCAGTTAGAGGACTCGGGGGCTGGAGTTGTGTTAACTTCCCCGCGAGGTGACAAGTTTTGTTATGTCCTCTGTTTAATGTTTCCTTGTACTAACAATGCAGCAGAATATGAGGCGTTGCTTCATGGCATGCGGATGGCTAAGGAGATGAACTTGAGCCGGGTCAAGTGTTTTGGTGATTCAGATTTAGTGGCACAACAAGTATCCGGCAAGTGGGATTCTAAAGACCCTCTCATGGCAGCTTCAGACGGGAAGTTGAAGCAGTTGCAGGATATTTCAAAGGGTATCAGGTGGATCACATAGACCGGCGAAGAAATGAAGCGGCCGATGCTCTAAGCCGGCTGGGTTCTCAGCGTAAACCGGTGCCACCGAATACTTTTTTGGATGAGCTACACAGTCCATCAGTTCAGGTACCGTCGGAGGAAGGTCTGGCCGTTCCTGATCTGGAAGCACAGCTAGTTGCGGCACTTCATGTTATTCCGGATTGGACACTCCATTACTTGGCATATCTGAGCCGTGGAGAGTTACCAGATGATGAGATTGAAGCAAGACAGATAATCCGGCGATCCAAATCCATGACAATTGTAAACGGAGAACTTCACCATCGCAGTGTTTCCGGAGCATTTCAGCGGTGTGTATCATCCGAGGAAGGCTGTGACATCCTTCGAGAGATTCATGAAGGGGATTGTGGTCATCACACCGGTTCAAAATCCTTGGTGGCTAAAGCTTTTCGACATGGGTTCTATTGGCTGACAGCCCATGCTGATGCGGAGGATCTAGTCCGTAGGTGCGATGCTTGTCAGAAATTTTCACGGTGTGCTCTTGTTCCAGCACAGGAGTTGCGGATGATACCGATTACTTGGCCGTTCGCGACTTGGGGGCTTGATATGGTTGGACCTTTTAAACGATCCCAAGATCAAAAAAACTCATCTGTTGGTTGATGTGGACAAGTTTACAAAGTGGATTGAGGCAGAGGCTGTGAGCAAGTGTGATGCGGCAACATCGGTTAAATTCATCAAGAAGGTAATTTTCCGGTTTGGCTTTCCACACAGCATCATCACTGATAATGGCACCAATTTATCTAAAGGAGAGATGGAAGAGTTTTGTCAAAAGGAGCATATTCGCCTAGATGTATCTTTTGTAGCTCACCCTCAATCCAATGGTCAAGCTGAAAGGGCCGATCAAGAGATTTTGCGAGGTATCAAGCCCCGGCTTATGTCTCCTTTGCAAAGGACGCCAGGGTGCTGGGTTGAGGAATTACCCTCTCTCCTTTGGAGCATCAACACTACACCGAACAGATCCACAGGTTACACACCTTTCTTCATGGTGTATGGTGCTGAAGCGGTTCTTCCAAGCGATATCCGCCATGATTCACCACGGGTGACGGCTTATGTTGAAGCGGCCAATGAGCAGGCAAGACAAGACAGTTTGGACCGGCTAGATGAAGAGCGTGACATAGCAGCAGCACGGTCCGCGATTTATCAGCAGGACTTGCGCAGATATCACAGCCGCCAGGTTAAAACCATAACATTCCAGGAGGGGGATTTGGTACTCCGGCTCATCCAAGACCAAACAGATATGCACAAGCTATCCCCGCCTTGGGAAGGGCCCTTTGTGGTCAGTAAGAATCTACACAATGGTTCATATTACGTGGTGGACGTTCGAGAGCACAAAGACTCACGGACATCAGAAGAAGAGACAAAGAGGCCGTGGAACATCGCTCTCCTGCGGCCCTACTACACTTGAACATCGCTCTCCGGGGTATCAGCCTTTTTTCTTCTAAGTATATGTCCTGTGAAATTATTACAGATATTTTGAACAAACTATTTTATGCAGAAGGGACCAAACTAGGGGGCTACGGATCACATATGAATCTTTGATAAAGTCTCTTCTGGTCCGATCTACATAATGTTCTTGTCCTTAGGGATCCACCTTTGATGGCAGATGTAATATTCCTGTCCCTTGGTGGACCAAATCCCTTTGATGGCAAAAGAAAGTTCTTGTCCTTAGGGATCCACCTTTGATGGCAGATGTAAAATTTCTGTCCCTTGGTGGACCAAATCCCTTTGATGGCAAAAGAAAAGTTCTTGTCCCTAGGGAACCTTCCTTTGATGGCAGATGTAATATTCACGTCCCTTGGTTGATCATTCCCTTTGATGGCAAATGAAAATACCTGTTCTTGTCCCTAGGGAACCTTCCTTTGATGGCAGATGTAATATTCCTGTCCCTTGGTTGATCATTCCCTTTGATGGCAAAAGAAAAAACCCTGTTCTTGTCCCTAGGGAACCTTCCTTTGATGGCACATGTAATATTCCTATCCCTTGGTTGACCATTCCCTTTGATGGCAAAAGAAAATCTGTTCTTGTCCCTAGGGTACTTCCTTTGATGGCAGATGTAATATTCCTGTCCCTTGAAAGATACATACCCTTTGATGGCAAAAGAAAATTTCTTGTCCCTAGGAGTACATCCTTTGATGGCAGATGTAATATTCCTGTCCCTTGGAGCATATCCTTTGATGGCAAAAGAGTACATCCTTTGATGGCAAAGTTCTTGTCCCTAGGAGTACTGATTGTTATAGCCCTTTGGGTCGCACCCTTTGATTGGCACATAGGGAGCCTGGCAGCTCACAAAAAGCCTCGACTACATGATCTTATTTGCAAACCTGTGTTTTTGGTGTTTGTGGTTTTTCATGTGTTTTCTTATGGTTTTTTTAATCCGGAGCTGGCCAACTTCAAAGTTGACCACACATCTTCAAAAGTCTGGACACAGAGCTCCAGCATTATTTAAACCGGTAGTTCTTATAAACCCGGAATAATTATTGGGTACACCCCAACAGAG
Source organism: Secale cereale (assembly GCA_902687465.1). Taxonomy (NCBI): domain Eukaryota; kingdom Viridiplantae; phylum Streptophyta; class Magnoliopsida; order Poales; family Poaceae; genus Secale; species Secale cereale. The sequence continues at coordinate 171,943,867 of LR738710.1, read as the reverse complement.
CCAAGAGCTTCCTCAGAAATAACAATGTTCGCCGGATTAAGGATATCAAGCATACTTAATCACAGGTATGAAGTTATTTTTGGTATAAAACAGATACTTGTTTGATATATATATATGAGAGCGCTTTAATCGGTCCGGTGGTAAACCGCTAGGACATCTTTTTAGTGTTATCTATGCAGATACAGATAATATAAAGATCAACCATAGCAGACAAGCAATTAAGATTCGCAAAATGCCTAATCAAACATCTGAGATCCGGATCAAGACGAACAATATTTCAAGCTATCCTGTTACAAGGCATAGCAAGCCTGAACGGATTAAAGTTTTTCTCGACAAGATAATACAGCAGCTAAAAAGATAAACTGAGCGGCTTATGCTTCTTCCTGTTGTGGAGGCTGAGGATCAACTTGTTCCGGAGCTTCTTCATCCTCTTGAAGCGGCTGAAAATCAGGAGCGCGCCAATCGATCTTGGATAAGGCACGGAAGTACATCTCTTCAGTAATGAGATCTGACGGATCAACATCTGGGGCGAAAGTATGGGGGCATACTGGTGGGATTAGATTTTCGGTTTCATAAACTGGCCGATCCACCCGCTCATTCTTTAAGTCATATGCCGGATGATACCTGGACAAGTCCGATTCGTCAGTAAGCTTGCTGGCAAGAGGACGCATCTCCTTAGTCAAAGCATGAAGATCTTTGCCAGAGAAAGCCGATCCATCTTCTTTGGTGCTGGGATACCCGTTCATAGCTTCTTCCGGATCAAAGTCTGGAACCCACGCCTTGGCTCTGGTTAGCGTTACAAGAGAACCAGCCCGTGCAGCAGATTTCTTCAGCTCTTCCAAGCATACAGGCAAAATAGAAAGCTTCTCCAAAGTGCCTTGGATAGTGGTGGGGGCCGGTTTATTAAAAGACATTGCACTTATAATCCTTTGAGCGCCGGAATACAGCTGCTCAACCAGAGTATAAGAGGCCTTGAGTTTCTTCCGCAGGTCATCCCCAAGATGGGTGACGCGGCGCCCTGCATATGATTATCACAGTTAAACCGGAGCGGAATAAAGATTGCAGAGATGAAAGCATGTGGAAGTTAAGTATTTACCAAAGATGGCAGAGGTCATAAGCTCTATCTGCTGCTTTAAACCGGTCAGCTCTTGCGTCACCGGGTTGAGGGCCTCTTCAGCATCCTTTGCTCTTTTTTCCAGAACATTCCTCTGCACTTCACAGGTTGTCCGTTCCGCTTCAAAATATTTCTTCAATTGTTCAGCAGTGGTTAAGCTCAACGCAAGATCTTTTTTGGCCTTGGCAGCAGAAGTTTCAATATCAGTAAGTCTGTTCCGGAGCTGAGTTATTTATTCAGCCCTCCAGGTCAAGTCAGCCTGAAAGAAAATCAAGTGAAATAATTGATGATCCAAACAAGTCTCAAGAACATAACTAAGTTATCCACTTGACACTTGGGGGCTAATGAGCAGTTGAAGTATCAAGGGTGACAATTAAAGACAAAGTCTCAAGCACATAAAGCAAGTTATCTACTTGACACTTGGGGGCTAATGGGCAGTTGAAGCATCGAAAGAAAGATTCAGACAAGTCCCAGGAACATAAAACGAGTTATGCCCCTGGCACTTGGGGGCTAATGTAAGATTTTTTGCTCACATTTGGAAGTACCGGTTCACCTTCCAACAAAGTTAAACTGGAACTTGGGGGCTACCAGGATATAGACAGAAATAGAAAGAAGCCACAAGCAAAAGACAAGTAAGATACCTCGTATTTGTCCTTCATCATATTGACCAAGCCCGCTTCATAGTCCCGACTGGTATGAAGCCGGTTCAAGTACCCGGAATAAAGCTCCTGGGCACTCAGATCAGCATAATTGGATAAATCGGTGCTCCATTTGGCCTTCTCTTGCTGAAGCTTCTCCGCTTTAGCAGTATGCTTGGCTAAAACGATAGGCTCAGCAGGAGCGGTAAAACCAGTTCCGGTTATTTGAACATCCGGAGAGGAAGCAATATTTGGCTGTGAAGGGGCAGCAGTATGAGCCGGACTAATAGGAGCTGGACTAGTCCGAGGAGGGCTGGCCCGGACAGGACTTTCCGGTTCATGAACATCTTCAGCATTGGGATTTTCAGGAGCAACAACATAATCATGATCCATGGGAGCAGGATCGTCAAGCTAAACTGTAGGCTCGGTCTCCGGAGGAATGACTGTATCCGGATCAACTGCCGGATCATCAGTAGCAGTCTCAGCAACCGTTTTGCTGGCCTTTGCCTTTTTGCTAGGCTTGGGTTTGCTGAAAGGAATTGAAAAAGAAATTAGAATCATAAAGGCAAATACAAAAGTAAACCGGATGGGATAAAGGACTTACCCAGGGGCAGTTTTCAGAGTCGGGACCTGTGTGGCAGTTGATTCGCCGGAAGATGATAAGGGTGTCTCCTGATAATTAGGATCAGACGGTTTAAGTGGTTTACGTATAAGTCCGGCCTTGGGATGAAGAAGAGTTGGAGAAAGTAAAACCTCAGAGCGGCGCCTCCGGGCCGGAGTAAGAGATATTCCGGAAGACTCGACTACATGGCCACTATGGCGTGTAGTCCGGCGGGCTTCGTGTTGTTGTTTCTTCAAAAGAAAATTGGGGTCCAGTTGAGCGTAAGGATGAGAAAAAGGGTACTTCCGAGATGCCTTACGAATCTTGGGCACCGACGGTTCAGAATCTGAAGAAAGAAGGATTACCTCAGTTTTGACCGCTTTATCAGCTTCAGCCAAATCCTGTGAAAAGACACTGTTAATATAAATCTGGATAAAAGAGATCAAAGCATATCAGGATCAACTCATACCTCAGAATCCGGATCATCTTCTTCAACATGTGAACCGGAGCCAGCAGCTGCCTCTTTCTTCTTAACAGCAAAGGTTTTCCGGCGTGGCTGTTTACCTGACTTGTCCTGAGATTTTCTCTTCCAAAACGGATCGTCGACCTATTCAGAAAGGGAAAAAATAAATACAAGGAGTAATTCATATGGACGGATTAGACGCAAACAGGAGAGATTAAGACTTACTGCTGGCAATTTGTTCTTCTTGTAATATGGGGCCAATCCGGTTTGGCTACATTCTTCCAAGGAGATGTTGAGCATTTTCTTAGCAGATTCAATAACTTCCTTCTTAGGAAGCATGATGTCGGTATGGAGCTGAGGATCATCCGGCTTTCCGGTATACTGACACATCAAACCGGAGCGCCAGCTCAGAGGGAGAATACTCCAGGCAAGCCAACAACGCACAAAGTCAACTCCAGTCAATCCGTTGGCCATAAAGGCTTTGAGTTTGGCGAGTTGAGGGGCGAACCGGGGCCGTTCTCAGGAGCTAAGACGCTGTGGCAGTGGATGATCTTCAGGAAGACGATGTTCACGATAACCCGGCAGTGGGTTCTCTCCCTCAGGCGAGGTATCCTTGCAATAAAACCAGGATTGATTCCAATCCTTGGGGTGTGTATGGAGAGCAGCATGAGGAAAAACTACATCTCTCCTCTTCTGAATACTTACACCACCCAGTTCTTGATGTGGCCCGGCAGTGAACTTAGTCCGTCGGTTTAAGTGGAAAAAGTCCCGGAACAAATCCACTGACGGTTCTTCTTGAAGGTATACCTCAGAGAAGACTTGGAAATTACAGATGTTTGATACAGAATTTGGACCTGTGTCCTGAGGATGAAGCTGAAAAGCGGCCAGCACGTCCCTGAAGAATTTTGAACCGGGGGGCTAAAGCCCCGGGCTATATGATCAAAGAAGACAATAATTTCCCCTTCTTTGGGGGTAGGGGGCATTCACCCCCTGGGGCCCGCCATTTCAGAACTGCTTGAGGGCCCAGAGTACCAATTGCAGCAGCATTAGCTAAGTCCTCTTCCGTAATGCGGGAAGGAACCCAGTTGCAAGAAACAAACTGCTTGGCAGACATATTGGCAGAAGGAAAGCGCTGAAAAAGTAAAGTGCAAAATCCGGATTATTCAAATACTGAAGGATAGACCGGATGATGTTGTCAAACTACATCGACGGTTTAGATAGAAGGCTAATGGCGTTGACAACCCGGAAGCAAGCGGGAAACGAGCTGCTACCGGTTTATGATAACGAAAAACAAAGAAGCTAAACCGTCGGGTTCATGATTGATGCGTTGCAGAAGCAATGTGTAATTGACTAAACCGGCGAGTGTCTTACAGATCTATCAAAACGAAGAAACATGCTTCTACAGAAGGCTAAAGTAAAATAGATCTGAGCGGTAAGAAAAAGATGAAATTTACGGGATCTATCACAGAGGAACTGCGGAGGTCTTTCTACAAGAGCAAATGAATCTAAGGGCGAACTTGGAAACATGAATCTAAGCATAAAACTGCGGAGCAGAGGCGCGTTCGAAACAAACTAAGGATTTGAATCTACTGCAGAAAGCAGCCCAAAGGTTGAACAGACAGAGCTTTGAGGTTCCATAGCAGCATCAATGGAGAAACCCTAAGTTACAGATCTGAAGCGAGGGAAAAGGAATACCTGAGAATGGAAGAGACGGCGGCGGAGTAATCTGGACGCGGTTCAGGTTGATGTAGCGTCCTGGTTGACGACGGCGACGAGCTCGAGAACAACGGAGAAGCTTCGGGCGACGGAGAAAGAAGACGAGCGGAAGGAAGAAAGGCAGAGATGCGGCGGTATTTATAAAGGTTGAGAGACGAAACGACAAGCGCGGGATTTGAGGAAGTCAGAGATTGGATAAAGATTCCCCTGTCGCCTCGATTTTCGGGATGGCCTTTAAACAAAGGTAACAAGCAGCTGTGCGTAATAAATGCGGAGGTGATGTCATGATCGAATCAAATGATTTCCAAGGATGACGTCATAGCCGGTTTACAAAACAGAGAAGATACAGGGAAGAAGTTTATGCAAGATTTAGAAGACTGACATGAACAAGTTCAAATCATTCTGGGGCCTAATGTCAGGGATATTACTAGCAGGTATAAACTGGCTAGGGAAAACCGGATTATGGTAATATAGTTGAATAATTATAAACTCAGTAGAGGTTACGGCCCATGAAGGCTTAGGGCCCGTGTGTAAAGGTTGCGATTTGTAAACCGTCCTATCATGTAACTTGAGACACAAGGAAGAAAGAGTAGAGACCGAGGCGGACACAATTATGAGCCGGCCTCGGGACTCTGTAAACCGGACCGGGCGTTGCCTCCTATATAAAGGGACGACCCGGTGACGGTTCAAGGACAGGAAACAATCCGTCGAGAGACAGGCAAGCTATCTGCTCCCTGTTCATCGACGCCCAAGCAATACCAAACCAAACTAGACGTAGGCTTTTACCTTCATCGAAGGGGTCGAACTAGTATAAACCCTCTGTGTCCTTTGTGTGCTTTTTAACCTCTTCAAGCTAACCCGTGCGATGGTTTCACTACTAAGTCCGTTAAACCGGACATCTGCCGTGCTAATTCCACGACAGATCTCTTCTCTGTAGAGATGGTTACAAGCTTGTCTTTGAGTCGAATAAATTTGTAATATCCAAGTATGGAACCTTTGTTGGTAAAGGCTATGAGTCAGGAGGCCTGTTTCGTTTATCCTTGTCATATGTTTGCAATGAAGTTGTTAATCATGTTTGCAACAATAGTGAATCGAATGTGTGGCATTCACGTCTCTGTCATGTTAACTTTGGTTGCAAGTCGCGACTAGCCAAATTGAAGTTAATCCCTAGTTTCACCATTGTAAAGGGATCTAAGTGTCAAGTTTGTGTGCAAGCTAAGCAACCTCGTAAGTCTCACACGACTGTGGAAACGAGAAATCTTGCACCACTAGAGCTCATACATTCAGATCTATGTGAAATGAAAGGTGTTTTGACAAAAGGTGAAAACAAATATTTCATGAAGTTAATTGATGACTCCACTAGATACTGCCATGTGTATCTTCTAAAATCTAAGGATGAGGCTATGAACCTTTTCAAGATCTATAAAGCTGAAGTGGAAAACCAACTTGATCAAAAAATCAAGAGGCTTAGGTCCGACCGTGGTGGAGAGTATTTTTTCAATAAATTTCATTCTTTTTTTGTGTGGAACATGGTATAATCCATGATAGGACACCTCCCTATTCACCTCAGTCAAACGGGGTAGCCGAAAGAAAGAACCATACTCTAACTGTTTTGGTTAACGCCATGTTAGATACATCGGGTCTCTCCAAGGCATGGTGGGGGGAGGCGATATTGACTGCATGTCATGTCCTAAAACAAATTCCCAAAAGAACAAAGAGATAACTCCATTCGAGGAATGGGAGAAGAAAATGTTAAAACTCTCTTATCTACGAACCTGGGGTTGTTTGGCAAAAGTCATTGTGCCAATCCCAAAGAAGCGCAAGCTTGGACCAAAAACTATGGATTGTGTTTTCCTAGGATATGCTGTCCATATAATTGGTTATAGGTATCTGACATGCATGTCGGTACAATCATGGAAAGGAATGATGCGACTTTCTTTGAAGAAATCTTTCACATGAAGGATATGGCTACCTTATCTAATCAGGAGATGCCTAGTTCGTTGAATCAGGAATTAATTACATTTAATGAACCTACCATTTCAGTGGAACTTGAAAACCCCGTAGAGGAGAATAATGAGGTTCTTGCAAAGTCCTTTGGTGATGTTTTTCTTGTGTATCTCATAGATGACACTCCCAGTTCTATTTTAGAGGCATATGCATCTGAAGATGCTTCAATCTCACTATGTGGAAAAGATCTTGAGTCGCTTTGGATATAGTGACTACAAGCCCTCTCCAACACCATATCATGCTAGTGTGTTGCTTCGAAAGATGCAAAGAATTGCTAGGGATCAATTTAGATATTCTCAGATTATTGGCTCTCTTATGTATTTAGCTAGTGCTACAAGACCCAACATCTCTTTTGCTGTTAGCAAACTGAGCCGATTAGTTTCAAAACTGGGACATGATCATTGGGAAGCTCTAGAGAGAGTTATGTGTTATTTAAACGGCGCTGCGAATTATGGAATTTACTGCACTGGGTACCCAAAGATGTTTGAAGGGTATAGTGATTCAAACTGGATCTCAGATGCTGATGAGATAAAGGCCACGAGCAGATATGTATTCACTCATGAAGGTGCCGTTGTATCTTGAAAGTCTTGCAAGAAGACCATCTTAACGAGGTCTACAATGGAAGCAGAACTCGCATCACTAGATACAGCTACGGTCGAAGCAGATTGGCTTCGCCGGCTCTTGAATGATTTCCCGGGTGTTGAGAAGCATGTACAGGGTATCCTTATGAACTGCGACAATCAAACTGTGATCACGAAAGTGATAAGCTCAAAGGATTACATGAAGTCATCAAGACACGTTCAGAGAAGGTTAAAGTCTGTCAGAAAAATGAAAAACTATGAGTTATTGCATTGGATTATATCCAAACTGTTGGGGAACGTAGTATTTCAAAAAAAATCCCTACGGTCACGCAAGATCTATCTAGGAGAACCATATCAACGAGTGGGAGAGTGTGTCCACATACGCTCATAGAACGAAAGCGGAAGCGTTTAGTAACACGGTTGATCTAGTCGAATGTCTTCGCGATCCAACCGATCAAGCACCGAACGCACGACACCTCCACGATCTGCACACGTTCAGCTCGGTGACGTCCCTCGTACTCTCGATCCAGTTGAGGCCGAGGGAGAGTTTCGTCAGCACGACGGCGTGGTAACGGTGTTGATGAAGTTACTGATGCAGGGCTTCGCCTAAGCACTGCAACAATATGATCGAGGTGTGTAACAATGGAGGGGGCACCGCACACGGCTAAAAGAATTGTCAACTTGTGTGTTCTAGGGTGCCCCTGACCCCGTATATAAAGGAGCAAGGGGAGGCCGGCTGGCCCTCCTAGGGCGCGCCCCATGAGGGGGGGGCCTACTAGGAATAGGAATCATATTCCTAGTAGGAGTCAACCAAGAGGGAGAGAGGGGGGAGGAAGGAGAGGGAGAGGGAGAAGGAAAGGGGGGTGTCGCCCCCCCTTCCCTAGTCCAATTCGGACACAAGGGGAAGGAGGCGCGCGGCCGGCCCTAGCCGCCCCTCTCTCTCTCCACTAAGGCCCATGTGGCCCATTAGTTCCCCCGGGGGGTTCCGGTAACCCTCCTACACTCCGGTTTTATCCGAAACTTCTCCGGAACACTTCCGGTGTCCAAATATAGCCGTCCAATATATCAATATTTATGTCTCGACTATTTCGAGACTCCTCGTCATATCCGTGATCTCATCCGAGACTCCGAACAACCTTCGGTACATCAAAACACATAAACTCATAATACCGATCGTCATGGAACGTTAAGCGTGCAGACCCTACGGGTTCGATAACTATGTAGACATGACCGATATTTGTCTCCGGTCAATAACCAATATCATAACCTAGATGCTCATATTGGTTCCTACATATTCTACGAAGATCTTTATCGGTCAAACCGCACAACAATATACGTTGTTCCCTTTGTCATAGGTATGTTACTTGTCCAAGATTCGATCGTCGGTATCATCATACCAAGTTCAATCTCGTTACCGGCAAGTATCTTTACTCGTTCCGTAATACATCATCTCATGACTAACTTATTAGTTGTTTGCTTGCAAGGCTTATTACGATGTGTATTACCGAGAGGGCCTAGATATACCTCTCCGACACTCGGAGTGACAAATTCTATTCTCGATCTATGCCAACACCACAAACCCATTCAGAGACACCTGTAGATCATCTTTATAATCACCCAGTTACGCTGTGACATTTGATAGCACACAAGGTGTTTCTCCGGTATTCGGGAGTTACATAATCTCATAGTCAGAGGAACATGTATAATTCATGAAGAAAACAATAGCAGAAAAACTAAACGATCATAGTGCTAAGCTAACAGATGGGTCTTGTCCATCACATCATTCTCATAATGATGTGATCTCGTTGATCAAATGACAACACATGTCTATGCAATGTTGAGGATATCGCTTATCGTTATCGTCTCGGTCAGCTGGGGATTAGAGATTAATCGGAAATTGGCTGATTAATTGATTTAATTGGTCGACTATTAATCGGTCATGTTTATCAAATCCAAGGTTCCTAACACTAAAATATGCTATATTCAACACCAAAATAATATTGGACATAAATGTTACCTGGATTCCTAGCCTTTGAAACATGGTATAATAAAAAACAAAATAGGAAAACAGTACATATTGTGTAACAAGGTCCATAAAACATAAATAAACTTAGTTTTTGCAAACATAGCGCTGCAAATAGGCCTGATTTATCGGTAGATTCCCGATAAATCGCTTGTCATAGAGATAAATCGGCCAAAAGGATAAATGGTGAAGATAAGGCATAATCTTATCTGTCACCCCCAAGAGTAGCGATAAATCGGACGATAAATCGCTGAATCGGAAGATTTCTTGAACAGTGTGTCTATGGTTAGGAAACACAACCATCTTTGATTAACGAGCTAGTCTAGTAGAGGCATACCAGGGACACTCTGTTTTGTCTATGTATTCACACATGTATCAAGTTTCCGGTCAATACAATTCTAGCATGAATAAAAAACATTTATCATGATATATAAGCAAATTTTGTGTGCCTCTGGGATATGGTGAATTGTTGGACTTTTGTCTATTTATGGGCCAGCCCAATCGTAGTTTCAAAAATTCCTAATAAATCCTAGAGGCCCACGCAGCCCATTCGTGCAAGGCAAGAGGTGGAACTAAAGTTTAGTCCCACATTGCTAGTTTGGTGGGAGTTGGACTTCCTTATAAGGGAGGTTGTTTCCCCACATGTATGAGCATGAGAACAAGAGTGACATCCACACGCGCTCCTCAACCGCCGCCCGTCTCACCGCGCCGCGGGTTGCGGGAATAAGCCGAGCTGATGTCTAAATTTTTGCCACACGCACGACGGGTATACGAATGGTCATGCGGGAGCAGAATCGTTTTTCTGTAGTGGAAACTGAATCCGAACGACGCGCCTATAAAAGGGAGGCCGCTCCTCTCTAGAGAGACACACCAGAACTTCTTCTTCCTCTCGCCACTGGTTTCAATCTCTGAGCTGCTGCGGCGCGCCTATAAAAGGGAGGCTGCTCCTCTTCAGAGAGACACACCAGAACTTCTTATTCCTCTCGCCACCGGTTTCAATCTCTGAGCTGCTGCTATCTTCCCCATCCCGGCTTGCGGCGATCATCGCAGGTCGGGACAGTAGGCATCCGAAACTCCACCTCTTTGAGTCCTATACGGGAGAAGAGTGATAAGATTTTTGAAGAGCGCTCAACTCGAATACTGGCTGGTTCATCACGAACGATCCAGACGCCGGCGAACACTTTCCCAACGACGACTTCTTCCCCGACGTCGACGACATGGTTGGCGAGGACACCGACCACAAGACCGGTGCTTCTGCCGCTACTCTGTACGTCTTCGTGATCTCTCTGTTTAAGATCATGCTACAGTTTCTTGCTCTATTTTTTCTTGTTCTACCCTTTGTTCTACATGTGTTTTGTTTTAGTTCACATGTACAGATGATATTTTCCTTCACTCTGCTAGATTACATGACTTGTTTCATCTCTATTATATTAGTCATGTTTTATCTAATGAAAAAATAGCGCGCTACAGAAAATAGCGCTGCCCCTGAAAATATACTATTAGCGTGCTATAGCGCGCTTTAACATGCTATTAGCGAGACATTGTACACAAATTAATTTAGCATGGCAATTCTCTGCACGCTATAGCGTGCTATTTTTCAGTTTTATCTAGTATTTCTGTTAATAAAATCATATGATAAATTGCTCATATTTTCAAAAAAAATCACATCAAACTAAAAGAATATTATAAAAAGCGTTGAACCTGAAGTTTGATCCTTTATAGGTTGGAAGTACCACTGTCCCTAAAACTTTTCTCTCTTATTTAATGCTCCGTTTAGAAGAAAAAAAAAGTACCACTGTCCTCCTATATATCCAATCAATGGTCGGTTCTCCCCAGCCATCTTTCAATCAAGAACAAGAGAGAGAAATGGTGCAAGTACTGCCACACAAAGGTTGGCATACCAACCTTGGGCGCTTCTTCACTTCACTGCCGCGAGTTGCTAGTGAGCATCAAGCTACGGTTACAAGCAGTCAGTGGTGTTCCAGAAATCCGGGACAGATACGTAGTACAAGAGCAAGAGTGCAAGATGGAGCCCCGGCGATGAAGACAAGAGGATACGTATGAGCGTTGCAAAGCTCGGACAATACGCTGATGGACGTACGCTTCCGCCGTCACGATCGATCATGCATGCACGTCCTCCCTCTTCGGTGCATCAGAAACGTCACGGATGTACTATGAGCGAAGTCGACGGAAACTTAAACTTGTCCTGTCCTGAGGAAACTATTAAGCCTAGCATCTATTCTCGCCAGTGACAACTTTGTGAGCCCGCAGGTTCACTCCCGAGATCGTGTTAGCACCCAACGCTTATGCTTGTGTGGTTCTGGAGGTCATGAGAAGCGGTCAAGATTATGATACGGGCCATTAGGCCTCCACCCTCCGCCTGAACAACATCTGGAACTTGGCAACACAAACCATATAGCCCGGAGCGATCTGATTAATCTATCGTATGACAATATTAAACTGCATTAGGCACACAGAAGCAGCCGATCAACTGCATCGCACTAGTATGAAAACTGCATAGTTCCGGCGTTCTTTCTCCATGTTCCAACGGTCGAGCATCAGAGTCACAGACAGGGAAAATGCACTAGTGCAACTTTTCCATAGAAAAGTGAGAAAAGGCAGCGAGACGAATCGAGAGCCCATTCGCAGCCGCAGCATATATTCCCGGTAGCCCGCCCCACCCCACCACACCATGCACGAACGCGTCGACGCACGGCCTCGTCGTTTCGGGCCCAGCCGAAGTGAATGGTCCAAAGGGTGGGTGATTGAGTACCAAGGTCAGCTCTGGCAGTGTGATCTTGCGAGCGTGTGCGTGTGAGAAGTCCAGGTGAAGTGGTTCTTTTTGTGCGTGCAACGTGGAGTTCATCGTGGTGCCTGGCAGTGCCATGGGTATAAATAGTTGGATATTAATTAGCTTACCGGGGCACAGTACCGACTGCGATCTTTACTGTTCTATAGTGGTTTAGTAGCAGGAGAAAGTGGTGTGGTCGGATCTGGCAGAGTGAGCGTGAGCAAGATATGCGTGCACGAGCGCCTCTCTGGCTCTGGTCATGTGGTGGAGCCCGGAAACAATCTGCCCAAGGTGAAGTCTTTTGCGGTAAAATCGTAGTTCCATCCACTTCTTTCTTTTTGGATATGGAAATTCATAAGATCGCGTCTTTTTCGCCTTTTTCATGAGAAAAAAAGAGACGGCCTGCGTGGGTGTTGCTGTGGATTTTCCACCTGAAATCAAACTAGTGGTCGGAGCCCGCCGTTGCGGGCCTCTTGAGAAAAAGTTATGCACATATTTTTCTCTCTTAATAAAAAAATGTAAAAAACTTATCTTCATCTCAAAAAAATTAAAAGTTTAGTGGACATCACATCCATCTCAAAAAGAAAAAAGAAAAAAGAAAAGCCTAAAAAATTCTTGAAAAGAAAAAAAGTCTACGTACTATCAATAATCTCAAAAAAACTTTTCTCAAAAGGAAAAAAGTCCCACTTTTACCTTAAAAAATAATAAAAACAAAAGGTTTCTTGCCACGGCCAACCAGCATGCGCCACGTGGCCATGCTGGTTGGCCGCCCTTCTCTTTCATTTTTTATGAGCAACCCAAGATTGAGCTGATACATGATCTTAAAATTGACAAAGTCGTCACAGACATTTAATACTCAATGAGAACATGTACCACTGAACGCACATCATCGGAAGACCTAAAATAAATCGAGAAAAATGCAATCACAAATGTCAAGTTCATGACTTGAACCCTATTATGTTGGTTTCATCACTAGAAACCTAAGGGCATCTCCAACGCCAACCCTTAAGACACCTGTCCGGATCGTGCGGTTCGAACTTGTTTTGCCATCCAATAAGGTCATGCATCGGTGCGGGCACACTTTTCCCCGCAAACAAGATACAAAACAAGAGGGCTTTGCAGGTGTTCAAATTGTTGTCACGCCCGCATCTGACTAACCTAACCCACCAATACCCTCTCCCTCGCTTGCACGCTTTCCCGCTTAGTGCTGGTCAGCTTCGCATTCATGCCAACCCAGAGCGGACGCGACCTATCACTGGAGCCGACATTGAAGCGACATGTCGGCCGAGAGCGTCGTCGCCGCTTTTCTTGATGCACGCCACATCGCTCAACATTTAATGGCACCAGTCCACCTTCCTCCATTAAACGTATGAGGTTGCCGAGGAACCTACTTCGGTGCCACATGTATGTCCGTCTGTCACCCACCATTAAGGACCTCGCCACTAGGTTCGGTCTCCCCCGCTATTTAACACCCAAGCCGGTAGCACGGTTGTATCCATCAACCCTCCTCCGCTCGCTATCTCTTCTTCGCACCACACCCGCCATGCCCTCCTCGAGCTCCAAAGCTTTATGGGATGGCCTCTCGTCCGAACAGAAGGAGGAGATCGCCGGAGGCCGGCGATGCAGACACGCCAGTGGTAGAGGCGGCCTACGACGATCTAGCACCACCGTCCGCGCCGACCAATGCCGACATCATCATGGGCGAGGCTCATGCTCCCTACATGGATATGGTGCTGGAGGAGCGGGAGGGGCATTCCAGCAGACGCAGGCCAACTAGGCCAACAACCTCCGCCTTCTCGACGAGCACTGGCATGCGGATGAGCTACTCGCTGCTAGGTGCCAGCACGGTTATCGTGAGGACGTGGGCGTGCCCGAGCATAAGGCGTTGCTCGAGTCATATCGTTCATGCAGAGTTAGAAGCCGCCTACATGGAGTTAGATTGGCATCATCTCTTTGGTTTTCATCAACAATATCGGGGCGGGCGGTGCGACACTATTGGTAATAAAAGTAATTTTGTTGTTCTCTTGTTATGGCGGTGTCTTACCAGGTGGCGGCACATCGCATAGCCAGAGAATTGGGGTCTCTTCAGGTTTGGTGTGCCCGATCTTAGCGGATTTTAGGCGTATGTGCTCACAGATTAGTTCATATAGACCTGATGAACTTGTGCTGTCGTTTTTTGTTGCTTTTTTTGGTATAATATGTCGTGACTTTGAAGTTCTTCTTTAACGTTATGGCGAAGATCTCGTGTTTCAGTGACATGTTGTCAGGGTACATAGACAGGGGTGTATATTTCCTCCGACTTGTGCGTGGATAGTAGAGGCCTCCGGCCGCGGCAGCCAAGGCTCTACAAGAAGATATCTACTACAACGTGTGAAGCAAGGCCAAACCAAAAGAGTAGCTCTTTGAGGAGTCAAAGGGCGGATCAATAAGACCAAGACCAACCAAGACAGTAGAATATCATCTTGGGGAAAGCCTCCCTTGTCGGGCAGGAGAGCCTGGCTAGGTCGAGGCCGCCCCACGAATGAATCCAAGGTTGCCCCGGCAGGCTTTACAGGCCCATCAAAGGCAAACTTCCCCGCCAAGACGCCACCGCTCCACCGCATCGCAACGTCAATCAACCATCAGTGCGGTGTCGAACCCCCAGATGATTAAGTGGCTTCCACTAAGCATGTGGCGACCGCTCAGAAGACATATTATCTTCACATGACACCCATCCAAAGGTGTGTCAAGCAGATAAGCAGGAGGTGATTAAGAGGCGCGACAGGCTTGCGGGGCTGCATGCTCAGCATGACACCTAGCAGTGCATTTAGTGCACTTTGTTCTAACTAAAAGTGCAAGTTATCGACTAGAGGGGGGTGAATAGGCGATTTTTACGAAAGTCTTCAAAACACGATTTCTTTTGAAGACAGACAGATGAAATGAACCTATATGATAAGCAGCGGATGATAAACGTTTCCAGGCACACAATAGTCAAGTAAGCATCATGAAGATAACACGAAGACTATTGATAGCTAGATAAAACAGATCGAGATGGAAGATATAAACGAAGCCAAACAGGAGACAGTCTTTACACAATGAAGTCAAACTGATCAGACAAACAAGAAATGACTTCACGAAGACAGACTGGAATGTAAATGAGATGGAAGATAGAACCAGTAGCTTGGAGACACAGGGGATTTGGTAGACCAGTTCGAGTTGTTGTTACAACTATACATCTGGTTAGGGAAGCTTAGATTGAACTCTGAAGACCGTGTCTTCACCTTATTCCCCTTGAGATAAGGACACCCAGTCCTCGCCCAATCACTCTGGCAAGTCTTCAAGGTAGACTTCCGAACTTTCACAGACTTCGTTCACCTGCGATCCACAATGACTCTTGGATGCTCACAACCCGACGCCTAACCGGCTGGAGGATACACAATCCTCAAGTGTACAAGTCTTTAGGTCACACAGACAGAAAGACTGAAGGAAATATGCCCTAGAGGCAATAATAAAGTTTTTATTTATATTTCCTTATATCATGATAAATGTTATTATTCATGCTAGAATTGTATTAACCAGATACTTAGTACATGTGTGAATATATAGACAAAACAGAGTGTCCCTAGTATGCCTCTACTAGACTAGCTCATTGATCAAAGATGGTTATGTTTCCTAGCCATAGACTTGAGTTGTCATTTGATCAATGTGATCACATCATTAGGAGAATGATGTGATAGACAAGACCCATCCGTTAGCTTAGCAGCTTGATCGTTTAGTTTTACTGCTATTGCTTTCTTCATGACTTATACATGTTCCTATGACTATGAGATTATGCAACTCATGAATACCGGAGGAACACCTTGTGTGCTATCAAATATCACAACGTAACTGGGTGATTATAAAGATGCTCTACAGGTGTCTCCGAAAGTGTTCGTGGTGTTGGCATAGATCAAGAATAGGATTTGTCACTCCGAGTGTCGGAGAGGTATCTCCGGGCCCTCTCGGTAATGCACATCATAATAAGCCTTGCAAGCAAATTACTAATGATTTAGTCATGAGATGATGTATTACGGAACAAGTAAAGAGACTTGCCGGTAACGAGATTGAACTAGGTGTTGAGATACCGACGATCGTATCTCGGGCAAGTACCATATCGATGACAAAAGGAACAACGTATGTTGTTATGCAGTTTGACCGATAAAGATCTTCATAGAATATCTAGGAGCCAATATGAGCATCCAGGTTCCGCTATTGGTTATTGACCGAAGATGAGTCTCGGTCATGTCTACATAGTTCTCGAACCCCTAGGGTTCGCATGCTTAACGTTTGATGACGATCAGTTTTATGAGTTTTGATGTACCGAAGGTAGTTTGGAGTCCCGGATGAGATCACGGACATGACGAGGAGTCTCGGAATGTCCGAGACATAAAGATTGATATATTGGACGACTATGTTTGGACACCGGAAGGGTTCCGGAAGGTTTCAGGCATATACCGGAGTACCTGGGGGTTACCGGAACCCCCCGGGGAGTTAATTGGGCCTCATGGGACCTAGTGGGAGAAGAGGAGGGGCGGCCAGGGCAGCCGCGCCCCCTCACCCTCTAGTCCGAATTGGACAAGGAGGGGGTGGCGCCCCCTTTTCCTTCTCTTCCTCTCTCCTTTCCTTCTCCCCTCCTACTCCAACCAGGAAAAGAGGGAATCCTAGTCCCGGTGGGAGTAGGACTCCTCCCTTGGCGCGCCCTCCTCCTGGCCGGCTACCTTCCCCCTAGCTCCTTTATATACGGGGGCAGGGGGCACCTCTAGACACACAAGTTGATCAGTTGATCTCTCCCAACCGTGTGCGGTGCCCCCTCCATAGAAACACACCTCGGTCATACTGTTGCAGTGCTTAGGAGAAGCCCCGCGCCGGTAGCTTCATCATCTCCGTCACCACGCCGTCATGCTGACGAAACTCTCCCGTGAAGCTCTACTGGATCAAGAGCTCGTGGGACGTCATCAAGCTGAATGTGTGTTGAACGCGGAGGTGCGGTACGTTCGATGCTTGATCGGTTGGATCGCGAAGAAGTTCGACTACATCAACCGCGTCACTAGACGCTTCCGCTTTCGGTCTACGAGGGTACGTAGACACACTCTCCCCTCTCGTTGCTATGAATCTAGTAGATAGATCTTGCGTGATCATTGGATTTTTTTTGAAATACTACGTTCCCCAACAGTGGCATCATGAGCCAGGTCTATGCGTAGATGATATGCATGAGTAGAACACAATGAGTTGTGGACGATAATAGTCATACTGCTTACCAGCATGTCATACTTTGATTCGGCGGTATTGTGAGATGAAGCGGCCCGGACCGACATTACGCGTACGCTTACGCGAGACTGGTTTCACCGTTACGAGCACTCGTTGCTTAAAGGTGACTGGCGGGTGTCTATCTCTCTCACTTTAGTTGAATCGAGTGTGGCTACGCCCAGTCCTTGTGAAGGTTAAAAAAACACATACTTGACAAAAAATCGTTGTGGTTTTTGTTGCATAGGTAAGAACGGTTCTTGCTAAGCCCGTAGCAGCCACGTAAAAGTTGCAACAACAAAGTAGAGGGCGTCTAACTTGTTTTTGCAGGGCATGTTGTGATGTGATATGGTCAAGAGTTGATGAGTTATACGTTATTGTATGAGATGATCATGTTTTGTAAAGTTATCGGCAACTGGCAGGAGCCATATGGTTGTCGCTTTATTGTATGAAATACAATCACCATGTAGTTGCTTTACTTTATCACTAAGCGGTAGTGATAGTCATGGAAGCAATAGTTGGCGAGACGACAACGATGCTACGATGGAGATCAAGGTGTCGTGCCGGTGACGATGGAGATCATGACGGTGCCTTGGAGATGGAGATCAAAAGCACAAGATGATGATGGCCATATCATGTCACATATTTTGATTGCTTGTGATGTTTATCTTATTATGCTTAGTACGGTGGTAGCATTATAAGATGATCCCTTACAAAATTTCAAGGTACAAGTGTTCTCCCTGAGTATGCACCGTTGCGAAAGTTTGTCGTGCCGAGACACCACATGATGATCGGGTGTGATAAGCTCTACGTTCACATACAACGGGTGCAAGCCAGTTTTGCACACGCAGAATACTCGGGTTAAACTTGACGAGCCTAGCACGTACAGACATGGCCTCGAAACACTGGAGACTGATAGGTCGAGCGTGAATCATATAGTAGATATGATCAACATAAGATGTTCACCATTGAAAACTACTCCATCTCACGTGATGATCGGACATGGTTTAGTTGATTTGGATCACGTGATCACTTAGATGACTAGAGGGATGTCTATCTAAGTGGGAGTTCTTTAGTAATATGATTAATTGAACTTTAATTTATCATGAACTTAGTCCTGATAGTATTTGCAAATATGTTGTAAGATCAATAGCTCACGTTATACCTCCCCTATGTTTTTGATATGTTCCTAGAGAAAACTAAGTTAAAAAATGTTAGTAGCAATGATGCGCATTAGGTCCGTGATCTGAGGATTATCCTCATTGCTGCACAGAAGTATTATGTCCTTGATGCACCGCTAGGTGATAGATCTATTGCAAGAGCAGATGCAAACGTTATGAACGTTTGGCAAAGCTCAATATGATGTCTACTTAATAGTTTAGTGCACCATGCTTTACGGCTTAGAACTGGGACTTCAAAAACGTTTTGAATGCCACATAGCATATAAGATGTTCCAGGAGTTGAAATTAGTATTTCATACTCATGCCCGTGTCGAGAGGTATGAGACATCTGACAGTACTTTGACTACAAGATGGAGGAGAATAGCTCAATCAGTGAGCATGTGCTCAAATTGTCTGGGTACTACAATTGCTTGAATCAAGTGGGAGTTAATCTTCCAGATAAGATAGTAATTGACAAAGTTCTCTAGTCACTATCACCAAGTTAGTAGAACTTCGTGATGAACTATAATATGCAAGGGATGGAGAAAGTAATTCCCGAGCTCTTCGCGATGCCAGAAATCGGCGAAGGCAGAAATCAAGAAAGAGCATCAAGTGTTGATGGTTAACAAGAACACTTGTTTCAAGTAAAGGGCAAATGGATAGAAGGGGAACTTCAAGAACAATGACAAGCAAGTTGTCACTCCCGTGAAGAAACCCAAAGCTAAACTCAAGCCTGAAACTAAGTGCTTCTACTGCAAAGGAAATAGTCACTAGAAGTGGAACTGCCCTAGATACTTGGCGGATAAGAAGGATGGCAAAGTGAACAAAGGTATATTTGATATACAGATTATTGATGTGTACTTTACTAGTGTTCATAGCAACCCCTGGGTATTTGATACCGGTTCAGTTGCTAAAATTAGTAACTCGAAACGAGAGTTGCAGAATGAACAGAGACTAGTTAAAGGTGAAGTGACGATATGTGTTGGAAGTGGTTCCAAGATTGATATGATCATCATCTCACACTCCCTATACTTTCGGGACTAGTGTAGAACCTAAATAAATGTTATTTGGCCTTTGCGTTGAGCATGAATATGATTTGATCATGTTTATTGCAATACGGTTATTCATTTAAAGTCATAGAATAACTGTTATTTTGTTTACATCAATAAAACCTTTGATGGTCGTACACCCAATGAAAATAGTTTGTTGGATCTCGATCGTTGTAATACACATATTCATAATATTGAAGCCAAAAGATGCAAATTTGATAATGATAGTTGATGGGCCTCGAACCCCTCGTTGGTTACCCCAAGTGGAAAGTGTAAGATGCAGTATGTAGAAGTGTTTTCCCTTAGCAAAGATGCCAAGGATCGAATCCCCAGAGACTCCTAGGTTCAACAAGTAGGTGTCAACTGCTAACGGTGCAAATTAGCAATCAACGTGGACCTGCACACAGATACAAATAACTTTGCTCCCAACGAGTACAGAGAGGTTGTCAATCCCTCCGCCCTTGTAGTTCACAAAGGGTTAAAAGCAAATGATAGTAGTGATAGATAATGTTTTGCAATAGTAAATAAAAGCGAAAAGTAAATAGTGGATGTGATCAATGATGGTAATATGGACCGGAGTCTCATGATGTTCACTAGTGATGTCTCTCTCCCAAAAGACGATAAAACAGCTATGTGAGGTAAACAAATTACAGTTGGGCAATTGACAGGACCACGAACGCAAACCAATGCTGATTACATTGCAAGAAAGGTTGAGGTTCAAAGCATGGGCGGTACGCCAAAATAAGTAGACCGAAATCCATCAATATCTACTACTAATCATCCACCTTGAGATATCTATCCAGAACATCTCGCTGGTATTAAGTTGCGAGTCCCACCCATAGTGTAAACTCAATGCAACAGACAACTGCATTAAAAGAACTTTGCGTAAAGTAAACAATCCTTGCACCCGCGGGCACAAGCACCGTTGTTTTCCCCCTTGTGGCAACAGCGCATCCCCTAGACTCATGTTTCTGTCACTCAAGCTAGTCATCGAGGGGCATGAACCCACAATCGAGCATAACGTTCCCTCTTGGAGTCACTACGTATTACTTGGCCAAAGCAATAAATAACAACGGAGAACATGCAAGAATTACTTATGAACATAAATATAAAAGAGGTAGATCAAATATATTACTCAAGATCAATCTGAACATAATCCCATAATCCATCGGATCCCAGCAAACTCAACATAGCAACAGCATAAGGATTATATATGTGCCTCGATCATGTAGGGCAGCTCATGAGGACTAATTAGTGAAGCACAAGAACGGGAGGAGAACATCACATAGCTACTGGTCATGGACTCATGGTCCAAGGGAGACTACTCACGGCTCATCCGGGAGGCGTCCATGGTGGTGGAGAAGCTCCCGGTGGTGATCCTCCCCTCCGGCAGGGTGCCGGGAAGAGTTCTCCTGGTGCTCCCGATCTTGGAAGCGGCGGCGGCGGCGGAACAGAGATGGGATCGCGAAAAGAGTTTCTGTTCTGAGGGTTTCGGAGGACGCTTTAAATATATGCCAAAGGGGAGCATCGGGGAAGCTTCGGGGGGCCCAGGCGCCCCCCCGGCACGGCCCAGGGGGGGCGCCGCCAGGGCGCCTGGAGCCCTGGTTCCCCCCCCCCCCGGTTGCCCGTCGGACGCACGGTAGTTTCCGGAACGCTGATTTTTTATATAAGTTTTCAGGATTTTTCCTGGCAGTTCCCGTAACGTGAAAACCTGAAATACAAAAACAGCCGAAAACAGAAACTGGCACTGGGGTGCACTGGATTAGTAAGTTAGTCCAAATATGATCAAAAATGTATGGAAGTGTATGAATATCATAGCAATATCACCCAAAAGTGGCATGGAGCAAGCAGAAATTATATATACGTTTTGGACGTATCAACATCCCCAAGCTTAATTCCTGCTCGTCCTCGAGTAGGTAAATGATAACAAGAATAATTTCTGTGGTGACATGCTATTAACCATATAGGACTTATTCATAGTCATATGACAAAAGCTTACTGAGACAATGATTCTATAGTAATTAAGTTGCCTCATGAGAAAATCACAAATGACTGAAAGTTTTACAATATGACATTGAAGCATCAAATAGATTTGCAATGATCATGATGTGCAAATATGATAAAGTGATATCTAGCTTGCCCCCTTTAGTGAAGCAAAACATAAATGCAGGGGCACCTTCAAGGTTTAAGTGATGACTAGATACAATGATTTCAAAATAAACGATATCACAATCATGCAAAAGACAATGCTACTTTGGGACAATGCACATTACACTCAGAATGACAATCATGCTCTCAGTAGTTGGTGCTTGAAGAAAGAAGGTGGAGACTCAACATAAAAGTAAAAGAATGGTTATGTGCTAGAGTTTTTATTTTGAAAACATGGAAGCAATTTTGTCAATGGTAGTAGTACTTCATATGTGTCATGCATAAGACATCCTATAAGTTGCAAGCCTCATGCATCGAATACCAATAGTGCTCGCACCTTGTCCTAATTAGCTCGGATTTCCATGGGTTATCATTGCATTACATATGTTTTAACCAAGTGTCACAAAGGGGTACCTCTATGCCACCTGTACAAAGGTCCAAGGAGATAAATCGCATTTGATTTCTCGTTTTTGATAGATCTCAACTTGAGGACATCCATACCGGGACAACATAGAAAATAGATGATGGACTCCTCTTTAATGCATAAGCATATTCTCATAAGAGATTGAGGATTAATGTCCAAGCTAAAACTTCCACCATGATGCATGGCTTTGGTTGGCGGCCCAATGTTCTTCTAACAATATGCATACTCATTCAACCCACGGCAAATCACCCTTACTTCAGACAAGACGAACATGCATAGCAACTCACATGATATTCAACAAAAGTGTGACAGTTGATGGCGTCCCCAGAAACATGGTTACCGCTCAGCAAGCAACTTATAAGAAATAAGATACATAGGCAACATATTCTTTACCACAATAGTTTTTAAGCTATTTTCCCATGAGCTATGTATTGCAAGGTTAGTTTGCTTAGTACAGGTGGAGGTTAGCAAAAGATTGGAAGCGACCAACTAAGATAGCAATGACGGTCATAATCATGTAGAGCGACAAAGCAATATTGAATCAGGCATGGAAGTTATATCGCTACTCAGAAATAAAAGATCATCAAGGCTTGACAGACTTTCTTTACAGTCTTAAATATGCGTGAGCATACGCCAAGTCAATTAAAATAAATTCTCGAAGGAAGATATTACTAAACCATACCAAATCATCGGCAAACAAATCAAGTTGGTACTCCAATAACACATTGGGAATCCCCCAGCTATTTGAGATTAACCATAAGAAAACCTGAACTACTAAGCACCATTATGCACGTAGCATATTTATCATAGACATATTAACCAATACAACGGAAGCCAACTCTCTTAATAAGGTGAGCATGATAATTAAAGAGAGTTCAAGCAACCAACTAAACAAAAGCTCTTTGAAAAGATAAGAATGAATACTAAGAGCAGAGCATGATAGTAGCTATTAAAAGACAAAGAACACACACGGCAAAGATAGACATGAAAATTCTATGTTATGTTCTAGGTAGAAGTGGAGCGTGTTTCTCTCCCACATAAAGAAAGCTGAGTTCCGACTCGTTATGAAAAACTAAAAAGAAAACTAAAAGCAAGACGCTCCAAGCATAGCACATAACACATGAAGTGATAAAAATATAGCGAAACGAAAGACGAACTGATAATGTTGATGGAGAAGGGGATGCACGGGGGCATCCCCAAGCTTAGACGCTTGAGTCTCCTTGGATATTTCTTGGGGGTGCACGGGGGCATCCCCAAGCTTGAGCGCTTGACACTCCTGAATCTTTTTATCATCTTCCCTCGCACACTTGAAAACTCCCTTCATACATAACTCATCATAATCTGATTAGCGAGGTTAGTACCCTTAATAAAATAATTATACCTTGCTGGAAATAAAGATATTCTTGAAGTTCTACTGTTTCTCAAGATTACCAAAAGGTTTTTGCAAAGAAAAAGCAAGCTCTTGATTTGCAAAATGAAGGAAAGGCAAAACAGGACAGAATCTGTGAAAAACAGAACAGCAGGTAGTAATCGATTTATTCGGGGCACTTCTGCAACTCAAATCAAAAAACTCAGAACAGACGCATGAAAGACAATTATATAGAGAACGCTGTCTAAACAATTCAGACCAAAAAGATGATCTGGTGATTTTATACGAATTTTTCTATCCAAGGACAGAATCTGTTTCCTGGACAACACCTCACAACTTTTGAACTTTCTAGCAATCAGAGGCTATACTTGGCACAAATATGAAAAACAAAGATACAATGATGATGCTACAGCAGTAAACAACATCAAGACACAACAAAAGCAAAAATTTATTCATGTGGGCTGCCTCCCAAAAGCGCTTTCTTTTATGCCTTTAAGCTAGGCATAATGCATAGAGGAATCAATAACCATCATAATAATCGGAGTTATAAATTGATTCATAAGGTTCCTCAACAAGTTCACTCTTGTTCCTTCTAGGGAAGGGGTACACACCTTTTGCCTTCCCGCGTAAGCGGATTTGTCCCTTACTTATATCGATGAAGCCTTTTACCGCTCGGAGGAAGTCCCTTCCAAGCACTATATTTCCTTGGTTTGGCTCCATGATGAAGAAATCAATCATTGCAATCCATTTAAGGAATTTAACTGGCACGCCTTTTATTCTTCCCTGGATTTCAGAAATATTTCCATTAGTGTGTTCATGATAAGATGATAATCTATCCATGTTAAATTTTAAAGAATCATGAACAATTTTTGGCATAGTAGAAACCATAGATCCAATATCACAATAAGCAAGGAAGTCTTGATTAGAGATGCTAATCCTAACAAGAGGCTCCCAGTCATTATCTATTTCCAAAATATCTCTCTTATTGGGTTTGGGTTTCTCTACCTTCATTAAGTCTAGAGCATCCATTCTCTTTTCAATAGTAGCAAGTCTATCTATGACAGCATCAAGATTATGATCATAAACAAAGTAACTAGATAGACCATGTATAATTTCAAGAGCTCTAGCTTCATCACACTCTAGGAAATCTCCCTCGGCTATAATGTCAAGAGAGTGTTTACACCATTTAAAAAGAACCTGGTAAAAATTCCTAAGCACAATTTTTATAGGTATCCAAGGCATAATTCTCCTATGTGCATCAGAAATTCTGTCCCATGCCTTCTTCATATTTTCTCCATCCCTTTGATGGAAATCTAGAACTTCTGATTCCCTCAAAGCACCATATCCTGACATGTTTAGCTAAACAGAAAGGACTACTAATAGAAAGGTAATAAAAAAAATTGTGATTTTTGATAGAAGACACTAAAGCAAAAACTGTAAGGTAAACTAACAAGACTAAAAAGCAAAGGTAAAAGATAGCATGCAACTCCCCTATCCTGAAGAGTGGAGTCCCCGACAACGGCGCCAGAGAATACTCCTTGATGGGCCTCGAACCCCTCGTTGGTTACCCCAAGTGGAAGGTGTAAGATGGAGTATGTAGAAGTGTTTTCCCTTAGCAAATATGCCAAGGATCGAATCCCCAGAGACTCCTAGGTTCAACAAGTAGGTGTCAACTGCTAACGGCGCAAATTAGCAATCAACGTGGACCTGCACACAGATACAAATAACTTTGCTCCCAACGAGTACAGAGAGGTTGTCAATCCCTCCGGCCTTATAGTTCATAAAGGGTTAAAAGCAAATGATAGTAGTGATAGATAATGTTTTGCAATAGTAAATAAAAGCAAAAAGTAAATAGTGGATGTGATCAATGATGGTAATATGGACCGGAGTCTCATGATGTTCACTAGTGATGTCTCTCTCCCAAAAGACGATAAAACAGCTATGTGAGGTAAACAAATTACAGCTGGGCAATTGACAGGACCACGAACGCAAACCAATGCTGATTACATTGCAAGAAAGGTTGAGGTTCAAAGCATGGGCGGTACGCCAGAATAAGTAGACCGAAATCCATCAATATCTACTACTAATCATCCACCTTGAGATATCTATCCAGAACATCTCGCTGGTATTAAGTTGCGAGTCCCACCCATAGTGTAAACTCAATGCAACAGACAACTGCATTAAAAGAACTTTGCGTAAAGTAAACAATCCTTGCACCCGCGGGCACAAGCACCATTGTTTTCCCCCTTGTGGCAACAGCACATCCCCTAGACTCATGTTTCTGTCACTCAAGCTAGTCATCGAGGGGCATGAACCCACAATCGAGCATAACGTTCCCTCTTGGAGTCACTACGTATTACTTGGCCAAAGCAATAAATAACAACGGAGAACATGAAAGAATTACTTATGAACATAAATATAAAAGAGGTAGATCAAATATATTACTCAAGATCAATCTGAACATAATCTCATAATCCATCGGATCCCAGCAAACTCAACATACCAACAACATAAGGATTACATATGTGCCTCGATCATGTAGGGCAGCTCACGAGGACTAATTAGTGAAGCACAAGAACGGGAGGAGAACATCACATAGCTACTGGTCATGGACTCATGGTCCAAGGGAGACTACTCACGGCTCATCCGGGAGGCGTCCATGGTGGTGGAGAAGCTCCCGGTGGTGATCCTCCCCTCCGGCAGGGTGCCGGGAAGAGTTCTCCTGGTGCTCCCGATCTTGGAAGCGGCGGCGGCGGCGGAACAGAGATGGGATCGCGAAAAGAGTTTCTGTTCTGAGTGTTTCAGAGGACGCTTTAAATATATGCCAAAGGGGAGCATCGGGGAAGCTTCGGGGGGCCCAGGCGCCCCCCCCCCCGGCGCGGCCCAGGGGGGGCACGCCGCCAGGGAGCCTGGAGCCCTGGTGCCCCCCCCGGCTGCCCTTCGGACGCACGGTAGTTTCCGGAACGCTGATTTTTTATATAATTTTTCTGGATTTTTCCTGGCAGTTCCCGTAACGTGAAAACCTGAAATACAAAAACAGCCAAAAACAGAAACTGGCACTGGGGTGCACTGGATTAGTAAGTTAGTCCAAATATGATCAAAAGTGTATGGAAGTGTATGAATATCATAGCAATATCACCCAAAAGTGGCATGGAGCAAGCAGAAATTATAGATACGTTTTGGACGTATCAATAGTGCAACTTATTTGTGGCACTACCGTTTAGGTCATATTGGTGTAAAGCGCATGAAGAAACTCCATGCTGATGGGCTTTTGGAATCACTTGATTATGAATCACTTGGTGATTGCGAACCATGCCTCATGGGCAAGATGACTAAAAACTCCGTTCTTTGGAACAATGGAGCGAGCAACTGATTTGTTGGAAATCATACATACTGATGTATGTGGACCGATGAGTGTTGAGGCTCGTGGCGGGTATCATTATTTTCTGAACTTCATTCATGATTTGAGCAGATATGGGTATATCTACTTGATGAAGCACAAGTCTGAAACATTTGAAAAGTTCAAAGAATTTCAGAGTGAAGTAGAGAATTATCGTAACAAGAAAATTAAGTTTCTACAATCTGATTGCGGAGGCGAATATTTGAGTTACGAGTTTGGTCTTCATTTAAAACAATGTGGAATAGTTTCACAGCTCACGCCACTCGGAACACCACAACGTAATGGTGTGTCCGAACGTCGTAACTGTACTTTATTAGATATGGTGCGATCTATGATGTCTCTTATCGATTTACCACTATCGTTTTGGGTTATGCATTAGAGACAGTTGCATTCACGTTAAATAAGGGCACCATCTAAATCCGTTGAGACGACGCCTTATGAACTGTGGTTTGGCAAGAAACCAAAGTTATGGTTTCTTAAAGTTTGGGGCAGCGATGCTTATGTGAAAAAGTTTCAACCTGATAAGCTTGAACCCAAATCGGAGAAATGTG
Organism: Secale cereale; assembly: GCA_902687465.1. NCBI lineage: Eukaryota > Viridiplantae > Streptophyta > Magnoliopsida > Poales > Poaceae > Secale > Secale cereale. The sequence goes on along the minus strand of LR738710.1, from coordinate 171,916,570 downwards.
CCTTCATAGGATACCCAAAGGAGACTGTTGGGTACACCTTCTATCACAGATCCGAAGGCAAGATATTCGTTGCTAAGAATGGATCCGTTCTAGAGAAGGAGTTTCTCTCGAAAGAAGTGAGTGGGAGGAAAGTAGAACTTGATGGGGTAATTGTACCTTCTCCCGAATTGGAAAGTAGTACATCACAGAAACTAGTTCCAGTGATTCCTACACCAATTAGTGAGGAAGCTAATGATGATGATCATGAAACTTCAGATCAAGTTAATACTGAACTTCGTAGATCAACAAGAGTATGTTCCGCGCCAGAGTGGTACGACAACCCGGTTCTGGAAGTCATGTTACTAGACCATGATGAACCTACAAACTATGAGGAAGCAATGATGAGCCCAGATTCCGCAAAATGGCTTGAGGCCATAAAATCTGAGATGGGATCCATGTATGAGAACAAAGTGTGGACTTTGGTTGACATGCCCGATGATCGGCAAGCCATTGAAAATAAATGGATCTTCAAGAGGAAGACCGACGCCGACGGTAATGTTACTGCCTACAAAGCTCGACTTGTTGCGAAAGGTCTTCAACAAGTTTAAGGAGTTGACTACGATGAGACTTTCTCACCCACAGCGATGCTTAAGTCTGTCTGAATCATGTTAGCAATTTCCGCATTTTATGATTATGAAATCTGGCAAATGGATGTCAAAGCTGCATTCCTAAATGGATACCTCAAAGAGAAGTTGTATTTGATGCAACCAGAAGGTTTTGTCGATCCTAAATGTGCTAACAAAGTGTGCAAGCTCCAACGATCCATCTATGGACTGGTGCAAGCATCTCAAAGTTGGAATATACGCTTTGATGAGGTGATCAAAGCATATGGTATTATATAGACTTGCGGTGAAGCCTGTATTTACAAGAAAGTGAGTGGGAGCACTACAGCTTTTCTGATAAGTATATGTGAATGACATATTGTAGATAGGAAATGATGTAGAATTTTCTGGAAAGCATAAAGGAGTGTTTGAAAGGAGTTTTTCAAAGAAAGACCTCGGTGAAGCTGCTTACATATTGGGCACCAAGATCTATAGAGATAGATTAAGACGCTTGATAAGATTTTCAATGAGTACATACCTTAGTAAGATTTTGAAGAAGTTCAAAATGGATCAGTCAAAGAAGGAGTTCTTGCTTGAGTTGTAAGGTATGAAAGTTTAGTAAAGACTCAAAACCCGACCACGGCAGAAGATAGAAATATAATGAAAGTCATTCCCTATGCCTCAGCCATAGGTTCTATAAAGTATGCCATGCTATGTACCTAACCTATTGTGTACCTTTCCATGAGTTTGGCAAGGAGGTACAATAGTGATCCAGGAGTAGATCACTGGACAGCGGTCAAAACTTATCCTTAGTTATTGGATGACTAAGGAAATGTTTCTCGATTATGGAAGAGATAAAGAGTTCGTCGTAAAGAGTTACGCCGATACAAGCTTTACACTAATCCAGATGACTCTAAGTATCAATCTAGAGGCGTATTGAAAGTGGGAGCAATAAGCTAGAGTTGCTCCATGCAGAGCATTGTAGACATAGAAATTTGCAAAATACACACGGATCTAAATGTAACAGGCCCGCTGACTAAACTTCTCTCACGAAGCAAAACATGATCACACCTTAGTACTCTTTGAGTATTAATCACATGGCGATGTGAACTAGATTATTGACTCTAGTAAACCTTTTGGGTATTAGTCACATGGCGATGTGAACTATGGGTGTTATTCACATAACGATGTGAACTATCGGTATTAAATCACATGGCGATGGAACCAGATTATTGACTCTAGTGCAAGTGGGAGACTGAAGGAAATATGCCTTAGAGGTAATAATAAAGTTTTTATTTATATTTCCTTATATCATGATGAATGTTTATTATTCATGCTAGAATTGTATTAACCGGAAACTTAGTACATGTGTGAATACATAGACAAAACAGAGTGTCCCTAGTATGCCTCTACTAGACTAGCTCATTGATCAAAGATGGTTATGTTTCCTAGCCTTAGACATGAGTTGTCATTTGATCAATGGGATCACATTATTAGGAGAATGATGTGATGGACAAGACCCATTAGTTAGCTTAGCAACTTGATCGTTTAGTTTTACTGCTATTGCTTTCTTCATGACTTATACATGTTCCTATGACTATGAGATTATGCAACTCCCGAATACCGGAGGAACACTTTGTGTGCTATCAAACATCACAACGTAACTCGGTGATTATAAAGATGCTCTACAGGTGTCTCCGAAAGTGTTTGTGGTGTTGGCATAGATCAAGAATAGGATTTGTCACTCCGAGTGTCGGAGAGGTATTGATGGACCTCGAACCCCTCGTTGGTTACCCCAAGTGGAAGGTGTAAGATGCAGTATGTATAAGTGTTTTCCCTTAGCAAAGATGCCAAGGATCGAATCCCCAAAGACTCCTAGGTTCAACAAGTAGGTGTCAACTGCTAACGGCACAAATTAGCAATCAACGTGGACCTGCACACAGATACAAATAACTTTGCTCCCAACGAGTACAGAGAGGTTGTCAATCCCTCCGGCCTTGTAGTTCACAAAGGGTTAAAAGCAAATGATAGTAGTGATAGATACTGTTTTGCAATAGTAAGTAAAAGCGAAAAGTAAATAGCGGATGTGATCAATGATGGTAATATGGACCGGAGTCTCATGATGTTCACTAGTGATGTCTCTCTCCCAAAAGACGATAAAATAGCTATGTGCGGTAAACAAATTACAGCTGGGCAATTGACAGGACCACGAACACAAACCAATGCTGACTACATTGCAGAAAGGTTGAGGTTCAAAGCATGGGCGGTACACCAAAATAAGTAGACCGAAATCCATCAATATCTACTACTAATCATCCACCTTGAGATATCTATCCAGAACATCTCGCTGGTATTAAGTTGCGAGTCCCACCCATAGTGTAAACTCAATGCAACAGACAACTGCATTAAAAGAACTTTGCGTAAAGTAAACAATCCTTGCACCCGCGGGCACAAGCACCGTTGTTTTCCCCCTTGTGGCAATAGCACATCCCCTAGACTCATGTTTTTGTCACTCAAGCTAGTCATCGAGGGGCATGAACCCACAATCGAGCATAACGTTCCCTCTTGGAGTCACTACGTATTACTTGGCCAAAGCAATAAATAACAACGGAGAACATGCAAGAATTACTTATGAACATAAATATAAAAGAGGTAGATCAAATATATTACTCAAGATCAATCTGAACATAATCCCATAATCCATCGGATCCTAGCAAACTCAACATAGCAACAGCATAAGGATTACATATGTGCCTCGATCATGTAGGGCAGCTCACGAGGACTAATTAGTGAAGCACAAGAACGGGAGAAGAACATCACATAGCTACTGGTCATGGACCCATGGTCCAAGGGAGACTACTCACGAGTCATCCTGGAAGCGTCCATGGTGGTGAAGAAGCTCCCGGTGGTGATCCTCCCCTCCGGCAGGGTGCCGGGAAGAGTTCTCCTGGTGCTCCCGATCTTGGAAGCGGCGGCGGCGGCGGAATAGAGATGGGATCGCGAAAAGAGTTCCTGTTCTGAGGGTTTCGGAGGACGCTTTAAATATATGCCAAAGGGGAGCATCAGGGAAGCTTCGGGGGGCCCAGGCGCCCCCCCGGCGCGGCCCAGGGGGGCGCGCCGCCAGGGCGCCTGGAGCCCTGGTGCCCCCCCCTCGGCTGCCCTTCGGACGCACGGTTGTTTCCGGAACACTGATTTTTTATATAATTTTTCTGGATTTTTCCTGGCAGTTCTCGTAACGTGAAAACCTGAAATACAAAAACAGCCGAGAACAGAAACTGGCACTGGGGTGCACTGGATTAGTAAGTTAGTCCAAATATGATCAAAAGTGTATGGAAGTGTATGAATATCATAGCAATATCACCCAAAAGTGGCATGGAGCAAGCAGAAATTATAGATACGTTTTGGACGTATCAACATCCCCAAGCTTAATTCATGCTCGTCCTCGAGTAGGTAAATGATAACAAGAATAATTTCTGTGGTGACATGCTATTAACCATATAGGACTTTTTCATAGTCATATGACAAAAGCTTATGAGACAATGATTCTATAGTAATTAAGTTGCCTCAAGAGAAAATCACAAATGACTGAAAGTTTTACAACATGACATTGAAGCATCAAATAGATTTGCAATGATCATGATGTGCAAATATGATAAAGTGATATCTAGCTTGCCCCCTTTAGTGAAGCAAAACATAAATGCAGGGGCACCTTCAAGGTTTAAGTGATGACTAGATACAATGATTTCAGAAATAACGATATCACAATTATGCAAAAGACAATGCTACTTTGGGACAATGCACATTACACTCAGAATGACAATCATGCTCTCAGTAGTTGGTGCTTTTTAAAAGAAGGTGGAGACTCAACATAAAAGTAAAAGATGGTTATGACTTTTTATTTTGAAAACATGGAAGCAATTTTGTCAACGGTAGTAGTACTTCATATGTGTCATGCATAAGACCTCCTATAAGTTGCAAGCCTCATGCATCGTATACCAATAGTGCTCGCACCTTGTCCTAATTAGCTCGGATTTCCATGGGTTATCATTGCATTACATATGCTTCAACCAAGTGTCACAAAGGGGTACCTCTATGCCACCTGTACAAAGGTCCAAGGAGATAAATCGCATTTGATTTCTTGTTTTTGATAGATCTCAACTTGAGGACATCCATACCGGGACAACATAGAAAATAGATGATGGACTCCTCTTTAATGCATAAGCATATTCTCATAAGAGATTGAGGATTATGTCCAAGCTAAAACTTCCACCATGATGCATGGCTTTGGTTGGCGGCCCAATGTTCTTCTCTAACAATATGCATATTCATTCAACCCACGGCAAATCACCCTTACTTCAGACAAGACGAACATGCATAGCAACTCACATGATATTCAACAAAAGTGTGACGGTTGATGGCGTCCCCAGAAACATGGTTACCGCTCAGCAAGCAACTTATAAGAAATAAGATACATAAGCAACATATTCTTTACCACAATAGTTTTTAAGCTACTTTTCCATGAGCTATGTATTGCAAGGTTAGTTTGCTTAGTACAGGTGGAGGTTAGCAAAAGACTGGGAGCGACCAACTAAGAGGGCAATGACGGTCATAATCATGTAGAGCGACAAAGCAATATTGAATCAGGCATGGTAGTTATATCGCTACTCAGAAATAAAAGATCATCAAGGCTTGACAGACTTTCTTTACAGTCTTAAATATGCGTGAGCATACGCCAAGTCAATCAAAATAAATTCTCGAAGGAAGATATTACTAAACCATACCACATCATAGGCAAACAAATCAAGTTGGTACTCCAATAACACATTGGGAATCCCCCAGCTATTTGAGACTAACCATAAGAAAACCTGAACTACTAAGCACCATTATGCACGTAGCATCTTTATCATAGACATATTAACCAATGCAACGGAAGCAAACTCTCTTAATAAGGTGAGCATGATAATTAAAGAGAGTTCAAGCAACCAACTAAACAAAAGCTCCTTGAAAAGATAAGCATCAATACTAAGAGCAGAGCATGATAGTAGCTATTAAAAGACAAAGAACACACACAGCAAAGATAGACATGAAAATTCTATGTTATGTTCTAGGTAGAAGTGGAGCGTGTTTCTCTCCCTCATAAAGGAATGCTGGGTTCCGACTCGTTATGAAAAACTAAAAAGAAAACTAAAAGCAAGATGCTCCAAGCATAGCACATAACACATGAAGTGATAAAAATATAGCGAAACGAAAGACGAACTGATAATGTTGATGGAGAAGGGGATGCACGGGGGCATCCCCAAGATTAGACGCTTGAGTCTCCTTGAATATTTCTTGGGGGTGCACGGGGTCATCCCCAAGCTTGAGCGCTTGACACTCCTGAATCTTTTTATCATCTTCCCTCGCACACTGGAAAACTCCCTTCATACATAACTCATCATAATCTGATTAGCGAGGTTAGTACCCTTAATAAAATAATTATACCTTGCTGAAAATAAAGATATTCTTGAAGTTATACTGTTTCTCAAGATTGCCAAAAGGTTTTTGCAAAGAAAAAGCAAGCTCTTGATTTGCAGAATGAAGGAAAGGCAAAACAGGACAGAATCTGTGAAAAACAGAACAGCAGGTAGTAATTGATCTGTTCGGGATACTTCTGCAACTCAAATCAAAAAACTCAGAACAGATGCACGAAAGAAAATTATATAGAGAACGCTGTCGAAAAATTTCAGACCAAAAAGATGAACTGGTGATTTTATACGAATTTTTCTATCCAAGGACAGAATCTGTTTCTTGGACAGCACCTCACAACTTTTGAACTTTCTAGCAATCAGAGGCTATACTTGGCACAAATATGAAAAGCAAAGATACAATGATGATGCTACAGCAGTAAACAACATCAAGACACAACAAAAGCAAAAAGTTTATTCATGTGGGCTGCCTCCCAAAAGCGCTTTCTTTTATGCCTTTAAGCTAGGCATAATGCATAGAGATCAAGTTTTATCAAGAGTAAAAGAATAGCTAGCCCGTACAACGGACTGAAAAGGTAACTTGATCTTCTTTCGAGGGAAGTGTTCCATCCCTTTCTTGAGAGGAAACTGAAATTTTATATTAACCTCTTTCATGTCAATGATAGCACCAACGATGCGTAAAAAGGGACGTCCCAAAATAATTGGACATGAAGGGTCACATTCAATATCCATAATAGTGAAATCAACGGGAACATAATTGTCATTGACAACGATAAGAACATCGTCGATCCTCCCCAAAGGTTTCTTTATGGAAGAATCAACGAGACGAACACCAAAAGAACAAGAATCATAAGGTTTCAATTTAAGCATATCATAAAGTCTTTTGGGCATAATAGAAGTACTGGCTACAATATCACATAAAGCATAGCATGAGAAGTTGTTTATCTTAATTTTAATCATAGGATCCCAACCATCTTCTAGCTTTCTAGGTATGGAGGCTTCTACTCCAAGTTTCTCCTCCCTAGCTTTGATAAGAGCATTAGTGATGTGCTCTGTGAAGGCAAGATTAAGCGTGCTAGTGTGGGGATCTTTGGCCATTCCTTGTAGGAAGGTGACAACTTCTGAAATACTACAATTATCAAAATCAATTTTATCATTAATGGGCAGAATTGTAGTGTCATCCTCTTTGTTTGAATTGCTCTCTATTATAAGAGTTTGAACATCCTCCCAAGTTTGGGGAAGCTTAGGAGCAATTTTAAACTGAGGCTCATACTCTTTTCCTGGAAGACCATGCCATGGGCATAACCCTCCGTCAAGACTAATATAATCACAAGGTTTATTACTTTTGTAGATTCCGACAGTGGTAATTGGGGTAATGGAAGAAGGGGTGTACTCCTCCCATTTAGGGTTTTTGGTAGAACACATAATAGCAAGTAAGAAAGATAACTATTTTTGTGATTTTCGATAAAAGGTACTAAAGCAAAAACTGAAAGGTAAACTAACAAGACTAAAAAGCAAAGGTAAAAGATAGCGTGCAACTCCCCTATCCTGAAGAGTGGAGTCCCCGGCAACGGCGCCAGAAAATACTCCTTGATGGGCCTCGAACCCCTCATTGGTTACCCCAAGTGGAAGGTGTAAGATGCAGTATGTAGAAGTGTTTTCCCTTAGCAAAGATGCCAAGGATCGAATCCCTAGAGACTCCTAGGTTCAACAAGTAGGTGTCAACTGCTAACGGCGCAAATTAGCAATCAAAGTGGACCTGCACACAGATACAAATAACTTTGCTTCCAACGAGTACAGAGAGGTTGTCAATCCCTCCGGCCTTGTAGTTCACAAAGGGTTAAAAGCAAATGATAGTAGTGATAGATAATATTTTGCAATAGTAAGTAAAAGCTAAAAGTAAATAGCGGATGTGATCAATGATGGTAATATGGACCGGAGTCTCATGATGTTCACTAGTGATGTCTCTCTCCCAAAAGACGATAAAACAGCTATGTGAGGTAAACAAATTACAGCTGGGCAATTGACAGGACCACAAACGCAAACCAATGCTGACTACATTGCAGAAAGGTTGAGGTTCAAAGCGTGGGCGGTACGCCAAAATAAGTAGACCGAAATCCATCAATATCTACTACTAATCATCCACCTTGAGATATCTATCCAGAACATCTCGCTGGTATTAAGTTACGAGTCCCACCCATAGTGTAAACTCAATGCAACAGACAACTGCATTAAAAGAACTTTGCGTAAAGTAAACAATCCTTGCACCCGCGGGCACAAGCACCGTTGTTTTCCCCCTTGTGGCAACAGCACATCCCCTAGACTCATGTTTCTGTCACTCAAGCTAGTCATCGAGGGGCATGAACCCACAATCGAGCATAACGTTCCCTCTTGGAGTCACTACGTATTACTTGGCCAAAGCAATAAATAACAACGGAGAACATGCAAGAATTACTTATGAACATAAATAAAAAAGAGGTAGATCAAATATATTACTCAAGATCAATCTGAACATAATCCCATAATCCATCGGATCCCAGCAAACTCAACATAGCAACAGCATAAGGATTACATATGTGCCTCGATCATGTAGGGCAGCTCACGAGGACTAATTAGTGAAGCACAAGAACGGGAGGAGAACATCACATAGCTACTGGTCATGGACCCATGGTCCAAGGGACACTACCCACGAGTCATCCGGGAGGCGTCCATGGTGGTGGAGAAGCTCCCGGTGGTGATCCTCCCCTCCGGCAGGGTGCCGGGAAGAGTTCTCCTGGTGCTCCCGATCTTGGAAGCGGCGGCGGCGGCGGAACAGAGATGGTATCGCGAAAAGAGTTCCTGTTCTGAGGGTTTCGGAGGACGCTTTAAATATATGCCAAAGGGGAGCATCGGGGAAGCTTCGGGGGCCCAGGCGCCCCCCCCCCCGGCACGGCCCAGGGGGGCGCACCGCCAGGGCGCCTGGAGCCCTGGTGCCCCCCCCCCGGCTGCCCTTCGGACGCACGGTTGTTTCCGGAACGCTTATTTTTTATATAATTTTTCTGGATTTTTTCTGGCAGTTCTCGTAACGTGAAAACCTGAAATACAAAAACAGCCGAAAACAGAAACTGGCACTGGGGTGCACTGGATTAGTAAGTTAGTCCAAATATGATCAAAAGTGTATGGAAGTGTATGAATATCATAGCAATATCACCCAAAAGTGGCATGGAGCAAGCAGAAATTATTGATACGTTTTGGACGTATCAGGTATCTCTGGGCCCTCTCGGTAATGCACATCATAATAAGCCTTGCAAGCAAAGGAATAATGAGTTAGTCACGAGATGATGTATTATGGAACGAGTAAAGAGACTTGTCGGTAATGAGATTGAACTAGGTATTGAGATACCGACGATCGAATCTCGGGCAAGTGACATATCAATGACAAAAGGAACAACGTATGTTGTTATGCGGTTTGAACGATATAGATCTTCGTAGAATATGTAGGAGCCAATATGAGCATCCAGGTTCTGCTATTGGTTATTGACCGGAGATGAGTCTCGGTCATGTCGACATAGTTCTCGAACCCATAGGGTCCGCACGCTTAACGTTTTATGACGATCCGTTTTATGAGTTTATGAGTTTTGATGTACCGAAGGTAGTTCGGAGTCCCGGATGAGATCACAGACATAACGAGGAGTCTTGGAATGTCCGAGACATAAAGATTGATATATTGGACGACTATGTTTGGACACCCGACGGGTTCCGGAAGGTTTCAGGCATATACCGGAGTACCGGGGGGTTACCGGAACCCCCCGGGGAGTTAATTGGGCCTCATGGGCCCTAGTGGGAGAAGAGGAGGGGCGGACAGGGCAGCCGCTGAAGGAAATATGCCCTAGAGGCAATAATAATGTTATTATTTATTTCCCTATATCATGATAAATGTTTATTATTCATGCTAGAATTGTATTAACTGGAAACTTAGTACATGTGTGAATACATAGACAAGACAGAGTGTCCCTAGTATGCCTCTACTAGACTAGCTCATTGATCAAAGATGATTATGTTTCCTAGCCATAGACATGAGTTGTCATTTGATCAACGGGGTCACATCATTAGGAGAATGATGTGATGGACAAGACCCATCCGTTAGCTTAGCACTATGATCGTTTAGTTTTACTGCTATTGCTTTCTTCATGACTTATACATGTTCCTATGACTATGAGATTATGCAACTCCCAAATACCGGAGGAACACCTTGTGTGCTATCAAACGTCACAACGTAACTGGGTGATTATAAAGATGCTCTACAGGTGTCTCCGAAAGTGTTTGTGGTGTTGGCATAGATCAAGATTAGGATTTGTCACTCCGAGTGTCGGAGAGGTATCTCTGGGCCCTCTCGGTAATGCACATCATAATAAGCCTTGCACGCAAATGACTAATGAGTTAGTCACGAGATGATGTATTACGGGACGAGTAAATAGACTTGTCGGTAACGAGATTGAACTAGGTATTGGATACCGACGATCGAATCTCGGGCAAGTAACATACCGATGACAAAGGGAACAACGTATGTTGTTATGCGGTTCGACCGATAAAGATCTTCGTAGAATATGTAGGAGCCAATATGGGCAACCAGGTTCCGCTATTGGTTATTGACCGGAGAAATGTCTCGGTCATGTCTACATAGTTCTCGAGCCCTTAGGGTCCGCACGCTTAACATTTCGTTGACGATATAGTATTGAATGAGTTATGTATGTTGGTGACCCAATGTTGTTCGGAGTCCCAGATGCGATCACGGAGATGACGAGGAGCTCCGAAATGGCCCGGAGGTAAAAATTGATATATAGGATGATATGGTTAGGCAGAGGGGTCAAGCCCACATGGCATTAAGTTGGTGCAAAAGTTGTTTTGTGGAGGCCCGGGGGCCAAACGCCAGAGACCCTGACGTCTGGCCCTGGGCCAGAGGCCGAGGCCCATGGCGTCTGGGCCAGATGCCAAGGATTGTGGCATTTGGTCATGGAGCCCGAGTGGGACTCTTGCCTTTCGGGCAAAACCGACTTTGAGGAGGCTTTTGCTCCAAGTTACGACCCCAGGGCTCAACATATAAATAGAGGGGCGGGGCTAGCACCTGGAACACATCAAGATACACCAGGCCGTGTGCCGGCTACCCCGACCCTCTAGTTTATCCTCCTTCTAGTTTCTGTAGTGCTTGGCGAAGCCCTGCAGAAATTGTTCTTCATCAACAACCGTCACCACGCCTTCGTGCTGCCGGAACTCATCTACTACTTCGCCCGTCTTGCTGGATCAAGAAGGCGAGGACATCATCAAGCTGAACGTGTGCTGAACGCGGAGGTGCCGTACGTTCGGTAATAGATCGGGATGGATCGTGAAGGTGTACGACTACATCAACCGCGTTGAGAAACGCTTCCGCTTTCGGTCTACGAGGGTACGTAGACACACTCTCCCCTCTCATTGCTATGCAACTGGTAGATAGAACTTGCGTGATCGTAGGAAAATTTTAAAATACTACGTTCCCCAACAGTGGTATCATGAGCCAGGTCTATGCGTAGATGATATGCATGAGTAGAACACAATGAGTTGTGGGCGATAATAGTCATACTGCTTACCAGCAGGTCATACTTTGATTCGGCGGTATTGTGAGATGAAGCGGCCCAGACCGACATTACGCGTACGCTTACGTGAGACTGGTTTCACCCTTACGAGCACTCGTTGCTTAAAGGTGACTGACGGGTGTCTGTCTCTCTCACTTTAGTTGAATCGAGTATGGCTACGCCCGGTCCTTGTGAAGGTTAAAACAACACATACTTGACGAAAAATCATTGTGGTTTTTGTATGCGTAGGTAAGAACGGTTCTTGCTAAGCCCGTAGCAGCCACGTAAAACTTGCAACAACAAAGTAGAGGACGTCTAACTTGTTTTTGCAGGGCATGTTGTGATGTGATATGGTCAAGACATGATGAGTTATACGTTATTCTATGAGATGATCATGTTTTGTAAAGTTATCGGCAAACTGGCAGGAGCCATATGGTTGTCGCTTTATTGTATGAAATACAGTCGCCATGTAATTGCTTTACTTTATCACTAAGCGGTAGCTATAGTCGTGGAAACAATAGTTGGCGAGATGACAGTGATGCTATGATGGAGATCAAGGTGTCGCGCCGGTGACGATGGTGATCATTACGGTGCCTTGGAGATGGAGATCAAAAGCACAAGATGACGATGGCCATATCATGTCACATATTTTGATTGCATGTGATGTTTATCTTATTATACTTCTTATTTTGCTTAGTACGACGGTAGCATTATAAGATGACCCCTTACAAAATTTCAAGGTACAAGTGTTCTCCCTAAGTATGCACCGTTGCGAAAGTTCGTCGTGCCGAGATACCACGTGATGATCGGGTGTGATAAGCTCTACGTTCAAATACAACGGGTGTAAGCAAGTTTTGCACACGCAGAATACTCGGGTTAAACTTGACGAGCCTAGCATATGCAGATATGGCCTCGGAACACTCGAGACCAAAAGGTCGAGCATGAATCATATAGTAGATATGATCAACATAAGATGTTCACCATTGAAAACTACTCCATCTCACGTGATGATCGGACATGGTTTAGTTGATTTGGATCACGTGATCATTTAGATGACTAGAGGATGTCTATCTAAGTGGGAGTTCTTAAGTAATATGATTAATTGAACTTTAATTTATCATGAACTTAGTCCTGGTAGTATTAGCATATCTATGTTGTAGATCAATAGCTCGCGATGTAGCTCCCCGTTTGTTTTATATGTTCCTAGAGAAAACTAAGTTGAAAGATGTTAGTAGCAATGATGCGGACTTGTTCCGTGATCTGAGGATTTTCCTCATTGCTGCACAGAAGTATTATGTCCTTGATGCACCGCTAGGTGACAGGCCTATTGCAGGAGTAGATGTAGACGTTATGAACGTTTTGATAAAATCTCGGTATGTTGACTACTTGATAGTTTAGTGCACCATGCTTTACGGCTTAGAACCGGGACTTCAAAAACGTTTTGAATGCCACAGAGCATATGAGATGTTCCGAGAGTTGAAATTGGTATTTCATACTCATGCCCATGTCGAGAGGTATGAGACCTCTGACAGTACTTTGCCTACAAGATGGAGGAGAATAGCTCAACCAGTGAGCATGTGCTCGATTGTCTGGGTACTACAATTGCTTGAATCAAGTGGGAGTTAATCTTCCAGATAAGATAGTAATTGACAAAGTTCTCTAGACACTATCACCAAGTTAGTAGAACTTCGTGATGAACTATAATATGCGAGGGATGACGATAGTAATTCCCGAGCTCTTCGCGATGCTGAAATCGGCGAAGGTAGAAATCAATAAAGAGCATCAAGTGTCGATGGTTAACAAGACCACTTGTTTCAAGTAAAGGGCAAAGGGATAGAAGGGGAACTTCAAGAAGAATGACAAGCAAGTTGTCACTCCCGTGACGAAACCCAAAGCTAAACTCACGCCTGAAACTAAGTGCTTCTACTGCAAAGAAAATGGTCACTGGAAGTGGAACTGCCCTAAATACTTGGCAGATAAGAAGGATGGCAAAGTGAACAAAGGTATATTTGATATACAGATTATTGATGTGTAATTTACTAGTGTTCATAGCAACCCCTGGGTATTTGATACCGGTTCAGTTGCTAAAATTAGTAACTCGAAACGGGAGTTGCAGAATGAACAAAGATAGTTAAAGGTGAAGTGACGATGTGTGTTGGAAGTGGTTCCAAGATTAATATGATCATCATCGCACACTCTCTATACTTTCGGGATTAGTGTAAAACCTAAATAAATGTTATTTGGCATTTGCGTTGAGCATGAATATGATTTGATCATATTTGTTGTAATATGGTTATTCATTTAAAGTCATAGAATAATTGTTATTCTGTTTACATGAATAAAACCTTCGATGGTCATACACCCAATGAAAATAGTTTGTTGGATCTCGATCGTAGTTATACACATATTCATAATATTGAAGCCAAAAGATGCAAGGTTAATAATGATAGTGCAACTTACTTGTGGCACTGCCGTTTAGGTCATATTGGTGTAAAGCACATGAAGAAACTCCATAGTGATGGACTTTTTGGAATCACTTGATTATGAATCACTTGGTACTTGCGAACCATGCCTCATGGGCAAGATGACTAAAACTCCATTCTCCGGAACAATGGAGCGAGCAACATATTTGTTGGAAATCATACATACTGATGTATGTGGACCAGTAAGTGTTGAGGCTCGCGGCGGGTATCATTATTTTCTGACCTTCACCGATGATTTAAGCAGATATGGGTATATCTACTTGATGAAGCACAAGTCTGAAACATTTGAAAAGTTCAAAGAATTTCATAGTGAAGTAGAGAATCATCGTAACAAGAAAATTAAGTTTCTACAATCTGATCGCGGAGGCGAATATTTGAGTTACGAGTTTGGTCTTCATTTAAAACAATGTGGAATAGTTTCACAGCTCACGCTACCCGGAACACCACAACGTAATGGTTTGTCCGAACGTCGTAACTATACTTTATTAGATATGGTGCGATCTATGATGTCTCTTATCGATTTACCACTATCGTTTTGGGTTATGCATTAGAGACAGCTGCATTCATGTTAAATAAGGGCACCATCTAAATCCGTTGAGACGACGCCTTATGAACTGTGGTTTGGCAAGAAACCAAAGTTGTGGTTTCTTAAAGTTTGGGGCAGCGATGCTTATGTGAAAAGGTTCGACCTGATAAGCTTGACCCCAAATCGGAGAAATGTGTCTACATAGGATACCCAAAGGAGACTGTTGGGTACACCTTCTATCACAGATCCGAAGGCAAGATATTCGTTGCTAAGAATGGATCCTTTCTAGAGAAGGAGTTTCTCTCGAAAGAAGTGAGTGGGAGGAAAGTAGAACTTGATGGGGTAATTGTACCTTCTCCCGAATTGGAAAGTAGTACATCACAGAAACTAGTTCCAGTGATTCCTACACCAATTAGTGAGGAAGCTAATGATGATGATCATGAAACTTCAGATCAAGTTAATACTGAACTTCGTAGATCAACAAGAGTATGTTCCGCGCCAGAGTGGTACGACAACCCGGTTCTGGAAGTCATGTTACTAGACCATGATGAACCTACAAACTATGAGGAAGCAATGATGAGCGCAGATTCCGCAAAATGGCTTGAGGCCATAAAATCTGAGATGGGATCCATGTATGAGAACAAAGTGTGGACTCCCGAATACCAGAGGAACACCTTGTGTGCTATCAAACGTCACAACGTAACTGGGTGATTATAAAGATGCTCTACAGGTGTCTCCGAAAGTGTTTGTGGTGTTGGCATAGATCAAGATTAGGATTTGTCACTCCGAGTGTCAGAGAGGTATCTCTGGGCCCTCTCGGTAATGCACATCATAATAAGCCTTGCAATAAAATGACTAATGAGTTAGTCACGAGATGATGTATTACGGAACGAGTAAAGAGACTTGCCGGTAACGAGATTGAACTAGGTATTGAGATACCGACGATCAAATCTCGGGCAAGTAACATACCGATGACAAAGGGAACAACGTATGTTGTTATGCGGTTCGACCGATAAATATCTTCGTAGAATATGTTGGAGCCAATAGGGGCATCCAGGTTCCGCTATTGGTTATTGACCGGAGAGATGTCTCGGTCATGTCTACATAGTTCTTGAATCCGTAGGGTCCTCACCCTTAACGTTTCGTTGACGATATAGTATTGAATGAGTTATGTATGTTGGTGACCGAATGTTGTTCGGACTCCCGGATGAGATCACAGAGATGACGAGGAGCTCCGGAATGGTCCGGAGGTAAAAATTGATATATAGGATGATATGGTTAGGCCAAGGGGTCAAGCCCACACGGAATTAAGTTGGTGCAAAAGGTGTTTTGTGGAGGCCAGGGGGCCAAACGCCAGAGACCCTTGCCTTTCGGGCAAAACCGACTCTGGGGAGGCTTTTGCTCCAAGTTACGACCCCAGGGCTCAACATATAAATAGAGGGGCGGGGCTAGCACCTGGAACACATCAAGATACACAAAGCCGTGTGCCGGATACCCCGACCCTCTAGTTTATCCTCCGTCTAGTTTCTGTAGTGCTTGGCGAAGCCCTGCAGAGATTGTTCTTCATCAACAACCGTCACCACGTTGTCGTGCTGCCAGAACTCATCTACTACTTTGCCCGTCTTGCTTGATCAAGAAGGCGAGGACGTCATCGAGCTGAACGTGTGCTGAACGCGGAGGTGCCGTACATTCGGTACTAGATCGGGACAGATCGTGAAGGTGTACGACTACATCAACCGCGTTGATAAACGCTTCCGCTTTCGGTCTACGAGGGTACGTAGACACACTCTCCCCTCTCGTTGCTATGCATCTGGTAGATAGATCTTGCATGATCGTAGGAAAATTTTAAAATACTATGTTCCCCAACAGCCGCACGCCCCCCCCCCCCTCTAGTCCGAATTGGACAAGGAGGGGGTGGCGCCCCCCCCCTTTCCTTCTCTTCCTCTCTCCTTTCCTTCTCCCCCCTACTCCAACTAGGAAAAGAGGGAGTCCTACTCCCGGTGGGAGTAGGACTCCTCCCTTGGCGCGCCCTCCTCCTGGCCGGCCGCCTCCCCCTAGCTCCTTTATATACGAGGGCAGGGGGCACCTCTAGACACACAAGTTGATCAGTTGATCCCTCCCAACCGTGTGCGGTGCCCCCTCCACAGAAACACACCTCGGTCATACCGTTGCAGTGCTTAGGTGAAGCCCTGCGCCGGTAGCTTCATCATCTCCATCACCACGCCGTCGTGCTGACGAAACTCTCCCGTGAAGCTCTACTAGATCAAAAGCTCGTGGGACATCATCAAGCTGAACATGTGCTGAAAGCGGAGGTGCCGTACGTTTGATGCTTGATCGGTTGGATCGCGAAGAAGTTCGACTACATCAACCGCGTCACTAGATGCTTCCGTTTTCGGTCTACGAGGGTACGTAGACACACTCTCCCCTCTCGTTGCTATGCATCTACTAGATAGATCTTGCGTGATCGTAGGATTTTTTTTGAAATACTACATTCCCCAACTAAGACTTCAGTGATGCCTAACACTCTTTGGCTCTGGGTGTTTTGGGCTTTGTCCTCGCAAGGATCTTTTCTCTCAAAGGCTTCGGAGGTGGGTTGCTCCCAAACGACAAAAGCCGTGCACTAACTCTGAGCAGCCATCAACTTATGGTGTAGGGGTGGGCTATTTATAGCCATGAGGCAACCCTGCATGATATGTCTGAAATGACCCTTGGTCACTAAGAAACTGACACATGTCCTATGGTCGGATTATGTACACACGCGGCAACTTTGCTTGAGCTCCAAGTAAAGCTGACTTATCCAGCTCTGGATAAGATTTGCTCTCATTTGTCTTCGCTCGAAGACATAGGTGTTTTGGTTGAGCATCACTTAAGTCATTTTACTATGTTCACTTGGACCCCACTTAACAGTACGGTGGTTCCTGTTGGGGAACGTAGCAAAATTAAAAAAAAATTCCTATGCTTCACCAAGATCAATCTAAGGGGTCATCTAGCAACGAGCATAAAGGAGTGCATCTACATACCCTTTGTAGATCGCGAGCGGAAGCGTTCGAAGGAACGTGGGTGATGGAGTCGTACTCGTCGTGATCCCTGTCACCGATGATCCCAGCGCCGAACGGACGGCACCTCCGCGTTCAACACACGTACGGTACAGCGATGTATCCTCCTTCTTGATCCAGCAAGGGAGGAGGAGAGGTTGATGGAGATCCAGCAGCACGACGGCGTGGTGGTGGATGCAACGGGTAAAGCTGCAGGGCTTCGCCAAGACCCTACGGGACGAGGGAGAGGTGTAACG
>LR738710.1:171811711-171898550 GCA_902687465.1 Secale cereale | reverse complement strand
CAGGGGCCGAGGTCCGGCTGCCCTCTCCCCCCCCCCACTATATATAGGGGGCCAGGGGGCGCCGGCCCTAGGAGATTGGATCTCCTAGGGGGGCGGTGGCCAAGGGGTGGCTTGCCCCCAAGCCTAGGGGGGCGCCCCCCACCCCTAGGGTTTCAACCCTAGGCACAAGGGGAAGGCTCAAGGGGGGTGCGCCAGCCCACTAGGGGCTGGTCCCCCTCCCCCTACGGCTCATGGGGCCCTCCGGGATGGGTGGCCCCACCCGGTGGACCCCCGGGACCCTTCCGGTGGTCCCGGTACACTACCGGTGACCCCCGGAACTCTCCCGGTGGCCGAAACTGGACTTCCTATATATCATTCTTTACCTCCGGACCATTCCGGAACTCCTCGTGACGTCCGGGATCTCATCTGGGACTCCGAACAACATTCGGGTTACCGTGTGCATATATCTCTACAACCCTAGCGTCACTGAACCTTAAGTGTGTAGACCCTGGGGGTTCGGGAGACACGTAGACATGACCGAGACGACTCTCCGGTCAATAACCAACACCGGGATCTGGATACCCATGTTGGATCCCATGTGTTCCTCGATGATCTCATCGGATGTACCACGATGTCAAGGATTCACTTAATCTCGTATGCTATTCCCTTTGTCTATCGGCATAGTACTTGCCCGAGATTTGATCGTCGGTATACCAATACCTTATTCAATCTCGTCATGGAAAGTCTCTTTACTAGTTCCATAATCCAGCATCCCGTGACCAACTCCTTAGTCACACTGAGCTCATAATGATGATGTCTTATTGAGTGGGCCCAGAGATACCTCTCCGTCACACGGAGTGACAAATCTCAGTCTCGGTTCGTGCCAACCCAACAGACACTTTCGGAGATACCCATTGTGTACCTTTATAGTCACCCAGTTACGTTGTGACATTTGGCACACCCAAAGTATTCCTACGGTATCCGGGAGTTGCACAACCTCATGGTCTAAGGAACAGATACTTGACATTGGAAAAGCTTTAGCATTACGAACTACACGATCTAGTGCTAGGCTTAGGATTGGGTCTTGTCCATCACATCATTCTCCTAATTATGTGATCGCGTTATCAATGACATCCAATGTCCATGGTCAGGAAACCGTGACCATCTGTTGATCAACGAGCTAGTAACTAGAGGCTTACCAGGGACACGTTGTGGCCTATGTATTCACACATGCATCGTTGTTTCCGCACAATACAATTCAAGCATGAATAACAGACAATTATCATGAACAAGGAAATAATATAATAATAACCCTTTTATTATTGCCTCTAGGGCATATTTCCAACAGTCTCCCAGTTGCACTAGAGTCAATAATCTAGTTACATTGTGAAGAATCGAACACCCATAGAGTTCTGGTGCTGATCATGTTTTGCCCATGGAAGAGGTTTAGCCAACGGATCTGCGACATTCAGATCCGTATGCACTTTACAAATATCTATGTCTCCATCTTGAACATAATTCCAGATGGAGTTGAAACGGCGCTTGATGTGCTTGGTCTTCTTGTGAAACCTGGGCTCCTTGGCAATGGCAATAGCTCAAGTGTTGTCACAGAAGAGAGTCATCGGGCTTGACGCGCTTGGAATGACTCCTAGGTCGGTGATGAACTCCTTCATCCAGACTCCTTCCTGCGCTGCTTCGCAAGCAGCTATGTACTCCGCTTCACATGTAGAATGTGCCACGACGCTCTGCTTGCAACTACACCAGCTGACTGCTCCACCATTCAAAATATACACGTATCCGGTTTGTGACTTGGAGTCATCCAGATCTGTGTCGAAGCTAGCATCGACGTAACCCTTTACGACGAGCTCTTCATCACCTCCATAAACGAGAAACATATCCTTAGTCCTTTTCAGGTACTCCAGGATGTTCTTGACCGCCGTCCAGTGTTCCATACCGGGATCACTTTGGTACCTCCCTACCAAACTTATGGCAAGGTTCAGATCAGGTCTGGTACACAGCATGGCATACATAATAGAACCTATGGCTGAGGCATACGGGATGACACTCATCTTTTCTCTATATTCTGCCGTGGTCGGGGACTGAGCCGTGCTCAATCTCATACCTTGTAATACAGGCAAGAACCCTTTCTTGGACTGATCCATATTGAACTTCTTCAATATCTTGTCAAGGTATGTGCTTTGTGAAAGACCAATGAGGCGTCTCGATCTATCTCTATAGATCTTGATGCCTAATATATAAGCAGCTTCTCCAAGGTCCTTCATTGAAAAACTCTTATTCAAGTAGGCCTTTATGCTCTCCAAGAATTCTATATCATTTCCCATCAGCAGTATGACATCCACATATAATATGAGAAATGCTACAGAGCTCCCACTCACTTTCTTGTAAATACAGGCTTCTCCCCAAGTCTGTATAAAACCAAACGCTTTGATCACATCATTAAAGCGAATATTCCAGCTCCGAGATACTTGCACCAGCCCGTAGATCGAGCGCTGGATCTTGCATACCTTGTTAGCATTTTCAGGATCGACAAAACCTTCCGGCTGCATCATATAGAGTTCTTCCTTGGGGAAGCCATTAAGGAATGCCGTTTTGACGTCCATTTTCCATATCTCATAATCATAGAATGCGGCAATTGCTAACATGATTCGGACGGACTTCAGCATTGCTACGGGAGAGAAAGTCTCGCCGTAGTCAATCCCTTGAACTTGTCGATAACCTTTAGCAACAAGCCGAGCCTTATAGATGGTCACATTACCATCCGCGTCTGTCTTCTTCTTAAATATCCATTTATTTTCTATGGCGTGCCGATCATCGGGCAAGTCCACCAAAGTCCATACTTTGTTTTCATACATGGATCCTATCTCGAATTTCATGGCTTCAAGCCATTTGTTGGAATCCGAGCCCGCCATCGCTTCTTCATAGTTCGAAGGTTCATCGTTGTCTAACAACATGATTTCCATGACAGGGTTGCCGTACAACTCTGGTGCGGAACGTGTCCTTGTGGACCTTCGAAGCTCAATAGTAACTTGATCTGTATTTTCATGATCATCATCATTAACTTCCTCCCTTGTCGGTGCAGGTACCTCAGGAACAATTTCCCGCGCTGCGCTACTTTCCAGTTCAGGAGGGGTGACTGTCACCTCATCAAGTTCTACTTTCCTTCCACTCACTTCTTTCGAGAGAAACTCTTTCTCCAGAAAGGATCCATTCTTGGCAATGAAAACCTTGCCTTCGAATCTGAGGTACAAGGTGTACCCAATCATTTCCTTTGGGCATCCTATGAAGACGCATTTTTCCGATTTGGGTTCGAGCTTCTCAGGTTGAAGTTTCTTGACATAAGCATCGCAACCCCAAACTTTCAGAAACGACAGCTTAGGTTTCTTGCCAAACCAATGTTCATACGGTGTTGTCTCAACGGATTTTGACGGAGCTCTATTTAAAGTGAATGCGGCAGTCTCTAAAGCATAACCCCAAAAAGATAGCGGTAGGTCGGTGAGAGACATCATAGATCGCACCATGTCCAATAGAGTACGATTTCGACGTTCGGACACACCATTACGCTGAGGTCTTCCGGGCTGTGTCAATTGTGAAACAATTCCACAGTTCCTTAGGTGCGTGCCAAATTCATGACTTAAATATTCACCCCCACGATCCGATCGTAAGAACTTTATTTTTCTGTCACGTTGATTCTCAACCTCATTCTGAAATTCCTTGAGCTTTTCAAAGGTCTCAGACTTGTGTTTCATCAAGTAGACATACCCATATCTACTCAAGTCATCGGTGAGGGTGAGAACATAACGATAGCCTCCACGAGCTTCAACACTCATTGGACCGCACACATCGGTATGTATGATTTCCAATAAGTTGGTTGCTCGCTCCATTGTTCCGGAAAAGGAGTCTTGGTCATCTTGCCCAAAAGGCGTGGTTCGCACGTGTCAAATGATTCATAATCAAGAGACTCTAGAAGTCCATCTGCATGGAGCTTCTTCATACGCTTGACACCAATATGACCAAGGCGGCAATGCCACAAATATGTGGGATTATCATTGTCAACTTTACATCTTTTGGCATTCACACTATGAATATGTGTGTCATCACGTTTGAGATTCATCAAAAATAAACCATTGACCAGCGGGGCATGACCATAAAACATATCTCTCATATAAATAGAACAACCACTATTCTCGGATTTAAATGAGTAGCCATCTCGCATCAAACGAGATCCAGATACAATGTTCATGCTCAAAGCTGGTACTAAATAGCAATTATTAAGGTTTAAAACTAACCCCGAGGGTAGATGTAGAGGCAGCGTGCCGACGGCGATCACATCGACCTTGGAACCATTCCTGACGCGCATCGTCACCTCGTCCTTCGCCAGTCTCCGTTTATTTCGCAGCTCCTGCTTTGAGTTACAAATGTGAGCAACTGCACCGGTATCAAATACCCAGGAGCTACTACGAGCGCTGGTAAGGTACACATCAATAACATGTATATCACATATACCTTTGACGTTGCCGGCCTTCTTGTTTGCTAAGTATTTGGGGCAGTTCTGCTTCCAGTGACCCGTTCCCTTGCAATAAAAGCACTCTTTCTCAGGCTTGGGTCCATTCTTTGGCTTCTTCCCGGCAACTGGCTTACCGGGCGCGGCAACTCCTTTGCCGTCCTTCTTGAAGTTCTTCTTACCCTTGCCCTTCTTGAACTTAGTGGTTTTATTCACCATCAAAACTTGATGCTCTTTCTTGATCTCCACCTCCGCTGATTTCAGCATTGAATATACTTCGGGAATGGAGTTCTCCATCCCTTGCATATTGAAGTTCAACACGAAGCTCTTGTAGCTAGGTGGGAGCGACTGAAGGATTCTGTCAACGACCGCTTCGTCTGGGAGATTCATTCCCAACTGAGACAAGCGGTTGTGCAACCCAGAAAACTTGAGGATGTGTTCGCTGACATAACTATTTTCCTCCATCTTACAGCTGTAGAATGCGTTGGAGACGTCATATCTCTCAACTCGGGCATGAGCTTGGAAAACCATTTTCAGCTATTGGAACATCTCATATGCTCCGTGGTGCTCAAAACATTTTTGGAGCCCTGATTCTAAGCTGTAGAGCATGCCGCACTGAACCAGGGAGTAATCATCACAACGCGACTGCCAAGCGTTCATAACATCTTGGTTTGCCGGGGCGGGAGCGTGACCTAGCGGTGCTTCTAGGACATAAGTTTTCTTGGCAGCTATGAGGATGATCCTCAGGTTACGGACCCAATTCGTATACTTGCTACCATCATCTTTCAGCTTGGATTTCTTTAGGAACGCGTTGAAGTTGAGGGTGACATGAGCTTGGGCCATTTGATCTACAAGACATATTGTAAAGAATTTAGACTAAGTTCATGGCAATTAAGTTCATCTAATCAAAATTAATGAACTCCCACTCAGATTGACATCTCTCTAGTCATCTAAGTGATACATGATCCGAATCGACTAGCCCGTGTCCGATCATCACGTGAGACGGACTAGTCATCAACGGTGAACATCTTCATGTTGATCGTATCTTCTAGACGACTCATGTTCGACCTTTCGGTCTTCCGTGTTCCGAGGCCATGTCTGTACATGCTAGGCTCGTCAAGTGAACCCTAAGTGTATTGCGTGTGTAAATCTGGCTTACACCCGTTGTATGCGAACGTTAGAGCCTATCACATCCGATCATCACGTGGTGCTTCGGAACAACGATCCTTAGCAACGGTGCATAGTTTGGGGGAACACAATTCTTGAATTTTTTTAGTGAGAGATCATCTTATTTACTACCGTCGTTCTAAGTAAACAAGACGCATAAACATGCTAAACATCACATGCAATCAAATAAAGTGACATTATATGGCCAATATCATTTTGCTCCTTTGATCTCCATCTTCGGGGCACCATGATCATCTTTGTCACCGGCATGACACCATGATCTCCATCATCATGTCTTCAAGAAGTCGTCTTGCCAAATATTACTTCTACTACTATGGCTAACGTTTAGCAATAAAGTAAAGTAATTACATGGCGTTATTCAGTGACACACATGTCATACAATAAATAAGACAACTCCTATGGCTCCTGCCGGTTGTCATTCTCATCGACATGCAAGTCGTGATTCCCTATTACATGAACATGATCAATCTCATACATCACATATATCATTCATCACATCTTCTTGGCCATATCACATCACATAGCACATGCTGCAAGAACAAGTTAGACGTCCTCTAATTGTTGTTGCAAGTTTTTACGTGGCTTCTATAGGTTTCTAGCAAGAACGTTTCTTACCTACACCATAAACACAACGTGATATGTCAATTTCTATTTACCCTTCATAAGGACCCTTTTCATCAAATCCGACCCGACTAAAGTGGGAGAGACAGACACCCGCCAGCCACCTTATGCAACTAGTGCATGTCAGTCGGTGGAACCAGTCTCACGTAAACGTACGTGTAAGGTCAGTCCGGGCCGCTTCATCCCACGATGCCGCCGAATCAAGATTGGACCAGTAACGGCAAGATAATTGAACAAAATCAACGCCCACAACTTGTTTGTGTTCTACTCGTGCAAGATGCTACGCAAAGACCTAGCTCAGATGCCACCGTTGGGGAACGTAGCAGAATTCAAATTTTTCCTACGCTTCACCAAGATCAATCTAAGGAGTCATCTAGCAACGAGCATAAAGGAGTGCATCTACATACCCTTTGTAGATCGCGAGCGGAAGCGTTCGAAGGAACGTGGGTGATGGAGTCGTACTCGTCGTGATCCATGTCACCGATGATCCCAGCGCCGAACGGACGTCACCTCCGTGTTCAACACACGTACGGTACAGCGACGTCTCCTCCTTCTTGATCCAGCAAGGGAGGAGGAGAGGTTGATGGAGATCCAGGAGCACGACGGCGTGGTGGTGGATGCAACGGGCAAAGCTGCAGGGCTTCGCCAAGACCCTGCGGGAGGAGGTAGAGGTGTAACGGGGGGGAGGGGGGGGAGAGGCGCCAGGGGCTGAGGTCGGGCTGCCCTCTCTCCCCCCACTATATATAGGGGGCCAGGGGGCGCCGACCCTAGGAGATTGGATCTCCTAGGGGGGCGGCGGCCAAGGGGGTGGCTTGCCCCCCAAGCCTAGGGGGGCGCCCCCACCCCCAGGGTTTCAACCCTAGGCGCAGGGGGAAGGCCCAAGGGGGGGGGTGCCAGCCCACTAGGGGCTGGTCCCCCTCCCCTACGGCCCATGTGGCCCTCTGGGATGGGTGGCCCCACCCGATGGACCCCCGGGACCCTTCCGGTGGTCCCGGTACACTATCGGTGACCCCCGGAACTCTCCCGGTGGCCGAAACTGGACTTCCTATATATCATTCTTTACCTCCGGACCATTCCGGAACTCCTCGTGACGTCCGGGATCTCATCCGGGACTCCGAACAACATTCGGGTTACCGTGTGCATATATCTCTACAACCCTAGCGTCACCGAACCTTAAGTGTGTAGACCCTACGGGTTCGGGAGACACGTAGACATGACCGAGACGACTCTCCGGTCAATAACCAACAGCGGGATCTGGATACCCATGTTGGTTCCCACGTGTTCCTCGATGATCTCATCGGATGAACCACGATGTCAAGGATTCACTTAATCCCGTATGTTATTCCCTTTGTCTATCAGCATAGTACTTGTCTGAGATTCGATCGTTGGTATACCGATACCTTGTTCAATCTCGTCATGGCAAGTCTCTTTACTCGTTCCGTAATCCATCATCCCGTGACCAACTCCTTAGTCACATTGAGCTCATAATGATGATGTCTTACCGAGTGGGCCCAGATATACCTCTTCGTCACACGGAGTGACAAATCCCAGTCTCGGTTCGTGCCAACCTAACAGACACTTTCGGAGATACCCATTGCATACCTTTATAGTCACCCAGTTACGTTGTGACGTTTGGCACACCCAAAGTATTCCTACGGTATCCGAGAGTTGCAAAACGTCATGGTCTAAGGAACATATACTTGACATTGGAAAAGCTTTAGCATTACGAACTACACGATCTAGTGCTAGGCTTAGGATTGGGTCTTGTCCATCACATCATTCTCCTAATGATGTGATCCCGTTATCAATGACATCCAATGTCCATGGTCAGGAAACCGTGACCATGTGTTGATCAACGAGCTAGTAACTAGAGGCTTACCAGGGACACGTTGTGGCCTATGTATTCACACGTGCATCGTTGTTTCCGCACAATACAATTCAAGCATGAATAACAGACAATTATCATGAACAAGAAAATAATATAATAATAACCCTTTTATTATTGCCTCTAGGGCATATTTCCAACAGTTGCTGTGACTCAAGAAAGATTAAAAAGAACTACGAAAGAAACTATGTCTTCGCATTCTATAGTCTTCAATGAATGTCTTCATAGGTCATTATCTTCACGTGAATGTCTTCACAAGCAACCACTGTCTTCAATATCTTCACACATTTTTAAGGGTCATCTCTGGAAGGTAAACCGAATCAGTGAAGGACTATTACCTGTGTTATCTTGCAATTCTCACAAACACGTTAGTCCCTCAATCACGTTTGTCGTCAATACTCCAAATCAAATAGGGGGCACTAGATACACTTACACTAACTGCCAGAGTTAGGTATGATAGCACTGGTAGCTATCTAGTCACAGAACAGTGGCCCTGTTTGGATACTCTAACTCAGTTAGAGGTTAGAGTTAGATTCTAACTCTGAACTAGCCCTGAACTAATTCTAACCAAAAGGATGTTTGGATGACAGGGTTGGATTTACAACAAATTCTCTTTCTCAATCATTTGGCTACTTTAGACGAGCCCTGACCGAGAGCTACGCTGGCCGAGGCAGACGAGGACGCGCCCGGCAAGGAGCCGCGCTGGCCTATCGCGCAGCCCGCCGGCCGAATTCGTTATCCCTGCGCAAGGAGCCGCGCTGGCTGAGGCCGACGGGGACGGGCCACACAAGAAGCTGCAATTGCTTACCAGCGGGTGGACGGGCCGTGGGGAGACGAGGGGGTTGGAACGGGAGGATAGGGCGGGGTGGCTTACCGGTGGCGGACGGGAGCGCGGATACGACGAGGCGCTTCGAGGAGGTGGGGAGGGATCTGCTGCGGGGAGAACGTGAGAACAAAATATTTTTATAATGATCTCGAGGAGAACTAACCCAAATAAGCACCTCTTGGGTGGGTTAGTTTTTTTGGATGGGTTAGATGCATCTAACCCAAACTAACCCTCCTGTTTGAATATTTTTGGGTTAGTTGAGTCCAAAACCCAAACTAACTCTAACTCAGGCATCCAAACAGGGCCAGTGACTGTTTTGCCACTGTGGAGACCCCTTAAACTATAAAAGGAGGCCCAATGCTAACTAGGAAAGGATTCGGACCCTTACATACTTGTACACGCGTAGCTGCTTCTCCCTCAGGCTCCTTGCCGGGCACGAGCGCTGTTTGTTTCCAGGGTTCTCTCTCTCGTCAATCTACCAAAGCAGGAGTAGAGTTTTAAGCCTTGCGACGGCTCGAACCTGGGTAAAAACCACCAGTGTCCCCATCGCCGTGCTGCTCCACGTCCTCCGCTCTTTGTGCAATGCGTCCTTTTCCCCGCCAAACCACAAAGGGACCGATGGCCCCATAGATGATCGTGTTCGACCATGACACATGTACATTCAGGAAGTCATTCCTGAGCCAAGTTTCTTTAGCGACAACGGTTCAATGGGAGGAGATGTTCTCGTCGACGACGAGGTGCCTACGGTGACTTCGTAAATTTCAAGATGATATGTCGGCTCAGTCTTTCGGAGGTGCTCATAGGGGTAGGATGTGCGTGTGTGCGTTCATAGGGGCGAGTGTATGCGCGTGTATATGAGCGCTTGCATCTGTACTATGTTAAAAAAAGACAACATCTTATTTTAGCTGGATCGTGCTGAGATGAATGAATAAAATACAACCTATTTCAACTAAAAAAACATTTTGTTGGTTGGCAATAACTAATAATGTTTGATAGTATGATGTGTGTTTGTTTATTGTCAAGAAAAAGATGTGTGTTAGGTGGGAGGGCATTGTTCTCAATTATTTTAGCTATGTGAACAACATCTTAATTTTTTTCAAAAGTCTATGGCAACACACGGGCATTTTACTAGTACTCTATATTTTTAGATGAATAACTCGAGAAATCCATTCGCGCAGGCACACGAGTGGCCGCCGGCACGATCCGGTTGCGGTTTGTATCTGACGGATGTAGAGGAGAAATCAATAATAAACCGAGTATGTTTTTTTTTTTGAGACAAATAAACCGAGTATGTAGTACCGATTCTCTTTCTCTAAAAATGAACAGCCCGACCCATACTATTCTTTTACCAAGCCCTACGCATTTCGCGGTGGGCAGGCGACGGCAGGCAGGCAAAACTGCAAAAGGGCGCAAAGGTGGTGGGTTCGGCTCAGTCTCCCACAGGCCCGCTACCTTTTTTTTTTGGAGGGTAACAGGCCCGCCACCGTTGATACAAAAAGGAATGCCACAAAACACCTAAAACTCCGCACGCTCCCGTCCCGTGGCAGGTCAAAAACCCACGCGCACTCCGCACATCGCACACCGAAGCACTCCCTCACTCCCGTTGCCACTTCCTTCACTCCCCTCCTCCCATCCCCTGCTCGAGGCACAGCCCCTTCTTCCACCGGACCTCTGCTCCGGCCTTTTCCAGCTCGCCATGGAGGCGCCGCTGCTGGTTGCCGCGCTGCTGCTCCTGTCCTCGACCCTCGTCGTCTCCGGTGAGCCGCCCACAGCTCCGGTATTTCTCTACCATTTCTCCCCTCTTTTCTTGAATTTTTCCCAGAACTGTCTATAATAATTAATAATAAGCAAAGACCCCTTGTGTCTATTTTGTTTCGGAAGCTTGACATCTGGAGTCGCCGGTGTTTCTCCTCAGCTTCTTCGGTGCTCGTCCAGAGCCACTGCACTTCTCTTCTTCTTCTTCTTCTTCTTCTCTTTTTCCCCAGCGAAATGATTTACTAGTGCTGATGTTTCATCGGAGATTGTTATGCTTGAAAGATCAAAGGATCTGCTCATCTTCTTTTCTGCAAGAGACCAGCCTTTGCATTTATGCTCAACTTTGGCTATGATTTCTGACTTTTTCCCCCTAGATTCCCTCTCCCACTTTCATGCCTGGGGACTGCCAGCCACATGCCTAGCTCCTGTTCTTCTTCCATCTTCACGGAATTTATTTCCAAGTCGATTTTCCAAAAGTAAATAAAAGCATTCACCACCTTTATCAGGAGCATATATTCCGTTCTTTATTTCTTTCTTTGCTGTCAGCAAGGTGCCAACGACGGAAAAAACCCGGCCTTCTCGCCCACCCTCTCTGTTCTTATCTTGACGCCGCTTTTGTCACATTCCATGGCCATAATTTCAAGAGAAGAAACTGACAGAAACGCACCAGCTTTCTTGGAAACGCCTGTGTTTAATTGCTAGTGACTCCCGGCCATTTGACCTTTGGCTGGCGCGCACCACTGACGGCTGATCTTGGCTGCTGCTGGTGCTGCTTGGCAGATTTCTGCGTGTGCAGGTCGGAGCAGCCGCAGGCGGCGCTGCAGAAGACCATCGACTACGCGTGCGGGGCGGGGGCCGACTGCAACATGATCCACGAGCAGGGGCCGTGCTACAGCCCCAACACCGTCGTGGCGCACTGCTCCTGGGCGGCCAACAGCTACTTCCAGAAGAAGAGGGCCATGGGCGCCACCTGCGACTTCGGCGGCACCGCCCTCGTCGTCACCACCGACCCAAGTAAGGGATTAATCGGCTCCTCGCGTATATATTTGCCCGCCGTTTAGATTTTGCCCCTGCATTCCAGTTCAAGAATTCACTGTCTGACTCTGACTGTCGTTGAGCAACTGCATGCATGGACTGTGCAATGGTCTTTAATGTAGAAGCTCTGTCACTCTGGTCTACATTCCTGTACTGGTCAGTGTCACATTTCAGTTGAGCCGTTAGGGCAAGAAAAGGAAAAGGAAATTGTCAGGCAACTAGTACTAGTGCGTTAATCAAAGCTTGGCAAGGGTTTATGAGTAAAACTGTCGTGTCTTTCTCTAAACGGTCTGCAAAAATAATTTTAAAAACTACAACATTTTGGATACTTCAGTGCTACTGATAGACTGTAGTATATATTTTCAGATTTCAGCCAAAGATATTTGAATATTATAATCAACCAAAGATACTCAATTGTCTGTCAACTAGATACTTAAGTGCCATTTCTATTTGGATTCTTGAGTTTCTTATATAATGTACCATGGTCTTGCTCACATGCAGGTTCTTCAGGCTGCTCCTACCCGTCAAGCGCAAGGTACTACATTTTTTTTTCCTTATTTATTGGAATTAACTACACAATATCAACGGATTGGGGTTTCATATGCTGAAATTTTAGAAGCGGCAGCGCTTTGCATTCTTGGATGGAAACTGCGCTTTCTGCAGGCGAACCAAGCCAAAGCTCTGAGTTCAACAGTTTTCATTTATACAGTAATGTCGTTAAAATGCATATCTCACTCAAAACTAGTATTGAGATACATTGGTTCTGAGATGGTCTTGATAATTGTCGTTGATTTGGTACGAAGTGTTTCAGCATAATTGGTAATTGTAACAACTTTTCCTTTCTTTACACAGTGCCGCTGGAACATCGACGACTCCGACCGGGGCTGGGACTGGGATTGGAGGCACAACAGGGGGAACCCCAGGCACCTTCACGCCCGGTGCCGGCACTAGCACCGGCGGCATGGGAGGAACCGGCACGGGGACGGACACCTCCACCGGGGCTACGGGCACCGGGTTCGGCGGCCTGGGTCCAACAGGCACGAGCAACATGGACACGGCAGCAGCGGGCTTGCATCCAAGGTCCGGAGCCGGAGCGCCTGCCTTCCTCGCCGTGCTCCTCTCCTTCCTGGCATTCGCGTGAAGTTCGATCACTCGCTCACATTCGCCCTGGGTGGCTGGGTAGAAGAAAGAAACCGCTTTAGTAAGCTTGTTGCAGGGCTAGTCTGATCCAAGGACAAATGATGAAAAACCTGATATATCCGAAGGTGCCATCCTGTCTAAAAGAAGAAGAAAAACCCTGCTTCTTTCTTGTCTGGTGTCAATGGCATGCACATGGTTTGGTGCCTTTTGTGTCCCTTGATCTGATCCCTTGCTCTGTAATTTGGTAGGATGTCTGTCGCTTTCATGCATGCACTCTTGTCTTCCTCCCTCTCTGGTTCTCTGTTCCTCTTGTAATTCTAGGGGAACTAGCAGTAGGTTAGTTGTTCAAGGTTGGTTGGATTGAGAATGTTGTTGGAACAATGGCATGCTAGTATCAACTTATGGTCAGGTTCACTGTCTCACTGTCGAGTTCTTCTGAAATGAGCTGAAGCCGTCGAACGGGGCATGTCGGACACTCTGCTTCAGATGTCTTGAAGCATACTAGGTTTAGGTGTGAATCGTGGTAATGGCGCAGTGGACTTTGTGGTGGCCGTTAGGTTAGGTGGCGCGGCGCATCAATGCGACACTGGAACTCTGGTCCATTTCTCATGATCTCATCATCTATCCAGGTCAGGCGGGCTCCATCTCGCTGTCACAGCTTGTTGCCTAGCCCAGCTCACCGTAGACGCCCACCAGATCTGCCACAGCCTATCCGAACACACGCGATGTCCCCGACGGGCGGCGGAGGGCGGCGGCTCCCGTACGAGAGCGTCCCCGATGCAGCTAAGCACGAGCGGACCGTGCGCAATGGAGTCAGACGGCAGAGTTTGAGCTGCACTCGATCGTATGATTGTGCTGCCAAAGTGGATCGGGGGGCATGGACCGTTTGCGCCGGTGTGGACTGTACTGTAGCGCATCTCTCTTGGGGTGTTCCGTGCAGGCGCACATGGCGGCTCGCGTCGAGCGGGATGACATCATTCATCGGCGTGCGCAGGCCAGGCCAGGTCTGCCCGAGTTAGGGTGGCGGGGTCGTGATGGCTCGCTGAAGCAGGCGAGCGAGCAATGGATAGACTGTGCGCGGCAGCGGCGGGAGGGGTGCGAATCATGGCGTGGCGCGGGTTGCGGGCTACTTTTTTTTTTAATACAGACGTAAGCGCTCGTACATACGCGCATACACTCAACCCTACGAATACACACACGCACACCATACCCCTATGAGCATCTCCGAGAGATTGAGCCAGCATATCATCTTGAGATTTTACGAAATCACCGTAGACACCTCGTAGTCGACGGGAACGTCCAAGCATGTCACCGAAAATCCTGAAATAAATCCAGGATAAACGTGAGCACCAGAATTTGAACCCTGATGGGTTGGGGATACCACTGTCCACCTAATCATCTCAACCACAGGTTGATTCGCGGGTTGCGGGCTACCTGGTACAGTGCGAGTAGGCAAGTAGTACCTCTGCTCCGTCCGCGGTGTGGGCGCGCAATAATAGGGAAGCCTGGCATTAGGGCAATTTCAAACGTACGACTCCAAATAGTTCGTCCGTGTCCGTTTGTGGGAAATGGACAAAGCAGGCCCTCCAATGCACGGCTGTAAACAGATCGTCGTCTTGTTTTCTGTTCGCTTTCGACCATTTCCTGGCCCAAGTTTGAGCCGAGTTTGCAGGCGAACGGACAACGCGCGGACGGACGGGACGCGCACCCTTGTCCGTCACTGGCCCGTCCGTTGGTGGCACAGGCGGCCATTTCCCCTCCCCTTCCTCCAAAACACTCCCGCGCCCTGCCCTCCACTCTCCCGTGCCCCGCCCTCCAGTCTCCCGTTCCCCGCCCTTCCCCCTGCCTCGCTCCACCATGGTCGACGAGAAGTGTGATGCGTCCTCTATAGCCTTGCAAGGAACTTTGAAGAACATGATGAGCCAAAAGGAAGTGCGGAGGGAGAGATGGATTAAAGGGAAGGAGGAGCAAATGAAGATATACCTAGATATTCAAACGAAGAAGCTTGACATGAAGGAGGCCATGAAGAGGAGGAAGCTTGACATCGAGGAGTGTCGTAGTTTTGTCATGGCAGATGTCCTAGGCTTAGGACTTAAGCATGAGGCCATTGCAATGGTGGTGAACTTGTCGGGGTTAAGCGAGACGAGAGACACTACCCAGCCACCCAGGTTCGGCCCCTCAAGGTGGAGGTAAAAGTCTACTCCTGCTTTTCTGCTTATTGCTCGAGTATCGATTACAAGGGAGCGGAATCGCTAGACCTAGTACTCGATTGCTTGTAACTTAATCTTTCTGCCTCAGGGGCTCGCCTTTATATATAGGTCAAGGCCCTGGGCTTACAAGAGTTCGGGTCTGAATTAGACTCGTGATTGAATACATCACTAACCCGCCCAGGAAAGGGAATCTAAGGCGGTTCATATCTCTGGCCCATGTGTCGCCGTCTTCTATACTGGATCTCAAGCCGGTCCATTGGGCAAGGCCTCTGCCGCTGCGGCGGCTCACGCTAGGCTTGTAGTCTTGACTCGCCAATAACGTAACCCGGCCCATTGCCTGGCGGGTTACATCCCGAGGTGATATCCCCAACATTACGCCTCAGATTGATTTGAACCTGTTCATGTCAATCTTCAACTCTTCCATTTGGCGACTCTTCTATTTATATTTCGTTAATCATCAAAATCCGGAATCTTAACCCGCCATACGAAAGGATGATGTCACCTTCGTGATTTTGGGAAATCCTCCTCTGACGTCATAACGAATCTTTGTATAAATCTATCCTTTCCGAAAATTGAGGCGTCTTCTAGCTTGCAAATTTATTGGGTCTCCTCGACTCCCGCACCGGCCATCTACTGTTGCCCCTTATAAATAGGCACGAGGGCTCCTCTTTTCACCTTTTACCTTGCCCCGCCACTTCGTCTTCTTCCTCGCGAGCTCCTTCGCATCTGAAGCTCCGCCGCAGTCCATCAACCCGCGTCGGCCTCCTTGCTCAAGATCCTCGTCGCCCCCAACGCCGTCAGGAATCAGCGGCGCGCCTCCGCATCCATCTAGAGTCTCAGGTACAATCCTTTTCCTTCCTCGGATCTGCATCAGGTCATCTGAGTTCATATTGTTCTTCGGTGTTCATCCCCTTCCACGTTCTTACATCTTGAACATAACTCGTTGTAGATCCAAAACACCGTATAAGTATTGCGGTAGTAGTTTCAACACTATCTTGTATTCTGGGCATCCTTGTATTTCGGTGGAATTAGTAGGCAGCTTGTCAGTTTCTTCTGCCACCACCCCTTTAGGTTTGACAATTATTTTTCTTTTTTGAACTGCCCATAGATCCATAAATATAGCTGTCAGTTGCAAAACTTGTTTGTTCCACGCTTAGCAGAATTTTCAACAATCCTAAATCTCAGATAACTCGTCCCTGTTTTCTTGGGCGACTTTGTTAGTTCTCTTAAACTGCTAACTTGCTGTATAAGCTGCCTCTATTTTAGGGCGACTTACCAATATATACATCTGAAATCTGCCCTTTATATTTCTTGCAGGTTCTTACCGCACTCAGGTGACTCATCATGACCAAAACCACAATATGCAATTGGGTCCTTCCCTTGTCACTGAGACCATTCTTAAAGACTTTCAAGACAACGGTCTTCCGGTGGCTCAAGAAGGGATTGTCTGGCGGGTCAGCCAAGGCGAAAATTTTCCCAATCCAGGTGAATGGGAGATTGTAGTCTTCACTGATCATATTCTCAGAGGTTTTACACCACTTGGGTCCAAGTTTTTTGGAGATGTCATGCATTATTTCAATCTCCATCCTCGGGATTTAGGCCCCAATTCAGTGGCAAACCTTTGCCACTTTCAAATTTTCTGTGAAGTGTATCTGCAAGTAGAGCCCATTGTTGTCCTCTTCAAAGAATTCTTTTATCTGAACCACCAAAATGTATGTACCAATGGTCCAATGCAAGAATTAGGTGGAATCTCAATTCTCAGACGCAGGAACGACGGCTTTCCCGTAGCAACCCTGCCGAGCCACCCTAAAGGGTGGATAACCACCTGGTTTTCTTGCAAGAATACCGCTCCCGCCGAGGAAAATCCTCTGCCAGCTTACAGGCCCGATCGCCTTCCTATCGCTTTTGA
Organism: Secale cereale; assembly: GCA_902687465.1. Classification (NCBI taxonomy): domain Eukaryota; kingdom Viridiplantae; phylum Streptophyta; class Magnoliopsida; order Poales; family Poaceae; genus Secale; species Secale cereale. The sequence continues at coordinate 171,881,480 of LR738710.1, read as the reverse complement.
CCCGCCAAGCCAGCTTCTTCCAGATGCACATGTTGAAGCACTTTCGTATGTTTCAAAAGTGACTGCATTATTGGCTAATGGATTAACTGGAGTCGACTTGGCCCGTTGCTGGGTCTCATGGAGAATTCTTCCCTTAAGCCGCCGGACCGGCTTAATGTTTGATTATGCAGGCGAGTCAAAGGATAACTCTCTGCTTGGGGAGTCTCAAGAAAATTGTAACAAGGTTGGATTGCCACCATTCTCCAAGCTCAACCCGACCCCAGTCGTAAGTAATAATTTATACTTCTCTTTAACTGCTCTTGATTTATTCTACATCTCACTTGTTAATCTTCTGTTATCTCTTAGTCCAATTCTGCTTTCTGGAGAAGAAAATTAAAGGCCACTGCAACAAAAACCAAGCCCGGCCCAAAGCCGTAAAAGAATAAGTCGGCGACCGTGGTTAAGCCGGCTGCCGTGGGCGAGTCAATTGACGTTGATAACCCATCGGAGGTAGAACTCGACTCTCTTGGCCGTCTCTTTATTGAATTATCTGACACCTCTAACTCGCAGGATGAGGGTGCCACAAGCCGAGCTGAAGACCCTGAGGTAATTTCCATCTCTTCCGTCTCAGATTCCGCAGCTCATGAGAAAGTACAGCGGGTCATCTAGAAAGTACGATTTTCTCATCCAGACGCTCACTTAGATCCGAAATTTATTTTGAAGAAAACTCAGCACAAGTTGAGGCGCCAGACACGAAGCAGCGGTTCAGGCGATCTTGTGGCCGGGCTGGCTCACACACCGTCTCGCAAGCGCCCCAATGAGGTGCAACATAGCCCAACTCTGTCTTTACCTAAAGCAGGTCTTATCAGGCAACGCAGGGTAAAGATTTGCAGTTAACTTAGCACCTGGGCTCATTATTGTCCATATCTTAAATTTTCAATTCGGCTCTCACGGCTAAGGCGAATAACAAGAAGAGAAAGACTGGTGACTCTTCCACAGTCCCCGAAAATCCCGACTCGGAAGAACAAGTATTGATACCCCCTGAAGTTCATATTGAAGATCGTGAAGAGCACCACGACAACAATCCTGACCAGCCTCCACAAACTGAGGCAACCATTGCTGAAGCCATATATGCTGATACTAACCCGGCGGATAACCCTGGCCCGCCAAGTCCTACTTCATCTCCAGCCAAGCCGGCTGAAGCGACCGCTGTTGATAAAGATACTGATGATATTGCCATCATTGAGTCAGCTTTTAAGGCACCCAAAGCTTGAATAGTGCTAACTGCTACCTCTTGAGTTGCATTATTTTTCCCTTGAAAAGAAAAGGGTGATGCAACAAAGTAGCGTAAGTATTTTCCTCAGTTTTTGAGAGCCAAGGTATCAATCCAGTAGGAGACTACACGCAAGTCCCTAGTACCTGCACAAACAAATAAGAACCTTGCAACCAACGCGATAAAGGGGTTGTCAATCCCTTCAAGGCCACTTGCAAAAGTGAGATATGATAGAGATAATAAGATAAATATTTTCGGTATTTTGGTTGTATAGATTGAAAAGTAAAGATTGCAAAATAAAAGATAACTAGTTGACGGAAGATTAATATGATGGAAAATATACCCGGGGGCCATATGTTTCACTAGTGGCTTCTCTGAAGACAGCAAATCTTACGGTGGGTGAACAAATTACTGTCGAGCAATTGATAGAAAAGCGCATAGTTATGAGAATATCTAGGCATGATCATGTATATAGGCATCACGTCCGTGACAAGTAGATCAAAATGATTCCGCATCTACTACTATTACTCCACACATCAACCACTATCCAGCATGCATTTAGAGTATTAAGTTCATAAGAACAGAGTAACGCCTTAAGCAAGATGACATGATGTAGAGGGATAAACTCATGCAATATGACATAAACCCCATATTTTTATCCTCGATGGCAACAATACAATACGTGCCTTGCTGCCCCTGCTGTCACTAGGAAAGGACACCGCAAGGTTGAACCCAAAGCTAAGCACTTCTCCCATTACAAGAAAGATGAATCTAGTAGGCCAAACCAAACTGATAATTTGAAGAGACTTGCAAAGATATTAAATCATGCATATAAGAATTCAGGAAGAATCATATATTGTTCATAGATAATCTTGATCATAAACCCGCAATTCATCGGATCTCGACAAACACACCGCAAAAAGTATTACATCGAATAGATCTCGAAGAAGATCGAGGAGAACTTTGTATTGAGATCCAAAGAGAGAGAAGAAGCCATCTAGCTAATAATTATGGACCCGAAGGTCTGCGGTAAACTACTACACATCATCGGAGAGGCTATGGTGTTGATGTAGAAGCCCTCCGTGATCGATTCCCCCTCCGGTGGAGCTCCGAAAAAGGCCCCAAAATGGGATCTCATAAGTACAGAAGGTTGCGACGGTGGAAATAGGGTTTCGTGGTGCTCTCGGATGTTTTTAGGGTATATGAGTATATATAGGAGGAAGAGGTACGTCGGTGGAGCTACGAGGGGCCCATGAGGGTGGGGGCGCGCCTACCCCCCTGGGCGCGCCCTCCTGCCTCGTGGCCGCCTTGTGGCTTCCCAGGCGTGTACTCCAAGTTTTCTGGATTGCGTTTGTTCCAAAAAACTATCCTCGCAAAGGTTTCATTCCGTTTGGACTCTGTTTGATATTCTTTTTCTGCGAAACACTAAAATAGGCAAAAACAACAATTTGCACTCGGCCTTTGATTAGTAGGTTTGTCCCAAAAATAATATAAAAGTGCATAATAAAGTCCATTAAACATCCCAAATAGATAATATAATAGCATGGAACAATCAAAAATTATAGATACGTTGGAGACATATCAAGCATCCCCAAGCTTAATTCCTGCTCATCCTTGAGTAGGTAAATGATAAAAACAGAATTTTTGATGTGGAATACTACCCAACATAATTCTCAATGTAATTCTCTTTATTGTGGCATGAATGTTCAGATCCGAAAGATTCAAGACAAAAGTTTAATATTGACATAAAAATAATAATACTTCAAGCATACTAACAAAGCAATTATGTCTTCTCAAAATAACATGGCCAAAGAAAGTTCATCCCTACAAAATCATATAGTTTGTGGAGAATCATGCACAACCCCGGTTTCAGCCAAGTAATTGTTTCATACTTTAATTTTTTCAAACTTTCTCAAATTTCATGCAATACATGAGGGTGAGCCATGGATATAGCACTATAGGTGGAATAGAGTGGTGGTTGTGGAGAAGACAAAAGTAGGAAGATGGTATCACATCAACTAGGCGTATCAATGGGCTATGGAGATGCCCATCAATAGATATCGATGTTAGTGAGTAGGGATTACCATGCAACGGATGAAAAAGAGCTATAAATGTATGAAGTCTCAACAAAAGAAACTAAGTGGGTGTGCATCCAACCTGCTTGGTCATGAAGACCTAGGGCATTTGAGGAAGCCCATCGTTGGAATATACAAGCCAAGTTCTATAATTAAAATTTCCACTAGTATATGAAAGTGACAAAACAAGAGACTCTCTATCATGAAGATCATGGTGCTACTTTGAAGCACAACTGTGGAAAAAGATAGTAGCATTGTCCCTTTTTTGGGCCTTCCTTTTTTGGGCCTTTCTTTTTCTTTTCTTTTTTTATTTGGCCTTTTTATGGTGTCGTGGAATTGTCACGACAGATGTCCTAGGGTGAGGACTTAGTCGTGAGGCCAACGCATCTATGTACTAGCTTGAGAGGGGTTGAGCGGAATCGAGAGACGCAACACAAGACAAGGATTTAGACAGCTTCGGGCCCCGGGAAACATCATCCGGTAATAGCCCTACATGCTGTTTGTGGCTAGGTCTCATTATGATCCTTCTGGAGTCGCCGCATAAGCCGGCTCTCCTTATTGTGTCTAACCATAGAGATTATTTTCCGTCCCTCTTGGGGTGCCCTGCCCCTCCTTATATATGTTGAAGGGGTGGGTTGCAGGACTAGTCCTAGTAGGATTAGTATTACTCTATTACAAGTGGAGTCCTAGTCTTGCTTCCTTTGTAGGAGAATATTCTTTATGACTTTTCTCGTAAGTCGGCCCACCATAGCATGAGCCGTCCTTCTAGGCCTTGGGCCTTGTTATCCATCTAAAACATCCACCGGGTCACCAATGAGTCACGAGGCTCGTGAGTCGGCAGACCAGTGAGCCGAGAGATCCGTGAGTCGCCAGTCCTCCGGTGGGTTCCCAGTGAAGCACCAAGTCCGGCCGGGTCATACTTCCGACCGGGTCATACCGTGGGGTATATCCCCGACATATGGCCTTTCTCCCCTTTTTTCCGAGAAAATGCTCTAATAATGATGATCATCACACTTCTATTTATTTACAACTCGATACTAGAACAAAATATGACTCTATATGAGTGCCTCCGGCGGTGTACCAGGATGTGCAATGAATCAAGAGTGACATGTATGAAAAATTATGCATAGTGGCCTCGCCACAAATACAATGTCAACTACATGATCATGCATGGCAATATGACAATGATGAAGCGTGTCATAATAAACGGAATGGTGGAAAGTTGCATGGCAATATATCTCGGAATGGCTATGGAAATGCCATAATAGGTAGGTATGGTGGCTATTTTGAGGAAGGTATATGGTGGGTGTAAGGTACCGGCGAAAGTTGCGCGGTACAAGATGGGCTAGCAATGGCGGAAGGGTGAGAGTGTGTATAATCCATGGACTCAACATTAGTCATAAAGAACTCACATACTTATTGCAAAAATCTACAAGTCATCAAAACAAGGTACTACACGCATGCTCCTAGGGGAAGGGTTGGTAGGAGTTAACCATCGCGCGATCCCGACCTCCACACAAAGGATGACAATCAAAGAAATACCTCATGCTTCAAATTTGTCACACAATGGTTACCATACGTGCATGCTATGGGACATGCAAATCTCTGATAACCCACAAATGTAGGGGATCGCAACAGTTTTCGAGGGTAAAGTATTCAACCCAAATTTATTGATCCGACACAGGGGAGCCAAAGAATACTCTTAAGTATTAGAAGCTGAGTTGTCAATTCAACCACACCTGGAAACTTAGTATCTGCAGCAAGGTAGTTTAGTAGCAAAGTAATATGATAGTGGTGATAGCAGCAATAAAAGTAACGGTAGTGTTTTTGTAGTTTTTGTTATAGTAGCAGAGGAAAGTAAATAAGCAACAAGCAATATGTGAAAAGCTCGTAGGCATTGGATCGGTGATGGGAAATTATGTCGGATGCAATTCGTCATGTAGAAGGTATAACCTAGGGTGACACAGAACTAGCTCCAGTTCATCAATGCAATGTAGGCATGTATTCCGAATATAGTCATATGTGCTTATGGAAAAGAACTTGCATGACATCTTTTGTCCTACCCTCTCGTGGCAGCGGGGTCCTATTGGAAACTAAGGGATATTAAGGCCTCCTTTTAATAGAGTACCGGACCAAAGCATTAACACATAGTGAATACATGAACTCCTCAAACTATGGTCATCACCGGGAGTGGTCCCGATTATTGTAACTTCGGGGTTGCCGGATCATAACACATAGTAGGTGACTATAGACTTGCAAGATAGTGTCGGTGTATTTGGATAGACACCTATGGGATCACAAGAATCCCTACTACGGTTGCGGGGCGCGGGGTTGAGAGAAGAGCGGATCTAACGATCAGGACACGATTCCTTTACCCAGGTTCGGGCCGCAAAGATGCGTAAAACCCTACTCCTGCTTTGGTGGATTATATGTTGGTGTTCTTTAGCTAACGAGGAGCTCCAGAAGAGTCGTGAGGGGTTCCGAAAAGCCGAATCCTCCTCCTGGTCGCCTCGGGCCTCCTTTTATAGGGAAAAGGGGTTGCCACAGTGGCACACAGGAGGTGGAAAGGGTACAGTGATGCGAGGTTATCCCTCGCATTACAGGACAAGGTGCATTTAATGCGTCCAACTTAGGTGTCCTTGCTTTATCGGGGACGAGGGGAGACGCATGTCTTGTCCGTCGCCGCTCCTCCTCGTGTCGACACGCGCCCTGGCCAGCGGTGCCTGAGGTGCCATGTAGGCAGACAGGCAGCTAAGGTGGCGCAACGTCGGGTCTCCATGAAGATCTGTGCGTTGCCACGCAGGAGCCTGTCCAGCTGGTCGGGTCGGCAGCTGCGTGGGTCGGTGGAAACCCAGTTGGTGTGGGCTTGACGGTGGCCTCATGGGTGTCCTCGGCAAGGGACTTGCCGGGGCCCCGACAAGGGTCTTGCCGCGGCGCCTGCTATCATCCCCGGCAAGGTGCTTGCCGGGATCCTTGTGGACTTCCTTGGCTGGGATCCCGCCAAGGGTCGTCATCTTCTTATCTTGTATCTGATCTTGAAGGTCTTCACAAAGATCTGTATGCCACCACGGGGATATCTCCCGAATCCTCGCCCATGGGGGCGGTGGACTCAAGGGTGATTCGCTCCGTAGGCGCGGGGCGAGCTGCCGCGGCAAGGGTCTTGCCGGGGCTGCCAGAGCCAGCCCCGGCAAGGATCTTGCCTGGGGAAGGCGCTTCGTCCCTTTGCTCTTCGTGGTCTTGTTCTTGGCGTCGCTCCAGTCTCCATCAAGCTTCAGTCTTGCCCCGGCTTGCCTCCCTTGCCATGCTTGGTGCGATGGCGCCGTGGCTCAGACTGCCCGTGCACAGTCATAGGGGTACAAAAAGTGTACCCCTCTTTTTGTACACCGACAAGAGCCCCCGGGCCTGGGCCACACATAAGCGTGACACGTTGTTGGGCTAGGCCCAGAACGGTGCGCGGGCAGGCGGGGTGGTTCTCACCGTGGTATAATTTCCGCGCGATGCGCCTCCCACGGCCCGCGCGCGCGGCGCGGGGTGGAGGGGCGTGCGTGACGTGGGCGGCATGCGTGGGGCGGTTTCCGCACGCATGCGTCACGTCGCAGTAAATGCGAAAGGAGGCGGCCCGCGCCTTCCCCATAAAAAGGAATAACCGCGAGTGCGCTGCTCACTTCCTCCACTTTCCTCGTGCCTCTTCCAATCTCAGAGCCGCTGTTCCCTTTCTTCCTTCCTTCCGAAGCCTTCGCCGTCGTCCACCGCCGTTGCTTCACCATCCCCTCCCCTCAGCCTTCCCAATTAGCCGCCATGGCGTCCAAACCCGACAAGGGCAAAGGGGCGGCCAAGGGTGTCGGGCCTTCGGCGCCGCCGGAGGGCGTATTCATGGGGGATCGAACGAAGGCCACTATCTTCATCCCGTCGTCGGTCGATGTCTTCGAGCTCCGGGCCGTCTTCAAACCCCTTTGGGGGGCGGAGATGGGGGATCGGGTGAAGGGCTTGGGCCATCCGGCGACGCGCGTCGTTTCGGCCGCCTGCGCTCCGCCCAGCTCAAATCGGTACCCCTTCTTCGTTGATTATTTCTCTTGCGGGTTGTGTCCTCCCTTCTCCGATTTCTTCTGCGACATCATGCACACTTTTGGGTTCCATCTTTTGGATTTAACCCCAAATGTGGTGGCGTGCATGGCCTTCTTCGCGCACCTCTGCGAGGGCTTTGTCGGAGTGCAGCCCAACACGGCGCTCTTCTGCCACTACTTCATCCCTCGGATCCAGCCGGGAGCCTCGATCTCCGGAGGCATTGCCTGGATTCCGAGACTCAAGGTGGTGTACCCAGAGGGCGCCGTGAAGGAGAGGTGGGACGAATGGCGCGACCGGTGGTGCTGGATCGAGGAGGACGAGCCGCCCACGTTCTGCAAGGTCCGCTGGGTGCCGCCGGTCCGCGGCAGCGACTGGAGCAACGTCGACGCCGCCGACGGGAAGCTCGTTGTTGCTATCACTAGGATCGCCCGGCTTGTCCAAGCCGGACTCACCCTTGAGATGATCGGGGCGGATTTCATCCGCCGTCGGATCGCTCCGCTGCACCAAAAGGGGAGGCCGGCCTGGCTCTTCAGGAACCCGGCCGACGTCATGTGGCTCCGCACTGGCCTCAAGCACAATTTTACAGTGATGGGACATGCCCATTTCTGTTAGCGGCTCTTCCAGCTGGATGTGAGTCACGGCGGCGAGGTCGAGCGGACCGGCAAGGCCGCGAAGGCTGCCGCCAAGGCCGGCAAGGCCGTCAAGGGGCAGCTCTTCAAGCTGCCAGCGGGAGTGGTCCCGCTATGCAACATCGCGCCAGTCTGAAACCGTCGCCATGATGCCGGAATGTAGCGCGCACGGCCCCGTCCCGAGCTGGCAGGAGCCGGAGGACGAGGTCGTGCAGCAGTTCTTCGATTCCCTGGTCGAGGTGTGCGTCAATCCCGACGCCGAGCGGTGGCTCGTCAGGGACACCACCCCGGAAGAGCTGGACTACATCGCCGCCAGGGCGAAGGAGGCGCAGCTCATCAAGGAGGCCGGCAGCGCCGAAGGTATGGAAGACTAGGATGCCGCGACTGCGGAGGAGGAGGAGTTCGCCCAGTGGGCAGCGGCTGCCGGAGAAGCTAGCCGCGCCAGCACCGGGGCCCCATTGGTTGAGGACGCGGCCGACGAGTCGTCATCGTCTGAGGATGTGGCGGCTGGCCCGGCGCCAACCAGGGGAAGAGGGCGAGTCTCGCGGCGGGCCTGCTCTGGCGAGCCGGTCCGGCCCGGCAAGACTGCGCAGCCTCAATTGGCCCTGGAGGAGTCCGGGCGCCTCACGAGGGCCACGTCGGCGAAGAAGTCGACGAAGGTCGCCGAGAAGAAGAAAGCGGCAGCTCCCTCTCCGTCGAGGCGCGCACGAACTTCGCTTCCTCCTTCGCCTCCCCCGGCAGACGTCGATTCGGAGGGCGATGCAGAGCTCCCCTTCGACCTCGGGCCCCTCAGCCCGAAGAGGAAGAGGAAGACGGTAGAGGAGGAGGAGATGGACGATGAGTACGTATTTCACGCTTTATCGTCATCCCCATCTCTCTTGATCATGCCACTCATCTTGACTTGTTCTTGCTTCTTCAGGGACGCAGAGACGTTGGCCCAGAGGGTGAAGAGGGCCAAGGCTTCAGCGAGCGTCTAGCCCCCGGCCGGGGCTACAGAGACACCACTGGTGGTGTTGAGCAGCTCCGACGGCAGCCCCCGGCACAGCCCCCAGCGTAAGTCCGCCAACCTTTTCCTCGCTCGACATGCAGTAGGCGTTAGATGCTGAAGGCGTCGACCTTGCCGGTTCTGTAGGACGGGAGCAGCAGCAGGAGGAGCCGCAGGGGCCCACTCCCAACACGCCACCCCCATCGACCACGCTGCCACGAGGGGCGTCCCCGGCAAGGGCACCAAGCATGGAGCCCACACGCATGGAGGAGGAGGAGGACTTGGGCGCTGGTGACCCGCCCCCGGCGTCCGACGCCGGTGGGGAGGGAACTTCCGCTGCACAGCCCGGTGCTGGTGAGTCGCCCGCTTTTCGCCTTTGCCTTTCCCTTGTGCTTTTTCTTGACTTCATTTCCCCCGTCACGGCCCAAGCCCTCCTCCAACGGATGTGGAGGACGTGGACGCCGTCATCAAGGAGGTCGCTGAGGAGGCCGCGGCGGAGGCTGACGAGATCGCTGTCGAGGAGGCCGCCGGGGCCGCCGTGGACGAGACTGCCGAGGACGCCGCCAAGGGTGCCGCCGAGGGCGCTGACGGTGGGCCTTCCGGGGAGGCCGGCAAGGCCAAAGCCGAGGAGGTGGTGGCTGATGACCAGCCCTCTTCCTCCGCGACCCCGGGCCCCGGCAAGTATCTGAAGGTGAGCGACAACCTCTTCGTCCATCTTGCCGGGACGTCAAGCTCCCGGGCGCCTGCCGGGAAGGAAGTCTTTGACGGCGAGGCCTTCGCCGCCGCCGGGCTCGAGGTTGTTGATGAACCGAGCGTTGGCGGCAACGGCTCCCTAGAGGAGCAGCTCTTCCGGGCCATGGGGGCCAACTTCCAAAAGCTCCAGGCGCTCTACCGCGCCCGTTTGGACAAGGTTAAGTCCAGAATGGCGGCGGTGGACGAGGCGGAAGCGGACTTCCAGGCGCGCGTCGCTGAGGCACAAACCTGGTTCCACCAGTCCCGCAAGGAGCAGAGGGCCTCCCAGGAAGATCTGGCCCAGCACAACGTGGAGCTCACCATGAAGATAGCCGCCATCAAGAAGGCCCAGGAAGAGGCGGCGAATTCGGCTGCCGCGGCGGAGGCCGCCCGGAACCAGCATCAAGCCGCCCTCGATTCCCAAGAGGAAGACCTCTCCACGCGTGAGGCGAAGCTTGCCGCGACACTCCACGGCAAGGATGAGGAGCTTGAGGCTCTTGTCGAGCGACGGACTCACGAGTTGGGGCAGAAGCACAAGGAGGCGCTTGATGCCCAGGCTCTGGCTCACGCCGGCAAGATACAAGAGCTGGAAGTGGAACGGGACGGGCTGAAGGAGCAGGCCCTCAGGCTGTGTGACGAGAAGACCAGACTCAACTGCGCCTTGACAGAGGCGCATGGAGTGGTCATCAGCAAGACTGGGGAGCTCTCCGAGACGCAAAGCTCCATCAGAGATCTCAGGCTGAGGCTAGAGAATCTCGAGAAGACGTTGGCGGAGAGCTCTGCTCGGGAGGGGGCCTTGGCCAAGAGCCTGGAGGTGGAGAAGCAGCTGCGGGCAGACGAGGGCGCCTCCCACCAAGAATACGTGGTGGAGGAGAACAGGCGGATCAGCCTGCTGGAGGACATCCTCGGCAGGGTTACCTCACAGTTGGCCCTCATGGGGGTGCCGAACGTGAGGTATGCTCCTGAATGGAGCGGGTCCGTCAACGCTAAGCTGACCCTATTCTTCGAGGGCGTCCTCATCGCCTTGACTGATATTCACTCCAACAGAATGGCCACGCTTGCCGGGGAGGCCCGGCGGCTCTGCCGGGGAGTCATGACCAAGGTCCTCACCAAGGTGGCATTCTGGAACCCCGCCCTCGACTTCGAAGCCGCGATGGACAGCTTGCCGGAGGATGCCAACCTCACGGCGCTCAAGGAGCGCATCAAGCCTGTCATCAGCCGCATTGACGAAATCAAGAGGGTGGAGGGCCAGCGCCGGGATTAGATATCCCGTTCTTCTTTGCCGCTGCGAGTTCATGCCCAAGACAAATTTTATCTTTAGTTAGAACCGCAGCGATGGCATGATGTAATATAACTTTGAAATATCTTCAGAATCATGCATGTTATTTTCCTGTTTGCTGCATCCCTGTGTTTCCACCCTATGTTAACTGGGTAGGCTTGCCGGCGCGAAATACCCAAAGCGGCGTCTAGGGGACGGGTCCCCATTGGCCTGCCAGGTGAGCGTGCTGCCGGGTTTGTCACCTTGCCGCTCTTAACGCAGCCACATGAACTGTCGACTTTGACTCGAGTCAGAGTCGAGAACTTTGTTAATTGCGGAAGGGTCTGCCACCTTGCCGCTCCCAACGCAGCCGCTCGAACTGTCGAGTTTGACTCGAGTCAGAATCGAGAGCTTTGTCAATTGCGGAAGGCTACCCTACCGTTTCAACGCAGCCGTTTGAACTGTTGAGCTGACTCGAAACAGAACAAGGCGTTGCGGATCGGGAAGGGCCCCATCCGCGTGCAAGTTTCTTTTTACACAAGGAATGACAGCTCCGAGGATAATAACTTTAAATGATAGGATAGAAATATCCAAAGTTCGATGTAACCTAGCTTTTATTTGCAGCCGCTCGAAAGCAAGTCTTCTGGCTTTCTCAAAGGGCCACGAAGACGAGAGAGCGTCAGGCCGATCACCAGAGCCGATTCTCACAACTGCGCCCCCCTACCTGGCGCGCCAAAGATGTCGGTGTATTTGGATCGACACCTATGGGATCACAAAAATTGCTACTATGGTTGCGGGGCGCGGGGTTGAGAGAAGAGCGGATCTAACGATCAGGACACGGTTCCTTTACCCAGGTTCGGGCCGCAAAGATGCGTAAAACCCTACTCCTGCTTTGGTGGATTACAGGTTGGTGTTCTTCAGCTAACGAGGAGCTCCAAAAGAGTCGTGAGGGGTTCCGAAAAGCCGAATCCTCCTCCTGGTCGCCTCGGGCCTCCTTTTATAGGGAAAAGGGGTTGCCACAGTGGCACACAGGAGGTGGAAAGGGTACAGTGATGCGAGGTTATCCCTCGCATTACAGGACAAGGTGCATTTAATGCGCCCAGCTTAGGTGTCCTTGCTTTATCGGGGATGATGGGAGACGCCCGTCTTGTCCGTCGCCGCTCCTCCTCGTGTCGACACACGCCCTGGCCAGCGGTGCCTGAGGTGCCATGTAGGCAGACATGCAGCTGAGGTGGCGCAATGGCGGGTCTCCACGAAGATCTGTGGGTTGCCACGCAGGAGCCTGTCCAGCTGGTCGGGTCGGTAGCTGCGTTGGTTTGTGGAAACCCAGTTGGTGCGGGCCTGACGATGGCCCCGTGGGTGTCCTCGGCAAGGGCCTTGCCGGGGCCCCGGCAAGGGTCTTGCCGCGGCGCCTGCTGTCATCCCCGGCAAGGTGCTTGCCGGGGGCCTTGTGGACTTCCTTGGCTGTGATCCCGCCAAGGGTCGTCGTCTTCTTATCTTGTATCTGATCTTGAAGGTCTTCACAAAGATCTGTATGCCACCACGGGGATATCTCCCGAATCCTCGCCCCATGGGGGCGGTGGACTCAAGGGTGATTCGCTCCGTAGGCACGGGGCGAGCTGCCGCGGCAAGGGTCTTGCCGGGGGAAGCCGCTTCGTCCCTTTGCTCTTCGTGGTCTTGTTCTTGGCGTCGCTCTAGTCTCCATCAAGCTTCAGTCTTGCCCTGGCTTGCCTCCCTTGCCATGCTTGGTGCGATGGCGCCGTGGCTCAGACTGCCCGTGCACAGTCATAGGGGTACAAAAAGTGTACCCCTCTTTTTGTACACCGACAGATAGGATCAAGAACACACATATATTCATGAAAACATAATAGGTTCAGATCTGAAATCATGGCACTCGGGCCCTAGTGACAAGCATTAAGCATAGCAAAGTCATAGCAACATCAATCTGAAAACATAGTGGATACTAGGGATCAAACCCTAACAAAACTAACTCGATTACATGATAGATCCCATCCAACCCATCACCGTCCAGCAAGCCTATGATGGAATTACTCATGCACGGCGGTGAGCAGCATGGAATTGGTGATGGAGGAAGGTTGATGATGATGATGGCGACGATCTCCACTCTCCGGAGCCCCGAACGGACTCCAGATCAGCCCTCCCGAGAGAGATTAGGGCTTGGCGGCGGCTTCGTATCGTGGAATGCAGAGCACCTTTAAAGATCAAGGACTAACTAGACATTGTAATTCATGGTAAAAGAGATCCAATCATGATCATACTCAATGCAAATTAATAGTAATACATGCAAATGACAGAGGTGCTCTCCTACTGGTGCTCTTTTGTAAGAGGATGATGACTCTGCATAAAATTAAATTGATAGGCCCTTCGCAGAGGGAAGCAGGGATTTGTAGAGGTGCCAGAGCTCGATTTTTAAATAGAGATGAATAACATTTTGAGCGGTATAGTTTCATTGTCAACATAACAACCAAGAATCTCGATATCTCCCATGCGACGCACATTATAGGCAGTTCCCAAACAAAATGGTAAAGTTTATACTCCCCCAACCACCAACAAGCACACTCCACGGCTATCCGAGTCCATGGGGTACCGTCCAAACAAGCAACAACCCTGGGGGAGTTTTGTTTAATTATTATGATTTTGAGCATGGGACTGGGCATCCCGGTTACCAGCCATTTTCTCATGAATGATGAGCGGAGTCCACTCATCATGAGAATAACCCACCTAGCATGGAAGATATAGACAATTCTAGTTGATACATGAGCTGTTCGAGCATACAAAACAGAATTTCATTTGAAGGTTTAGAGTTTGGCACATACAAATTTACTTGGAACGGCAGGTAAATACCGCATATAGGAAGGTATGGTGGACTCATTGGAATAACTTTGGGGTTTATGGAAGTGGATGCACAAGCAGTATTCCCACTTAGTACAGGTGAAGGCTATAAAGAGACTGGGAAGCGACCAGCTAGAGAGCGACAACAGTCATGAATATGCATTAAAATTAATCAACAGTGAATGCAAGCATGAGTAGGATATAAATCACCATGAACATAAATATCGTGGAGGCTATGTTGATTTTGTTTCAACTACATGCGTGAACATGTGCCAAGTTAGATCACTTAAATCGTTCAAAGGAGGATACCACCCCATCATACCACATCACAACCATTTTAATATCATGTTGGCACGCAAGATAGACCATCATAAACTCTCAGCTAATTAAGCATGGCATAAGCAGTTATGATCTCTAATTGTCATTGCAAGCATGTTTCATTCATAACAAGCTGAATCAGGAACGATGAACTATCATATTCACAAAAACAAGAGAGGTCGAGTTCATACAAGCTTTTCTCATCTCAATTAGTTCATCATATATCATCCTTATTGCCTTTCACTCGCACGACAGAATGGTGTGGATAATAATAATAGTGCACGTGCATTGGACTAAGCTGGAATCTGCAAGCTTTTAATACAATAGAGAAGACAAGGTAATATGGCTCAAGGTTAAATCAACAATAAAGCATATGAGAGCCACTAAGCATTTTAATCATGGTCTTCTACTCTTGACCCCCAAAGAAAAGAAAAGAAGCTATTTACACGGGAAAGCTCCCAACAAACAAAAGAAGAGCGAGAAATCTTTTTGGGTTTTTCTTTTAGTTACTACTACAAGGAAAGAAAGTAAACTAGCTAGAACCTATGGCAAATATTTTTTGTTTTTCTTAAGGTTTTTCTAGCACACGAGAAAAAGACTAAGAAAAAGAAATGAAACTAAACATGGATGGTACAATGAAAGAGTGTGAGCACCGACAACTAGAATGAGTGTGTGAACATGAATGTAAAGTCGGTGAGAAACACATACTCCCCCAAGCTTAGGCTTTTGGCCTAAGTTGCTCTATGGCCAGAATTGGCCTGACGGATATCCAAAGTCGTAGTTGGGGTTGTTCTGAGATGCAACAGCTACTGCATGCTGAGCTGCAGCTCGAAGGCGGGTTGCTTCTGTCATATTATAATACGCATTTGCCTCCTCCATAGTTATAGTGTATCTCCCTTTTGCCTGAAAGTCAAACAAAGTAGGGTCAGGAAGAACAATAGGGATGGCATGCTGCCTGTTAAAGATTAATCGATATTTGAGGGATTGAACATCCCTCTCTATAAACCGGTGACTAGTCATGGCTTGGTGAATGGTGCTTTGAGCAAGGAGATAGAAAATGGCAGCAAGATGAGTTAGAACTCGTGGTTGAGCTGGTTAGTTATTTTTTTGGGAGGAAGAAGAAGAGTATGGGTGTAGGAATAAGTGGAGGGGGGCCACGTGGGGCCCATGAGGCAGGGGGCGCGCCCTGGCAGGGAGCTCGCCCTGACAGGGGGGCGCGCCCTGGACCCTCGTGGCTAGGTGCTGGCTCCCCTCGCTGTGTGTTCTGTGCCATATTTTCTCAAATATTATAGAAAAAAATCATATTTCATTTTCAGGGCATTTGGAGAACTTTTATTTTCGAGGTATTTTCATATTGCAAGGATAAGTCTGGAAACAGACAGAAAATACTATTTTTGCTTTATTTATTCTAATTAACAGAAAGTAAAAGGAGGGTATAGAAGGTTGTGTTATCTAGATTCACCTATCCCATGCTCATCAAAAGGAATCCATTAACAAGGTTGATCAAGTCTTATTAATAAACTCTTTCCGAATTACATGAAACCGGATAATTTTCGAATAACACTAGGTTACCTCAATGGGGATATGTATGTCCCCGACAGTAAGAATGGCATATGTCTTCTTGATAGTAGGAAGAGGAAATTCAAAACCTCCAATAGCAATAGTTGAAAATTTTCCAATATAATTGATACTGTGTACCTGAGGTTGTTTCCTCGGAAAGTGTACTATATGCTCATTACCATTGAGATGAAAAATGTCATTGCCTTTGTTGCAATCAATAACAGCCCCTGCAGTATTCAAAAAGGGTCTTCCAAGGATAATAGACATACTATCGTCCTCAGGAATATCAAGTATAACAAAGTGTGTTAGAATAGTAACATTTGCAACCACAATAGGCACATCCTCACAAATACCGACAGGTATAGCAGTTGATTTATTAGCCATTTGCAAAGATATTTCAGTAGGTGTAAACTTATTCAAGTCAAGTCTACGATATAAAGAGAGAGGCATAACACTGACACCGGCTCCAAGATCACATAAAGCAGTTTTAACATAGTTTCATTTAATGGAGCAAGGTATAGTGGGTACTCCTGGATCTCCTAGTTTCTTAGTTATTCCACCTTTAAAAGTGTAATTGGCAAGCATGGTGGAAATTTCTACTTCGGGTATCTTTCTTTTGTTGGTAATAATATCTTTCATATACTTAGCATAAGGATTTGTTTTGAGCACATTAGTCAAACGCATACACAAGAAGACAAGTCTAATCATTTAAGCAAAGGCTCACAATCCTCATCATCCTTTTTCTTGGATGGTTTAGGAGGAAAAGGCATGGTTTTCTGAACCCATGGTTCTCTTTCCCTATCATGCTTCCTAGCGACAAAGTCTCTCTTATCACAACGTTGATTCTTTGATTGTGGGTTATCAAGATCAACAGCAGGTTCAATCTCTACATCATTATCATTGCTAGGTTGAGCATCATCATGAACATCGTCATTTATATTATCACTAGGTTCATGATCATTACCAGATTGTGTCTCAGCATCAGAAACAGATATATCATTGGGATTCTCAGGTATGTTAGCTACAGGTTCACTAGAAGCATGCAAAGTCCTATCATTTTTCTTTTTCCTTTTCTTAGAAGAACTAGGTGCATCTAAATTAGCTCTCTGAGAATCTTGCTCAATTCTCTTAGGGTGGCCCTCAGGATACAAAGGTTCCTGAGTCATTCTGCCACCTCTAGTCACAACTCTAATGGCATTGTCATTATTCTTACTATTTAATCCATTAAGCAAATCATTTGGAGCTTTAAGTACTTGTTGTACTTGAGTGGTCACCATAGAAGCATGTATACTAATGAGTTTCAGTTCACCTTTAGCTCTATACAGATAATCACTCAAGCGTTCAATCATATAAGCATCGTGTTGTAATTGTCTACCAACATAAGCATTGAAGTTTTCTTGCTTCACAATGAAATTGTCAAACTCATCTAAGCATTGGCTAGCAGACTTATAACGAGGGATATCACCTTCATCAAATCTATAAAGAGAATTTACCTTTACTACCTGTGTCGGGTTATCAAGATCATGTATTTCTTCAATAGGTGGTAAATTCTTAACATCTTCAGCTTTAATACCTTTTTCTTTCATAGATTTCTTTGCCTCTTGCATATCTTCAGGACTGAGAAATAGAACACCTCTTTTCTTCGGAGTTGGTTTAGGGGCTGGTTCAGGAAGTGTCCAATTATTTTCATTGGCCATCATATTATTCAATAGTAATTCAGCTTGATCAACTATTCTTTCCGTGAAAACACAACCAGCACAACTATCCAGGTGGTCTCTGGAAGCATCGGTTAGTCCATTATAAAAGACATCAAGTATATCATGCATCTCAAGAGGATGATCAGGCAAAGCATTAAATAATTAGAGAAGCCTCCCCCAAGCTTATGGGAGACTCTCTTCTTCAATTTGCACAAAGTTATATATTTCCTGTAAGGCAGCTTGTTTCTTATGAGCGGGAAAATATTTAGCAGAGAAGTAATACATCATATCCTGGGGACTACGCACACAACCAGGATCAAGAGAATTAAACCAAGTCTTAGCATCACCCTTTAATGCAAAAGGAAATAGCTTAAGGATATAGTAGTAACGAATCTTTTCATCATTGGTAAACATGGTGGCTATATCATTCAACTTAGTAAGATGTGCCACAACAGTTTCAGATTCATAGCCATGGAAAGGATCAGATTCCACCAAAGTAATTAACTCAGGATCAACAGAGAACTCATAATCCTTATCAGTAACACAGATAGGTGAAGTAGCAAAAGCAGGGTCATATTTTATTCTAGCATTCAAGGACTTTTCTTTCAGCTTAGGTAATAATTTCTTAAGATCATATCTATCGTTGCAAGCAAGAAAGTCTCTAGTAGTTTCTTTATCCATAACATAACCCTCAGGAACAACAGGCAATTCATATCTATTGGGAGAAGCTTCATCATCACTTTCATAAATATTATCAGTTTCAATATTTGCATTCTCCCTAACCTTAGCAATTTGTTCATCTAGAAATTCACCTAGTGGCACATTATTATCAAGCATAGAAGTAGTTTCATCATACATAGCAGAAGTGGCATCATCAAGAACATACGACATATCATATTCAATAGCATGAGTAGGTGTTGCAAATTTACCCATAACAGAAGGAGAATCAAGTGCAGAGCTAGATGGCAGTTCCTTACCTCCCCTCGTAGTTGAGGGTAAGATCTTGGTCTTTGAGTCCTTCAAATTCTTCATAGTGATCAACATATGTAAATCCCAAGTGACTTAAAGAATAGAGCTATGCTCCACGGCAACGGCGCTAGAAAATAGTCTTGATAACCCACAAGTGTAGGGGATTGCAACCGTTTTCGAGGGTAAAGTATTCAACCCAAATTTATTGATCCGACACAAGGGGAGCCAAAGAATACTCTTAAGTATTAGCAGCTGAGTTGTCAATTCAACCACACCTGGAAACTTAGTATCTATAGCAAGGTAGTTTAGTAGCAAAGTAATATGATACCGGTGGTAGCAGCAATAAAAGTAACGGTAGTGTTTTTGTAGTTTTTGTAATAGTAGTAGTGGAAAAGTAAATAAGCAACAAGCAATATGTGAAAAGATTGTAGGCATTGGATCGGTGATGGGAAATTATGTCAGATGCAATTCATCATGTAGAAGTTATAACCTAGGGTGACACAAAACTAGCTCGAGTTCATCAATGCAATGTAGGCATGTATTCCGAATATAGTCATACGTGCTTATGGAAAAGAACTTGCATGACATCTTTTGTCCTACCCTCCCATGGCAGCGGGGTACTATTGGAAACTAAGGGATATTAAGGCCTCCTTTTAATAGAGTACCGAACCAAAGCATTAACACATAGTGAATACATGAACTCCTCAAACTATGGTCATCACCGGGAGTGGTCCCGATTATTGTCACTTCGGGGTTGCCGGATCATAACACATAGTAGGTGACTATGGACTTGCAAGATAGGATCAAGAACACACATATATTCATGAAAACATAATAGGTTCAGATCTGAAATCATGGCACTCGGGCCCTAGTGACAAGCATTAAGCATAGCATAGTCATAGCAACATCAATCTCAGAACATAGTGGATACTAGGGATCAAACCCTAACAAAACTAACTCGATTACATGATAGATCCCATCCAACCCATCACCTTCCAGCAAGGCTACGATGGAATTACTCACGCACGACAGTGAGCATCATGGAATTGGTGATGGAGGAAGGTTGATGATGATGATGGCGACGATCTCCACTGTCTAGAGCCCCGAACGGACTCCAGATCAGCCCTTCCGAGAGAGATTAGGGCTGTGCGGCGGTTCCGTATCATAAAACGCGATAATTCTTCCTCTCTGATTTTTTTCTCCCCAAAAGTGAATATATAGGATCTGGGGATATGTCGGTGGAGAACTAGGGGGCCCACGAGGCAGGGGGCGCGCCCTAGGGGGGCGCCCCCACCCTCGTGGACAGGGTGTGGGCCCCCTAGTCTAGATCTTCTTGCAGGTATTTTTTATATTTTCGAAAATAATTCTCCGTGGATTTTCAGTTCATTCCGAGAACTTTTTATTTCTGCATAAAAACAACACCATGGCAATTATGCTGAAAACAGCGCCAGTCCGGGTTAGTTCCATTCAAATCATGCAAGTTAGAGTCCAAAACAAGGGCAAAGGGTTTGGAAAAGTAGATACGTTGGAGACGTATCAATCTCATCACAAGTATTTCTCAAATTCACAACCACTCTACTAGCATGGCTCTAATATCACCATCCTCATATCTCAAAACAATCATCAAGCATCAAACTTCTCATAGCATTCAATGCACTTTATATGAGAGTTTTTATTACACTCTTCTTGGATGCCTATCATATTAGGACTAATTTGATAGCCAAAGCAAATTACCGTGCTATTCTAAAGGACTCTCAAAACAATATAAGTGAAGCATGAGACCACAGTGCTATAAAAAGATATAAGTGAGGCACTAGAGCAAAATTATCTAGCTCAAAAGATATAAGTGAAGCACATAGAGTATTCTAATAAATTCCGATTCATGTATCTCTCTCCCAAAAGGTGTGTACAGCAAGGATGATTGTGGTAAACTAAAAAGCGAAGACTCAATTCATACAAGACACTCCAAGCAAAACACATATCATGTGGTGAATAAAAATATAGTCTCAAGTAAAGTTACCGATAGACAAAGAAGAAAGAGGGGATGCCTTCCTGGGGCATCCCCAAGCTTAGGCTTTTGGTTGTCCTTCAATTTTACCTTGGGGTGCCTTGGGCATCCCCAAGCTTAGGCTCTTGCCACTCTTTATTCCATAGTCCATCAAATCCTTACCCAAAAACTTGAAAACTTCACAACACACACTACAAGAAATATGTCAACTTGTGACCTTGACTATTGGTCACTGAATGGTCATTATTTTCCATTTGTGACCTTTTTGTGACCAAAAATAGATGGTCAAAAGCTAGCCGTCGTAAACTGAAATTAATGACCTTTCTTCTGGAATGGTCAAAGACGTTTATGACCAAAAAAAGGTCATTGATTCTACGACCTTCTGTTTTGGTCGCTAGCTATCTGCCCAGGCCACGTCGGATCCGACGTGGCAATATAATGTGGCAAAATTGCGACCAATTGAAAAGGTCGTTGATAAGATTCAGCCTGGTCCAATTTGACACTTTCTTTGGGCCGAGCCCAACAACTCAGCCCATTTGTGTTTTTTCTCATATTAATTTTGGTCAAGTAGATGGGCCAAGCCCAACAGTTCAGCCTCGTTATTTTTGGGCCTAGGCCTTTTTATTTTCTTGGCCTTCACCTTTTCACAATTGTTTTTAAGCGATTTTTTTCATTTTTCCTGAATTGTTTGATTTGTGGCCTTTTTAGGGCCCAAATAGTATTTGTTTCATTTCTGATGTATCAACAATTAAGGATCATCACCTCAAAAAAAGATCAATATTTCCAATATTTCAATCACACAATTTTTCACAAATGACGTCCAAAATGAGTATATTATATATATTACAATCGTGCGATAGTTCACATCATCCAGGAATTTAAAACACCCAGGAAGTGCAAACACCTAGGAACATTTAGGAACATCTATGAAGTAAACAAACGCCAAGGAACACCCAGGAACATCTATGAAGTAAACACCGAGGAACATAAAACTAGCTACAAAGATGAAGTGTTCCCTTCTTCGAACTTCTTCATCCTAGAGATCCTGTAGAAGAGAGGAAATTATCATTATCATGGCTGCCAATGAAAGCAATATCTTCTAACAAAGAACAACTAGGAAAAGAATAATGAACAAAATAATAAACAGATACACAAGCAGCTAGGAGTCGATCTTGAAGCATGAGAGCATGGATAACAGTAGCAACACTAACGTAAGCAACAAATTGAACACCAAACATTAGTATACTGCTGCTGAGGCATTAGTGTAATGAACAGAATAATAAATAGATCTTGAAGCATTAGTATACTGCTGCTGAGGCCAAAACCAAACAAATGCAATGGCAACACTATCGTAAGCAGCAAAGTAGATCTGCCCACTATCATACAATACTATCTTACAATGCAATGGCAACACTAACGTAAGCAGCAAATCAACAAAGTAGATCTGCCCACTATCCGCCTAAGCAAACACAGAAGTACAATGCTTGACATACATGTGTGCACCAAGAAAAACAGGCAATGCAAACAATAACTCTGGGAGTAAAAAGAACATAAATAATACAACAATCTCTGAACACCTAGGTAGTAACTAGACTGGTTGCTTGCTGTTCATGAGTGTCAACCATCAGCATGTGTGTACATCAAAAAGAAAACAATAGGATTCATCTTGCCCATATACAACAATCAGCAAACATCTAACAGCATTAAATCACCGCAAAAAAAAGTCCAAAATTACCAAGAGGTTGCATTCTAACAAAATTGACAACAAATTCCATGTACATAAATAATATGACTAACACTAACCAGTATGTGTTAATGGAGTGACAAAAAATTTCTCACTAGCTGGGAGTTATTGGTATATAGTGTTCTGACATGTGCAACTCTAACTAAACTGATCATAGAAGTGGAAAGACCTACAAGAACAAGTTTAATCAGAATCCAGCCATATAAAATTTTAAGCGCCATCATAACAGATCTACAAAAACAAACCATGATCATCATGCATCAGGATTTACGGTTCTAGCAAAACAACAAAGAGATAAGAGAAAAGATAATTGCTGGGAGTATATCAAAAGTCCCAGAAATTCACATCTCCTAAGGAGCAGAAGCAGGGATAAGAGAGCATGCATGCATGCCTAGATCCTGAATCCTTGCTTCTTCCAACTTCGACCTAAAGCTCACGTCGAAACATGAATGAAGGCAATCATCTGCATGTTGTAAAACAAAATGGTTATGAACTCAGCAGTACATACCAAAACACCACATTAAACTTGTACATCAGTACATACCAAAATACAACATTACCTTGTTCAGGAGTGCATACCAAAATACTACAGTAAACATGTACAACAATACTACCGAAATACTCTGCATTAATATAGTGGAACCTACACAATTTCCACCATATATATGAATGAGTCAGAAACAAAACTAGAGTTGAACTACCCAGCCTCATACATACATACATACATACAGGAGCAAAATTTGATTACACAAGAAGGTAGCTGGAGTGGTGGTGGGAGAAATGAAAATTGGCGGCCACGGCTCAGCGATGAGAGGAGCTCAACATTGATGTTTCGCAAAATAGGAATTTCATTAATTTGAGAGTGGGTTTTAGTAGCTCAAGCTAAGTTAAGTTAAGCACTTAGTTAAGTTAAGCCAATAGAGTAGATAATAACATCACTGGCAACAATTAATACAGTTTGGATCAAGTCTCAAGCATAATACAGTACAGATTAGTCCAGTTTATACTCCTCTTTTAGAGGTACATATTATAGCTAATCGGAGCTAATGTCCATGAGTATTTGCAAATGATACAACATCATGGAGTAGGATAACATGTTTAGCAGTACAGGTTATATAGTAAGCAAGCAAGCAATTTGGCAAGCTATGTTGCAAGATAATTGTTGTGTTGCTAACAATCACCATGTAAGAATGCTTCGTTGTACTAATACATGCACATCAAGTGAGAGTGGTGTTCTTTTCTTACCACAGTGGCACAAGTGAGACGATGCTCGATTCACCCCGCTTCTCCACAAGACTTGACCAGGAGCACGCATCCTCAAAGGAACCAGCTGCGTTGCTTGCTCCTTTTGCTCAGCTCCTTGCTGCGGAGGACGGCCGAGACTTAGATGCGGAGCTCCCTGGGGGCTGGGTGTCACCTGCTCCCTCTCATTGTAAGTTGTAATCAGGTGCAGGCTCACTGGGCGATTCATGAAAGGGAAGTTCTCAAGCTTGACAATCTCGTTGTCCAACAAGTTAATCGTGTCAAACTGGTTATGTTATCAAAAAAGGAACAACGACAGTTATAAACACATCTAGAGAAGGACCTGGAGCAACTATAAACAATTCAAAATGAGATTAAAAGAACCCTATGATTTCAATTTCAAATCAAGCTAAACAGTTTAAATATTAAGCCATCTGTAATACAAAAATCGCCAAGAGGTGTGTCACTGATGGTAGAGTCAGTACAAGAAAGTAGGCTGGTAACACAATAACAAGCCACACATAAAATTGTCATGCCCTGGACAACTACATAGAAGAAAGCAAAAGTAACCAGAATAGTAGAGGTGTGGTGATCAAGTATATAAACACTCCTAGCAGCTACTTATATAAACACTCCTAGTAGCAAAGTATTTTTATGGCAAGGAAAGGCTCCCAGCTTCACCACCCCCAGGATATGCATTCAAACAAGAATTTATTAGTGAAGATAAAAAAGAGCGCCCCCCCTGCTTTTTGCTGGAGCTGCAGTAGCCTAGCTTAGCTTCAAACAAGAATAACGACTTTGTAAGATATGTATGTCTGCCATAACCAAGCAAGCAGATTCAGTAGCTACTTAAACAAAATCCCAGTTCATGAATTCTTTCGTACAGTAACAATGACTAGTTGAAGGTTGTTGAGTAGTAGTAATATGCATCTACATTTACATAAGTTAGGCTCGGATAATTCCCTTGAAGAAGTTGTATTGACACCCACACATAGATATCTCAAGGCAAATTCTAACTATATTTGTGGGTTTCAGCTAAAAAGGGAAACAACAACAACAATGAGCATCAATGTCACTGAAATACTAATAATCATGCTTGCTGCCTTTCCTGATGATCAGCCGGAGGTTGCTTCTCACCACACAAGTACCTGTCGCCATGGCACCTGCCCTGTACCGTGGTCACTCGGAGTTGCCGAACAGCCAAAGCACTTCGTGCTCCCGCTCGTCCCAGAAACTGCAAGATGACTGAAAACAGTCAAATATTAAGATTCTTAATCATTCTGATATATATAACAAATATGTGATGCGAATTTGATAAAAGGTAAGAAATGCTACATGAACACCGCTAGGGTGGGCTACTCCTACTCCTACTCCACTATTGACCCAAAAACAGGGGGATACTTTGGAAACACTGTACTGTTCCTGCTGATATGTTGAGTCGAGTTTCTGAAACTGAATCTTGTTTGGTTCATTCGATAAGGAACGAAGTCAAGCCATGTATGATGCCAATTCCTATCTATTTGCATGAACAAGTTAGCTTCCTGTAAAAATAAATAAGTGAACAGCTTCCTATCTAGTATAACAGGAGTAGTACAGATTACAGAAGAAGTAAACCAAGTCGCCGATCGAACGACCGACGACCAAACAGGATGGAAAGCATGCATTTGATTGCGAGCACAATGTCGCTACCAGTACCACATCCGTACTTGATCGGTACTGCTGTATGATGGCCAAGTACCCCAACGACAGACTTGGAGGTCGACGAAAAAAATTGAGTCGCCAACGGGCGAGCATGGATAGCATCATTTGCCTCTGAGTGCGATGCGGGAGACGGTGACTAGACTGGCATATACATACCTCGGCATCACTATCTAGTGCATATCACGAACAGATCTGACATGACAAGCGAGAACGAACCAATGATAAAGGCGAGAGGGAGATGGATCTCATCTATCACCTGGGAGAGACGCCCGCTGCCAGTCGCAGTTGCCGGAGCCAAGGGAGCCGATGGCGCCGTCCCGTCCTGGTGGCCGGAGACCCTAGACATGCCACGCGCATGCCGGATCCGGCCAGCTTGATCGAGCGCCGTGCTCGTCGGCGAGCAAGCCAGCCGTGGTTGCTGGGCGGCGACGCCTCTATCTCCGGCGAGGCCGAGGCGGGCGGTGGAGAGCAGGGCCGATCGAGATCGGAGAGGGAGGGAGAGAGTTCGGGGTGGCGGCCGTGGGTGCGTGGGGGCTGGGGGTGAGGGAGATGTATCCGTGAAGTCCGCTGCCATGGCTTTCCGATCCACACGACCGTCACCGTGGTTTTGGATCTACGGGAAGGGGAGAGGATGGCAGCGGCGGCGTATGGATCTGGGAGAGAGAGGAGGGGAAGTCGTGCGGGGGACGAGTGGTGTCCGGGGGAGAGTGGGTGGGTGTGGGTGGGTGAGAGGGTGGACGTTGGATTCATCCGCCGTGGACGGCTCAGATTTCATAGAGTGGGGCGATCCGGGGGAGAGATCCTGATTGGTTCGATATTTTTGTCATTTAAAATAGTTTCTAAGTGCTAAAAACATAGTAAAATGTGAAGCAACTACCAGTATTATTTGGCAAAATGGCAGCACTAAAATTTTCACTCAAATTATACCACATTTTATGAATGATCACTAACTTTAATATATTTCCAATCTTTCTATCTATTTTTGGCCATTTAAACGGGTTCCTTCCGAATCAGCTGGAACTGGGTCAAATTTGAACTACACCTACTTCATATCATGCTCGTTATTTTTTACATAAATCATTTTAACATACACAAGTATATATTTCATCAGAGACGCACCAATAGTTTTGCAAGATTCTAGGTACGTAAATATCTATTTAA
The DNA here is from genome assembly GCA_902687465.1 of Secale cereale. Taxonomy (NCBI): domain Eukaryota; kingdom Viridiplantae; phylum Streptophyta; class Magnoliopsida; order Poales; family Poaceae; genus Secale; species Secale cereale. The sequence goes on along the minus strand of LR738710.1, from coordinate 171,855,231 downwards.
TCAGAGAAACATCAAAAGTTTTCCAATATTCAACCACTAGCTAGGAACGGTCATGCCCGCCGTTTTGACCGCATTTTGAAACGGGCATAAAAAATTCGAAACAAAAAATCAAAAAATTGGAAAACCTTCACATTGTGTCATTACATGTGACCAAGTTACCAGGAAAAATAATAAACTTGTAATACGATAATTATTTTGAAGAAGTGTTCTTAGAAACGAGCTATCATGTGTGGAGATCATTGGCTTTCAAGCCACACGATCAATCTTATGGCCACATTCATGGCATAGTTTGTTTAAATGATCTCATATTGTGCACAAGGGTGCATATTGGAATGGCAAACAATGTTTCCTAAGGAAGTTTTCATTTTTGTTGGATGAAAAAAATCAATTTTCATTTTTTGAGTGCCCAAAATGAGGTTTTTTTGTGAAAAACCTACCAAATAATTGTTGCAAAATTGGACCAGATCAATTTTATAAAATATACTAGGACATATTTAATGCACAATTGACCAAATAGTTGGGTGTCAAAAGTTTTTACCCACGTTTGGTGAAAAAGACAATTTTTCGCCGATTCAAGTGGAAGGGGTCAAATTTGAACTGCAGCTACCTCGTAGTTTGCTCTTTATTTTTTTCAAAAATCCTTTCTAGGTACGTAAATATCTATTTAATCAGAGAAACGTCGAAAGTTTTCCAATATTCAACCACTAGCTAGGAACGGTCATGCCCGTCGTTTTGATCGCATTTCGAAACAGGCGTAAAAAATTCAAAAACAAAATCAAAAAATTGGAAAACCTTTGCATTGTGCCATTATATGTGACCAAGTTTTTAGGAAAAATAATAAACTTGTAATACGAGAATTATTTTTAAAAAGTGTTCTCAGAAATGAGCTATCATGCGTGAAGATTCCTGGCTTTCAAGCCAAATGATCAATCTTATGGCCACATTCATGGCATAGTTTGTTCCAATGATCTAATATTGTGCAAAAGGGTGCATCTTGGAATGGCAAACAATGTTTCCTAAGGAAGTTTTCATTTTCTTTGGATGAAAAATTCATTTTCCATTTTTTTGAGTGCCCAAAATGAGTTTTTTTGTGAAGGCCATACCATATATTTGTTGCAAAATTGTACCAAATCATTTTTCTAAAATACTAGTCCATATTTAATGCACAATTGACAAAATGGTTGGGTGTCAAAAGTTTCAACCCATCTCTGGTGAAAAGACAAATTTCGGCCTCCAAGTGGAAGCAGGTCAAAATTGAACTGCAGCTGCCTTATAGATTGCTCTTTATTTTCTCCAAAAATCATTTCTAGTTACATAAGTATCTATTTAAGAAGAAATACATGGTTTGGTGGTGATACGTCGAGGTTTGGACGGTGGCCCAGGGCCCCAACTCCAAAGCGCGTAAACTCGCATGCCCACCGCGTGGTCTCCGCATGACCGTGGCGTTCCCATGCATTCTGGGTGGCCTAGACATGTCTAGTGGGTTGGCCACTCCCCAGGTAAGTGCTAGGAAGAAAATGACAACAAAAGACTCTCACGAGGAGATCGAACTATCCTCAAACATGAATTAGCAGCCAAGTGTTTGATTAGCGGTACAGGAAATGCACATGGCCAATGGTCCGGAAATGCATTGGATGGCAATTTTCAGCTCAGATGGAGGAGCGTAGATGGCACTTGCTTTGCAAAGTACCACATCGGGCAGAAATATGAATATTGAAGGTGGGCTCAAATGAATAAATGTATTGAGCTGAAATTTTGTGGAGTATGGTCACTTGGGCATAGGAAAACACTATAAATTTTTTATACCATTTGGATAATCCTAGCTTGTACTTCCTTCACAAAGCTTCTCTCTGGATTGAAACTTTGGAAATTTGCCGTGGAAGATTTAATAGGCAAATGGAGCTGAATATTGGCATGTGGCAATGATTTGGATATGGAAGATTTACCAAAAAGTTTGAGGGCAATAGGAGTGGTATAGATAGCACTTGCTTTGCAATGTGCCAATCTGGACAGAAAATAAAAAATTAAAGCTGGGCTCACATAGATGATTTGATTGAGCTACAATTTGGAGGAGGGTGATAATTTGGGCATATGAAGGTACTGTATAAATTTCATGACATTTGGATACACATAGCTAGTACTTCCTTCACAAAGCTTCTAGCTGAACAAAAACTTTGGAAATTTTCCGAGGAACATTCACTATGCAAATGGAGCTGAATTTTGTCATGAGGTAATGATTTGGATAGGAAAGAGTGCCCAAAATTTTTGAGGGCATTCAAGAATATAAAAATAGCACTTCCTTCACAAAGTGCTATTTTGAACATAATAGGAAAATGAATATTGTTGAATTATTTTTGAACTAGGCAAGGAAGGATTTTTTACATATTCGATGAAGATATGACCCAAATAATTTATGAGATTTTTTTGATAATTTTGGGAATGACAGAAATATAGGTTGCTTCACAACTGAGGGCAAAAATTGACACATGTACATGACACATAGGCAAAACTGATGAGGTGGGGCCTAGTCATAGCAATCCACCACAACTTACAAGGTTATGACCATCTATATTGGTCATGATAAGCTAGAAATAAGACAACGGACCAGTGCTGTCTGCTTTATGACCATTTCATGTAAGGAAATTATGACCTTTCTAACCAAAATGATCGTTATAGTTTAGGGTTTGGAGCCCCCCGAACAGCTTTTGACCAATTGGTCTCAAATGGTTGTAGATTTATGACCAATTCTTCCAGGGTCACTGACAAAAGGTCATAAGTTGACATATTTCTTGTAGTGACAAAACTTAACATAAAATCTCGTGAGCTCCGTTAGTATAAGAAAACAAACCACCACTTTCAGGTCCTGTATTGAACTCATTATTTATTTATATTGGTGTTAAACCTACTGTATTCCAACTTCTCTATGGTTCATACCCCCGATACTACTCATAGATTCATCGAAATAAGCAAACAACACACGGAAAATAGAATCTGTCAAAAACAGAACAGTCTGTAGCAATCTGTAACTTTCGAATACTTCATTAACTCTAAAAATTCTGAAATAAATTGGTGGACATGAGGAATTTGTCTATTAATCATCTGCAAAAAAGAATCAACCTAAAATCACTCTCTAATAAAAAATGGCAGCTAATCTCGTGAGCGTAAAAGTTTCTGTTTTTTACAACAAGATCGCAAAGACTTCACCCAAGTCTTCCCAAAGGTTCTACTTGGCAAAAACAGTAATTAAAACACAAAACCCTATCTAACCAGAGGCTAGATGAATTATTTATTACTAAACAGAAGTAAAAGCAAAGAAAATAAAATAAAATTGGGTTGCCTCCCAACAAGCTCTTTCTTTATAGCCATTAAGATAGGCTTGAGAATTCAATGATACTCACATGAAAGATAAGAATTGAAGCACAAATAGAGCATCATAAAACACGTGGCAAACACATCTAATTCTAACATACTTCCTATGCATAGGCATTTTATATGCAAACAAATTATCAAGGCAATCAATTTCTAGTATATGCAAGGAAGAAGAAAGAAACAAGATCAATCTCAACATGAAGAGAGGTAATTTAGTAACATAAAGATTTCTACAACCATATTTTCGTCTCTCATAATAATTTCATGTAGGATCGTAAGCAAATTCAATAATATAGCTATCACAAAACATATTCTCAACACGATCCACATGCATACGAAGTTGACGCTCTTCCAAAATATTGGGATCAACATTAACTAAAGTCATGACCTCTGCAAACCCACTTTTATCAAAAAAATCATAAGATTGAACATTCTCCAAATATGTGGGATCTAAAGTTGACACTGTTCCAAACGCACTTTCAATATTATTGCGAACACTATTATCAATCTTACATTCATCATGGGGTTGAAATAAATTTTGAAGATCATAAGAAGAATCACCTCAATCATGATCATTGCAACAAGTAGTGGACATGGCAATACTAGCATCCCCAAGCTTACGGTTTTGCATATCATTAACACAATTGACATTAATAGAATTTACAATAGTATCATTGCAATCATGTTTTTCATTAAAAGAACTATCGTGAATCACTCCATAATTTTCTTCTTTCAACACTTCATCACAATTTTAAGATTCACGAATTTCAAGCAAAACCTCATAAAGATAATCTAGGGCACGCAGCTCACTAGCAATTGGTTCATCATAATTGGATCTCTTAAAAAGATTAGCCAGTGGATGAGGATCCATAATTTAGCAGCGAAGATGCAAGCTAATAGAAGGCACATGGCAACACAAGCAAACAAAAAGGCGAATGGAAAAATGGCAAATAAAACGGCAAAGGTGAAGTGGGGGAGAGGAAAACGAGAGGCAAATGGCAAATAATGTAATGCGAGGGATAAGAGTTTATGATGGGTACTTGGTATGTGACTTGTGCGTAGATCTCCCCGGCAACAGCGCTAGAAATTCTTCTTTCTACCACTTGAGCTTGCGTTGTTTTTCCCTTGAAGAGGAAAGGGTGATATAGCAAAGTAGCGTAAGTATTTCCCTCAGTTTTTGAGAACCAAGGTATCAATCTAGTAGGAGACTACACACAAGTTCCTAGTACCTGCACAAACAAATAAGAACCTTGCAACCAACGCGATAAAGGGGTTGTCAATCCCTTCACGGACACTTGCAAAAGTGAGATCTGATAGAGATAATAAGATATATTTTTTTGTATTTTTGTTGTATAGATTGAAAAGTAAAGATTGCAAAATAAAAGATAGCTAGTTGACAGAAGATTAATATGATGGAAAATAGACCCGGGGGCCATAGGTTTAACTAGTGGCTTCTCTCAAGGAAGCAAATCTTATGGTGGGTGAACAAATTACTATCGAGCAATTGATAGAAAAGCGCATAGTTATGAGAATATCTAGTCATAATCATGTATATAGGCATCATGTCTGTGACAATTAGACCAAAACGATTCTGCATCTACTACTATTACTCCACACATCGACCGCTATCCAGCATGCATCTAGAGTATTAAGTTCATAAGAACAGAGTAACGCCTTAAGCAAGATGATATGATGTAGAGGGATAAACTCATGCAATATGACATAAACCCCATATTTTTATCCTCGATGGCAACAATACAATACGTGCCTTGCTGCCCCTGCTGTCACTAGGAAAGGACACCACAAGATTGAACCCAAATCTAAGCACTTCTCCCATTGCAAGAAAGATCAAATTAGTAGGCCAAACCGATAATTCGAAGAGACTTGCAAAGATATTAAATCATGCATATATGAATTTAGAGAAGAATCATATATTGTTCATAGATAATCTTGATCATAAACCCACAATTCATCGGATCTCGACAAACACACCGCAAAAAGTATTACATCGAATAGATCTCCAAGAAGACTGCGGAAAACTTTGTATTGAGATCCAAAGAGAGAGAAGAATCCATCTAGCTAATTACTTTGGACCCGAAGGTCTGTGGTTAACTACTCACACATCATCAGAGAGGCTATGGTGTTGAGGTAGAAGCCCTCCGCGATCGATTCCCCCTCCGGTGGAGCTCCGGAAAAGGCCCCAAGATGGGATCTCATGGGTACAGAAGGTTGCAACGGTGGAAATAGGTTTTCATGGTGCTCTCGGATGTCTTTAGGGTATATGAGTATATATAGGAGGAAGAGGTATGTCGGTGGAGCTACAAGGGGCCCACGAGGGTGGGGGACGCGCCTATCCCCCTAGGTGTGCCAGCCGCCTCGTGGCTTCCCAGGCGTGTACTCCAAGTCTTCTAGATTGCGTTTGTTCCAAAAACGATCCTCGCGAAGGTTTCATTCCGTTTGGACTCCGTTTGATATTCCTTTTCTACGAAATAGTGAAATAGGCAAAAAACAACAATTTGCACTGGGCCTTTGATTAGTAGATTAGTCCCAAAAATAATATAAAAGTGCATAATAAAGCCCATTAAACATCCAAAACAGATAATATAATCGCATGGAACAATGAAAAATTATAGATACGTTGGAGACGTTTCACTAACCAAGCACTCAGCCAAAGAGGAAACACCTTTGACAAATAAGAGCAAATTAAAGCTTGAATTGTCAAACTTTGAAAACCTTAGCGCTGATGAGATGCACTATGGTTATTTAACCCGTCTAGCTACCAGCCGAGACATGGAAGCCAGTCTAGTTGGCATGATAAAAAGGAAATATGAGGTATTTTCTCTCACTCTTGTTGCATACCCATTCATTAGCCCCACAAGTCTTGATTATATGAAACAATGAATATGATAAAGACTCAAGAAAAACTTGCCCGGTAGCCCCCAAGGGCCGACTTATATCCATGAAATAAGCCGGGTCTATTATTGTAGATAAGAGCTGTGTGTAGCCCCCAAGGGCCACATCATCATGCCAATGATAAGCTGGATCTTTGTATTATAACCACATTAAAGACTCTTTCCGTAGCCCCAATGGTTGTCTTAGCTTTGTAAGGTTTGCCAGGTCTTCTTTGAAAAGAATGACGTACATTAGCCCCCAAGTGCCAAGGATATTGCTTGCAATGTGTTTGGGACTTGAATATTTCTTCCATAACATCTTTATGAACTTACATGAAGCTTTAAGTCTGGGCGAGTCAAACTTTGTCGGCTTAAAGAAAAGTCTTGAAACTCAACAAGCTGAACGCGCCAAGGCGGAATCAAGCTTAAGGTCTTCTTTAGAAGACTTAGAAAATATAAAGGTCAGCTTGGAGGCTGAAAGGAAAACCTTTGAATCTGAGAAGGCTGCCTTGTTGCAGCGTGATGAAGACGCTGAAAACCAGCTTAAGTGGGTAGCTGAAGAATCGGCCGGCTTACAGAAGCATATCTCACAAATGACTGCTGCCATCTTTGGTAAGTAATATTTGCAGATCAGTAAACTAACTCGCCTGACAACTTATTCAATATGATGCCGATTCGCATGGCGACTCTTGCTTTTGAATGTATAACAGGTGCGAGGTGTGATAGCCTGGTTTTTGCCCTCTTTTCTTTTTCTGATTTTGGTTGCCTTTAAAAAATTGAATTTGGAGTTTTGAGTCATTTCAGTTGGATTTAAACCCTTGGGCATATACTTGACTTTCACCCAAGTGGCTCCTATCTCTCTATAACCATCATTTCCTCTCTGATCTATCCCAAAATAATCCTAGGAATATTTCTCATAATTGAAAAATATTCATTTTTCCCTCAAAAACCCTAGTGAGCAACATATGCTCCAAAGCAACCCCCATTTTTATGGCTCCTTTAATCTTGAGAAAATTCCCAAATATTCTTGGAACCCTAGGGCACCTCCATGAGCAAAAATATTGCATATTTTTTTGGAATATTTTTGCTACAGGAAATCATTTCTGTTCTGGACAGAATTGGCACTTTCTACAGCAAGTATATTTTTCCTTCATCCAATGAGGCTGATTTTTCTTGAGCTTCACTACCTTCCTAAGAGACGGCTATACCCCAAAGCTCAACCATTAACTCTTACTGAATCACTCACAGTTAACTCCACAAGTTACTATCTAGAAATTTACCATGAGGTAAACCGCGCACACATTGATCCTGGGTTCAACTCAAAGCGTTGGAGCCACTCAAACCATCAAGGACTAAAGGCCAAAAATGAAGTTTAAGCTTACCGCGGCCTGATGACCGCGTTCGTCCAGGCGTGCTGGCATGCCGCCGACGCGCTCTGCGATGCGCCCGAGCCTCTGTTGAGCTCATGCTCGCTTCCCCGACCACCACACCTTGCCGAACCGCACCACGATCATCGTCTCGACCCTCTTAACTCCCGCTAGTGCTCGCTGATGCCGGAGCTCGCCGCAACGAGCACGGGCATGACCCGGCCAAACCAACAGTGCGCCACGCACTGTGCTCATTGCCACCCCCGCTCCTATGCTCGAGTCCGTCCTCTCATAGTCCCCGCGGGAGCTGCGTTGCCTTCTCCCCCTCTCACTGACTCCGTTCGTCGCTGGGCGATGTGTCCAAAAGCTTTCCGGCGGAGCCCGTTTCCCCTTCCTCGCTCGCCTATATATACGGACACCCCAGCCCCCTCGAGCATCACCCACCACTCTCACAACCTCCACAACACCGTAGAAATCCGCAGCCCGGCCGGGCAGGCCTCGGGCCGCCGTCCCCGAGCTCGAGCTCGCCGGCGATCCCCTCGGTTCCCTTCCACCCTTCCATCCCCTCCCGAACTCAAACCACTCCTCCAACATCTCCGTGGTGCTTCACTGGTGTCGTCCGACCCCGTTAGAGTCCCTGGTGCCGTCCCACATTGCCGTCGTCTCCAACTCCGGCGACCTCTGCTTCCTGCCGCCGCTGGAGAAGGTCGTTCTGACCCCATCCGATCACCCCTAGCTATCCTACGGGTACGAGCAGGAGCGCCTCGACCCCCTATTGTTTCCCATCCCTCTGGATCCGGCCGCCGACCTCTCCTCACCGGAGAAACGCCGGTGTATCTCCTCACCTCCTCTGTTTCTCTCCCAGTCTACCTAAAACTGACAGTGGTGGCCCACTGTCAGCCTCATCGCCCCGCGGCCGAGGCGGTACACGCTGGCGTAGCGCTGATGTCACCCCCTGTTCATTTTGTTTATATTTCAAATTTTTACAGAAGCATTCAAACAACCACAACTTTTTAACCTTAAGTCCAAATGAAGTGATTCTTTTTGCATCGTGTTCTTACTGAAGAGATCTAGCAGCTCACCAAAAATGATATTTTTCTCTGTTGTGTAGATTTTCTGGTGATTTTTAGTGGTTCTTGATATTTTCTTTCTTTGCTTTTAATTATTTTCAGAAGGTGAAGCTTGTCTTGAGGATCACCAGGAGGAGTGTGAACCTCATCTGCACTAAGACAAGCCACCCCAATGTTTTCTTGGTGCCATCTCAATATTTGTGATTTTTCCAACTTGAATAATGATTTAGTTCATGCATTTAAATCACCTAAATAAATATTTGGTTCTGTTGAATGCTTGTTTTGTGTGGTACACTTAGTTTAATGTAGTTTGAGACTAACTAAGATAGTTTAAGTTAGTTGAAGTACTATGTGGTTATATGATAATAATATGACTATGAAAAAGACTAGTTTGGCTATCATTTTCTGAAGTATGGAAAGTAATTATTTTAAGTTAATATCATGATGAACTCTTATAACCAGAAAAGTGGTACGAGTTTGCTGATTATGGTTAGTGGAGTATTTGTTGAGGTTGATTCATTTATTTCCGATAATATGTGTTGCATGTTGTATGGTTGCATTTTCATGACATATCATGACATCGGTTATTTTTACTTTAAGTTGAACTTGATAATAACTCAACTTGAACATATCGTTGATCAGGTCATGGTGCCACTGAATGGACTTATTCCCAGTGCAACCACATTTGCCTTTATGGGAAGGCCTTTATTCGGTCCGTTGTCATGCCTCTGGTCGGTACCTCCAACGAGGGAAGGTTATGTGCATGCATTACCCTGGCCCGGTAAGCAGACATAACCTTGTGTGCACGTTTTGTTGTTATGGTACCTTGTCCCCGTTTGGGACTGTTTATGTATTGCCAGGACGCTGGCCGTTGGTGCTTTTAGTAGGCACGGGGCCACCCAAGACTTAGCCCAGTGGGGAGTAAGTCGGAGTGGCCAGGAGAGTGTCATTGCAATGGGAGGGTTTTGTCGGAATGCCGTTGGTGCACCCGAATGGGAGTGCGAGGCCATGGATTCCGTGGTGTGGGTAAAGTGCGCTACCTCTGCAGAGTGTATTTGATCTATCGATAGCCGCATCCTCGGTTATGGACACGCTCGGAAGTAAGTCACACCATGGATCAACATTTATTAATAATCATGCACACTAGTGTTATTCACCTGACACTATTGGAATGTTGATGGTCGGGAAATGAGGTTGATGGTCGAAACCAAAGTGTTGGTTTCTTTTATGATCCGAGAAAGATCACTGTTTGGTTACGTGGTAACCCATTCGGTAAGAAAGTCCAAGGGACTTGATGCATGAGGTTATGTTCACTACATTCTAGTATGCTTTTGCTTTGATGATAATTTGAATAAATATCATGATATTGTTTGTGATCATGTTTATGCTTGTTGTGAGCTTGCAAGTACATTCAATGTACCGACCTGGCGTGTCATGCCAGACTTCAGGAAAGTCTTGTTGGATCAGAGTGCTGCCCGAGTCTAGACCGTGTCCACATCGGTGTCCTTGTGCTATGGAGTACCGCTTCGTCGTCATTCTGCTGCCGCGTAGTTGTCGCGATGGAGGCCCCTTTATGTTCACTAAATAATGTACATATTGTGCAGCCGCACCGTGTGTGTCGCTTGGCCTCGCTACTTGATGTAATATCAAACTATGTTCCGCTAGTATTAATAAAGCGGTTGATTTCTTTACCAAGATCTTGTGTGTTACAAGAAGACGTGATCTCTGGGCTGGCAATGCAAGGTAAACCGGTTGCTCTGAGCCGGGGTGCCACAACGCTTGGTATCAGTGCCGTGCTGACTATTGGACACGCTAGATCACCGCCATGTTAACTGGATGTTAGCTAGATTAGAAATTGAGTGTCGGTAGAATTTATGGATAATTAGTGCATTGCATGCACTCGCTTATTTTTATTTCTGACCGACTAATGGTTGGGAGTGTAGATGGCTCCAGTGCCATATCCACGCCAGTTGGAGCTGCTATTGTACACGTCGCCGCACCTTCTTCGGAGTGTATGGCGCCGCCTCTACCCTCTTGGCGACGACCCGATTTATCGGGTATACCGGGAGCGTCTAGCAGACTCAGTATACCAGTATCATGCCGCGATTACTCTGCATGCCAGTTCCTCCTCAAGCTCTTACACCCATACCTCCAGGAGCGGTTTCGCTTCCACCACCTCTCAGGTTGTCTAGTTTGCTGCATTTAAGGTCCTCGTCGAACTGCGCTATAACGAGGTCCGGATGCAGACTCACCCAGGTTTCCACGACTATCCATCCTTGCACGACAGTGATCATGTCTGTTTCCCCATCATTGAACCGGAGTCCGATAGCACTATTAGCCACCTTTCTCACTATATCACAGCTAGGTACCTTCTGATTCATGAGCTGACTCGAGAGCTGACTCGTGCTCGCACTGCTTTAGTAGCCACTAGGTCCTATACCTCTCCATTGTCTATGGGATTTATTCCTTATGTTCCACCTGGTTCTAGCACGCTTGTTTCCCCGGTTACTCCGTCGAGTAGCTCGGGCACTTCGACCGTGACTCCGCACATCGCTCCTGCTGACTGGGCTTCTTTTCTTGCTACCACCGCAACCCCAATGCTCCAGTCTCATCCCCCAGTTGCCCCGGAGGGTGAGCCCTTTAGGCAGCGTCGTGATGTTTCCTTTAATCCGGAGGTCTCAGTTAACATTGTCAGTTCAGGATCCGAGTCCGCATCAGGAGAGGACCCAGCAGGACCGGCAGAGCGCTAGAGCCTTCAAGTATCCGCAGTTGTCATGTTGATGTACGGATGTAGTCGTACGAGTCACGATGTTCCATCTCATGCATGTCAAACTAATCATGATGTTTATCTTTCATGTATGATTTGATGTATAATTATGTTGGAACTTTTATTCGTTGGAGTTTCTTTTTGATTATTTCGTTTTTGCTTCTTTCGTGTTTGTCGCTAGATTTTCCCTACTACTATTGGATGTTGCTCATCACAGTTGCTTTACATTGGGAAAAACAAATAATAGGTTGACACAGGGAGGCAGCAGCAGTCACGCTAGTGAAGATGTCCCTGTTCGCCACTCAGCATGACAGGCAGGGCATTCCCCCGAGCCGTATAATCCACCACCGCCTCCACCGCCACATCCGCCCTCCACCGAGCAAATCATGCGCATGTTTGAGGAAAGAAGGAATAATGATCTGACTGAATTATTGAAAAGTATACAAGCTATGGTTGGGCAGAATGGAAATCAGAACGGTCATCACTCCAAACTGTCAGATTTTCAGAGAACCAAGCCTCCCAGTTTCAGTCAAGTTATTGATCCCTTGGAAGCTGATGATTGGTTACGAACTATTGATAAAAGCTTGAGATTACTCATATTGAAGAAGAGGAGAAAGTTCCATTTGTTACACATTATCTCGAAGGAGCTGCCGCTATATGGTCGGATAATGCTAAAGCTATGTGGCATGCGGGTGAAGAAATCACTTGGACTAAATTTAAGGACCATTTCCGCAAATATCATATTCCTGCCGGTATCATGAAAGTCAAGCAGCATGAATTCCTCGCTCTCACCCAAGGAAGCATGTCTGTTAGTGAGTATCTGCATAAGTTCAACCATTTGGCCTGCTATTCCCTCTATGATGTGGCCACAGGAGAAAGAAAGGTCGACATATTTCTTGGAGGACTAAAACAGCACCTCAGATGCACTCTCAGTATGCTTGACTTCCCGGACTTCCAAACTCTGGTAAATAAGGCCCTTATTGCTAAATGGGAGCATAAGCTTATACATGACAACAAGTCTGCTAATAATGATCTTAAGCCCAAGTTTGAGCCTAGGAAGGATGGTCAGCCAATGCAGAAGACTCGTACTTGGTAGCAAAATCAGGTAGAATACAAGCCCAATTGGCAGCAGAATGTTAAAAAGACTACTACCCAAGTCAAGAATGTCGTAACTAGGCCAGTGTGAGAAGAGTGTCAGCGCAACAACTCCTGTTTCAACTGTGGACAAACCAGAAATTATGCAATGCAGTGTCCCAAGAACGGCAAGACAAATGCTCCATTCAGGCCACAAGTCAACAATATGGGGCCGTACCCTGTTCAGCAAACCATCCAAAGGCAAGTTCATCACCTCTCCGCAGACGAAGCCCAGGAAGACCCCAAAGTCGTCATTGGTATATTTCCTATTAATAACATACCTGCAATAATTTTATTTGACTCTGGGGCTTCCCACTGTTTTATTTCATGGAGTTTTGTTGCAAAAAACAAATTTCTTGGTTCGATTTTGAAAAAGAATATGCTGGTACAATCCCCAGGATCCTTGCTCAGAATTAATCTGGTCTGCCATAATTTGGAAATTCATATCAAAGGAGTCCGTTTCCCAACTTCCTTGATAGTCATTGAGTCTGCCAAGTTGGACATTATTTTGGGAATGAACTGGTTGACCCAAGATCGAGTATGCATCAACTGTGTGACCGGAGAAGTCACCTTGACGAGTCAGGAAGGTCGAGTTACCAAATTCTATGGCCGCCGAAGCATACCCAAGAAAGAAATGGTTTTCACCGCTGTAGCTTGAGAATTGGGATTAATTCCAGTGGTCAGTGAATTTCCAGATGTAATCCCTGAAGAACTGCCAGGAATGCCACCCAACCGAGAACTTGAGTTTGCAATCGACCTTGTGAGCGGAACCGCATCGTTATACAAGAAGTATTATCGGATGCCTTCGTCAGAATTTGTGGAGTTAAAGAAACAACTAGACGAGCTGCTCCATAAAGGTTATATTCGTCCAAGCTCTTCACCATGGGGATCACCCGCAATATTTGTGGGCAAGAAAGACGGTAGTCTCCGTATGTGTGTGCATTACCGTCAGCTGAATGATGTCACTATTAAAAACAAATATCCGCTACCCAGAATTGATGACCTATTTGATCAACTCAATGGGGCAAAAGTATTCTCCAAGATTGATTTGAGGACCGGGTACCACCAACTCAAGATCAAGAAGGAAGATATTCCTAAGACCACATTTACTACCCGATACGGTCTTTATGAATACACCGTTATGTCCTTCAGTCTCACCAATGCCCCTGCTTTCTTCATGCATATGATGAACAAAGTGTTCATGGAGTTCTTGGATAAATTTGTGGTGGTCTTCATCGATGACATCCTAATATACTCAAAAGGTGAAGAAGAACACAAGGGGCACCTCAGAGCTGTCTTACAAAGACTCCGTGATCATCAGCTCTACACAAAATTCAGTAAGTGCGAGTTTTGGCTCAAGCGAGTTGGATTCCTAGGGCATGTTTTGACGGCAGAAGGTATAGCCATGGATCCAAGTAAGGTAAAGGATGTGCTTGATTGGATGGCACCCGCGACAGTATCCCAAATCCGAAGTTTCCTTGGATTAGTCGGGTACTACCGCTGTTTCATTGAAAATTTCTCTAAGATTGCCAAGCCCATGACAAAGCTTCTAAAAAAAGATAAGAAGTTCGAATGGACTAAGGAATGTGAAAAGGTTTCAATAAGCTAAAGACCAGAAGGACAATAACACCTGTGTTAACTCTTCCGGACATCTACCGCAGCTTTGATGTGTACTGTGACGCTTCTAGGCAAGGTCTTGGCTGCGTACTCATGCAAGATGGCTGTAACATCCCAATTTTCAATTTGGATGTTAACATAGATCATTCATATGCATTCATCCTTTGAGCATTTTGAATTTGAGTTTATTTGAAAATTGATCCAAAGGCTTTAAGCAACTCAAGGACCCAAATGACAGAGTTGGAATTTTTCCCAAAGAGGACCCACTATTTTTATTATTTTACCAGTGAGGTTGGATCAAATATTTTTGCCAATTTTCATTTAATATTTTAAAATAAATGAGAGAAGATAATATGACTTCTTCAAAAACAGAATAAAAATGTTGGAATTTGATTTTTGAGTAAAAATATTTTTTATTGGATTTTATTTGCAATTTATTTATTTTTAAATTGCATTAAAATTTTAATTTTATTTTAGGCATTTTATTTCAGAAAAATGTTCACTTTGTCCCAAATATTAGGTGGGAACGGAGAAAATTGTTCCTGAATTTTTTTGGATTTTTTTCATATTTATTTTGAATTTTTCTTCGTTCTGCGATTTTTTTTTAAAAAAAAACTTCGGACCGGGCCGACTGGGCCAAAGCCTAGCCAGCCGGCCCAGTGCATGCGCCACCGCCTTTCCCGTCGTGCCGCACCCGGACTCGCTGGAGTCTGAGCCGGCCACGCCGCTCGTCGCCCCCTCGCCCAAGGAATCGCCCCCGGCTTTATAAGCCGAGGCCGCCCCCCGTCTCGCCTCAGCCAACCGCCGCCGACGCCCGCCTCGCAGCCGCTGCTGCCAAGCCGCTCGCCTCCGCCTCCTGGCCCGCGTCGCACGCCTCGCCGCCGCGTAGCGCCGACACGGCCGAACCGCCGCCGGCCGACGACACCGCCGCCCGTCACCCGCCGCTCGACACCCGACCCGATCTGCAAACCCGATCCGCTAGGTAAAAGCCATACCTTTTTTTAGTTTTTATTAGTTTTTTTAAAACCTATATTGTTTTTTTAAACCTAGATTCGTTTTTAGGGTTTTATTAAACAGCGAATGTCCGTTGTTTAGTTTCAGATAACGAACATTCGCTATTTAGAGTTTTTCTTTTTCTGTTATTTTTGTCAGGGACCTATCCGTAGTTAAAGTTTTTACAGATTAGTCCCTGGTTTTCAAACGATCATTACTTTTTGCTCGTTAGTCGGAATTAGGTGAAACTAATGCCAATTTTTTTGTTTTGATCTTATATTTCCAGTAGTGCAACTCAAATTTGTTTTTGAAGGTTTTAAATTTTGAATTCAAACAGATTTGTATTTGAACTTCTTTTGATCGTAACTTGAGTTTCGTAACTCCGTTTGAGTTGATTATTTTTGCAAATTGAAGCTCTTGACCTAAAATTTCTGATGAGGCCAAATTCACTTAATTTTGGTAATGTTAGAAATTGTTTTTGTTGCAAGAGTTATTTGTTTGTTTTCAAATTCTTTCGAGATGTGTTCTTCGATTTTGTTGCATATTTGCTTATGTATGCTATTTTTTGACTGCGATAGAATTTCCGGAGTGCGTAGCGTGCTACTACGAGTCACTAGGTTTCACCGATCGTCAGCAAGGCAAGTTCATACTTTGATCATACTTCCAATACCCAGTTTTTATTGCATTAGTTCTATCCTCAAAGATTGCATGAGTAGGACTTGATCACATGTGGTATTGCTTAGTAGTTCATGAGGTAGGAACCCAATGACTTGAGATCAACCCAAGGGAACACACGCTTTGTTACTTATTGCTTAGCCATGCTCGTAGACGTGGATTGGTATGTGAGATTTCATGAAAGTTGTGAGTGTAATAACAACTAAGGGAATGTTTAAGGTGGCAATTTTAATACACAACTGGGTGGATTGGTTGCAGGGCACTTGGAGAATCCAGTGTTGTACTAGGAGATCCCGGATGACCCATGTGATTATCCTATGGAATGCCACCCATGATCAAAGGGATGATATATCATTCATGCCTAGAAACTTCCTTGTGCAGCCACATGCCATTATGGGCTCTGGCATAGTTGAGTATGTTGTCAGGGATATGACTAGCAGGTATGAACCGGCTAGTGTAAACCGGCTTAGTTATATTATACATGGTTGTAATATTTAGTAAAGGCTACGGCCCATGAGATCTTAGGGCCCATGTATAGAAGTATGGTTTGTAAACCGCCAAGCAATGTAACTTGAGAGATAAGGAAGAAAAGACAGAGACCGAGGCGGACACAAGTATGAGCCGGCCTCGGGACTCTGTAAACCGGACCAGGCGTCACCTCTATATAAAGGGACGACCCGGCGACGGTTCAAGGCCAAGAAAGAATCAACCCGTCGAGACTACAGGCAAGCGAATCCGCTCCCTGTAAACCGACGCCCAAGCAATACCAAACCAACTAGACGTAGGCTTTTACCTTCATCGAAGGGGCCGAACTAGTATAAACTCTTTGTGTCCTTTGTGTGCTATGAACCCCTTCAAGCTAACCCGTGCGATGGTTCCATCATCAAGTCCGCTAAACCGGACATCTGCCGTGCTAATTCCACGACAGTTGGCGCCCACCGTGGGGCCTCCGCACGATGGTTTCGAGTTCTTGAAGGGCAGCTTTGAAGGGCTCAAGGGTTACGCGGTCGGCTGGATGACCAAGAGTCGCCGCGGCCGGATCTACATCGATGATGCAGGTTGGGGACCGGAGGCCGATTCAATTGAATACGGGTACCGGGTTCCCTTCGGTGGCATCCAAGTCTTCATTGGCAAAATCGGCGAACCGGGACCTGAGCCGGACATCTTCCCCAACATCGTCGAGCCAGCTCAGCGTGCGAGATCGGCCCGGATTCAGCCCGCAGTGAAGCACGTGTTCGTCGGAGCAATCCACGGAGTTCGAGCCGAGGACGGATCGGAATCCGATGGTGCAACAGTTGTCTATTCAGACGACGAATCTTCATCCGGAGAAACTGAATCTCTGTATCAGTTGCAGGACGGCCGGTCTAAGGGCGAGTCCGATGGAAACAGTATTCCGGACCCCTTTGGCCCGCCAAACCGGGTGGCTGTCTTTATGGCCGGTTCACCGCCCCCAGTGAACGGGACGACAGCAGAAGCTGGTGTAGGGGGGAGCGGCCCGGCCCTCTCACCTACTGAAGTTCTATCCACCATGATCGAGGAGTTCACAGCTAAAGCGGTGGAAACAGTAGCTCCGGCAGACAAGGCACATCATGATGCAGAGCTCCTTCAGTTAAAAGGCCGGATTGATCAATTAAAGGAGGATCTGAAGGCGGAGAGAGAGATGATAGCGGTGAGACAAGCAGAGCTGGATGATCAGGCTTTTCACCTAAGGATGGAGCAAGCTTCTATGGAAGGAGTAAGGGGACGAAAGTACCAGTCTCGTCTACCGCCGGTTTATGAAGCAACGAATCTGTTCAGAACACCTGGGGCTGGGACTAGTAATAATCCGGCTTCAAACCGGAGGGCACCCCCAGCCAGGGAGGAACCGGTTCGGCAGCCCGCCGCAGAGCGGGATCGTCGGATCACGTCGGCACCTTACGCTCCCACCCCTCCAGGTCATTATTCAAACCTTTTGGATAACATCGCTGCAGCTGCTGCACGATTGGCCGCTTTACCAGTGGAGGAGACGTCTCCGGTGGCATTGGAGGCGCGCAGGGTCAAAGAGCTGCTTAATACGGCGTTGATACAGCAGCAAGCATATTCTCATAGCAGGGAAAGGTTACATTCAACACCACGTCCTAGCCGGAGTTATACTAGGCATTGGGAGGAGCCAGAAGTGTCTAGCAGCGAACGCAGGAGGCATCAACGCAGACAGGATAATCCGGCGGGTGCAGCGGCACCAGCTCCGGATATAAACCGGATTAGGTCAGGAGCCCGGGAGGAGGTTCGTCAAACAACGCCGGTTCACACGGCCACAGCAGAAACAGGAATTACGACGAGTTCTTTTGGGGTGCAATGTCTTGTCCCCGCTTTACGGAGTGTCAAGCTGCCTAAGGATTTTAAAGGGCCTCGCAAGGTACCTAATTACACAGCAGATTTAGCCCCAGAAGCTTGGGTTGAAAGTTATGAGATGGCCATGGAGATGCTGGACGTGGATGAATCGGCTTGTGCTAAGTATTTTACTATGAAGCTTGAAGGTACGGCCCGGACCTGGCTGAAGGGTTTACCCCCGAACTCTATCAGATCATGGGGGGAACTACGCAACCAGTTTATCAAAAACTTCAAAGATACATGCAAACAGCCGATGTCAGTGGTGGATCTAGCAGCTTGTGTGCAAGGAGAGCAGGAGACTACAGCTGCTTGGGTACGGAGAGTAGCGGAGATCTTGCACTCTTCAAATAGTATCAATCCTAGTACGGCTATAGTGACTTTGGAAAACAATTGCCGGTTTGAATCTTTAAAGTTAAAGCTCGGACGGCTTAAAAGGGATTGTAATGATATGGGAACTCTCATGAGTGCCTTGGTAAAATATGGGGACTCTGATAATACCAAGTATCCAGAAGCGGAAGGAGACAAGACGGGGAAGGTTAGCAAGTCTGGTAAACCGGCGCAAGTTAATCCGGCTACTACGAGTTTTTTGGGCAAACAGAAGGCAGAAGGTGGCTCTGACTTCGTGGCCAACACTCAAGTTCAAGGGGGCTTTCAGCACGGCTTGGGAAACCCACCTCCACAAATCAGCGGAGGGACTCTTAGCTGGGACCAAGAGTTAGATCAGCCTTGTCCGAAGCATAGCGCGAAAAATCGACCGGCAAAGCACACCATGAGAGAGTGCAGGCCCCTTATGAAAGCAATGGCGGGCCGTTTTAATCCTCATGACAGGCCTCCAAATGGCGGTTCAGGTCCTGGATTTTATGGTCCGGGTCATCAGGGGAGCAGCTCCGGATCAGGATATAGGGGCAATAACAATGGTTATCAAAACCGGACCGGTAATCAAAATAATCAAGGAAGTTATAATAACCAGGGCAATCAGCTGCATCATCAAGGTGGTTACAATAACCAAAGCAATCAACAGCAGGGCCAAGGGAATTACAATAATCAGGGGAATCAACAGCGTCAGCAATAGCAGCCGCAATCCGGGTATCAAAGTAATCCAAAGGAGTTGAGCAGTGGGCAATATCATGTCTTCACCACAAGTCTGCGTAAACGAGATCAGAAGGTTTTGAAGCGGGCTGTTAACGCAGTTGAACCGGCAACACCGCAATTTCTGTGCTGGTCAGAGCAGCCCATTGTGTGGAGTAGAGAAGACCACCCGATGCGGGTGGATAATCCGGGCCATTTAGCCTTGGTGGTGGCACCCCTGGTGGGAGGTTACAAATTCACTAAGGTTCTCATGGACGGTGGTAGCAGCATTAATATTCTGTACTATGAGACTTTCCGTCATATGGGTCTGACGGATAAGAAGTTAAGGCAATCAAACACAGTGTTTCATGGAGTAGTGCCAGGTAAGTCGGCTTATCCGGTTGGAAAGATTGACTTGGAAGTTACTTTTGGAGATGAACATGATTCCAGGTCGGAGATGATAACTTTTGAAGTCGTCAAAATCAAAAGCCCTTATCACGCTCTGTTTGGAAGGACGGTTTATGCTAAGTTTATGGCTAGGCCATGTTATGTTTATCTGCAACTTAAAATGCCGGGTCATAAGGGCACGATCACGGTTCATGGAAGTCGCAAGATAGCACTGGAATGTGAAGAGGGAGATGCAGCCTATGCAGAAGCAGTATGTGCCACGGAAGAGTTGAAATATTACAAAGATAATGTTGATCCGGCAGATATGACTCCGCTGAAGAAGCCGACTACAGAGCATGATCCGGCTTTAAAATTTAAATCGGCAGAGGAGACCAAGCAAGTTGATTTTGTGCCTGGGAATTCTTCTAAGTAGTTCACTATCAGCGCTAACCTGGATCCTAAATAGGAAAGTGCGCTCATCGAGTTCATCCGTGAGAACCGGGATATCTTTGCGTGGAAACCTTCTGACATGCCAGGTATACCGAGGGAACTCGTTGAGCACAGTCTTAACATTGATCCGAAATATAAACCGGTTAAACAATATTTGCGCCGCTTCAATGAAGAAAGGCGCAAGGCTATAGGAGAAGAAGTGGCCAGGCTTTTGGCCGCAGGATTCATAGTGGAAGTTTTTCATCCGGAGTGGTTGGCTAATCCGGTGCTGGTGTTAAAGAAGAATGGAAAGTGGAGAATGTGTGTGGACTACACATACCTCAACAAGGCCTGCCCAACTGATCCTTTTGCTCTCCCTCGCATTGATCAAATCATCGATGCCACATCGGGATGTGAACGGCTAAGCTTTTTAGATGCGTATTCAGGGTATCACCAGATCAAGATGGCAGTTAAAGACCAAGAGAAGACAGCTTTCATAACTCCTTTTGGTGCTTTTTGCTATGTGTCTATGCCTTTTGGACTAAAGAGTGCTCAAGCGACTTATCAGCGTTGCGTTCAGAATTGTCTGAAAGGGCAGATAGGGAGGAATGTTCATGCCTATGTGGATGAAATCGTGGTTAAATCAAGGAAAGAGGAGACAATGATAGAGGACCTTAAGGAGACTTTTGATAATCTTCGAGCTTATAAGATGATGCTTAATCCGGAGAAGTGTGCTTTTGGTGTTCCAGCAGGTAAGCTGCTGGGGTTCTTGGTCTCAAACAGAGGAATAGAAGCCAATCCAGAGAATATCAAGGCCATCACATCTTTGACTAAACCGGTTTGCATCAACGATGTTCAGCGTATCGCTGGCCGGATCACAGCATTAAGCCGGTTCATCAGCCGTTTGGGAGAGAAGGCGATCCCGCTTTACCAGATGCTGAGGAAAATAGACCGGTTTATATGGAGTGATGAGGCAAACGCAGCGTTTGAGGATCTAAAACGGCAATTGGCAAAACCCCGATCCTAGCTGCTCCTGTTGACAAGGAGCCGTTGTTGTTATACGTCGCTGCCAATGCACGGGCAGTCAGCGTCGCAATTGTGGTCGAGCGTAAGGAAGCAGGGAAGGAATACCCGGTTCAGCGCCCGGTTTACTATGTGAGTGAAGTACTCATTGAATCCAAGCAGAGGTACCCTCATTGGCAGAAGTTGGTATATGGTGTGTTTATGGCAAACCGGAAGTTGAAGCACTATTTCCAAGGTCATCCAATAACTGTGGTTAGTTCAGCACCGTTGGGAGACATAATCTAGAACAAGGAGGCTACAGGTAGGGTGGCAAAGTGGGCCATAGAGCTCAGCCCACATGAGTTGAAGTATGTGCCACGCACCGCTATAAAATCTCAGGCATTGGTGGATTTCATCAATGATTGGACAGAGTTGCAAACTCCTGAGGAGAAGCCGGATCTGACTTACTGGACGATTCACTGTGACGGTTCAAGACAATTGGAGGGCTCGGGGGCTGGAGTTGTCTTAACTTCCCCCAGAGGTGATAAATTTTGTTATGTCCTCCGCCTATTGTTTCCTTGTACTAATAATGCAGCGGAATATGAAGCACTACTTCATGGTTTGCGGCTGGAAAATGAGATGAGCTTGAGGCGGGTTAAGTGCTTTGGCGACTCAGATTTGGTGGCACAACAAGTTTCCGGCAAGTGGGATTCAAGAGATCCCCTCATGGCAGCTTATAGACGAGAGGTTGAAGCAGTTGCAGGATACTTCAAAGGATATCAGGTGGATCATATAGACCGGCGAAGGAACGAAGCGGCCGATGCTCTAAGCCGGCTGGGTTCTCAACGTAAACCGGTGCCACCAAACACCTTTTTGGGTGAATTGCACAGTCCTTCGGTTCATATATTGTCGGAGGAAGACCTAGCTGTTCCTGATCCGGAGGCACAGTTAGTTGCAGCGCTTCATGTTATTCCAGATTGGACGCTGCCTTATTTGGCATATTTGAGCCGAGGGGAGTTACCGGACGATGAAGAAGAAGCACGACAAATAATCCGGCGTTCTAAGTCCATGACAATTGCAAACGGAGAGCTTCATCATCGCAGTACTTCTGGAGTATTTCAACGGTGTGTGTCAGCTGAGGAAGGTTGTGAGATCCTTCGCGAGATCCATGAAGGGGATTGTGGTCATCACGCCGGTTCAAAATCATTGGTGGCTAAAGCATTCCGGCATGGTTTCTATTGGTTAACTGCTCATGCAGATGCGGCAGATCTGGTCCGGAAGTGTGATGCTTGTCAGAAATTTTCAAGGTGTGCTCTGGTTCCGGCGCTGGAGCTCCGGATGATACCAATAACTTGGCCGTTTGCGACTTGGGGGCTTGATATGGTTGGACCCTTCAAGCGATTCCAAGATCAGAAAACTCATCTACTAGTAGCGGTAGACAAGTTTACAAAGTGGGTTGAAGCGGAGCCTATAAGCAAGTGTGATGCGGCAACGGCAGTCAAATTCATCAAAAAAGTAATTTTCCAGTTTGGCTTTCCACACAGTATCATCACAGACAATGGTACCAATTTATCTCAGGGTGAGATGGAAGAATTCGGTCAAAGAGAACATATTCGTTTGGACGTGTCTTCTGTGGCCCACCCCCAATCCAATGGTCAGGCTGAAAGGGCAAATCAGGAGATTTTGCGAGGTATCAAACCCCGGCTTATGACACCTTTGCAGAGAACCCCAGGATGTTGGGTCAAGGAGTTGCCATCTGTTCTTTGGAGTATCAACACTACACCAAACCGGTCTACAGGCTACACACCTTTCTTCATGGTCTATGGTGCTGAAGCAGTCCTCCCGAGCGATATACGTCATGATTCACCAAGGGTGACGGCTTATGTTGAAGCAGCCAACGAGAGAGCAAGGCAAGACAGTTTAGACCGACTGGATGAAGAGCGTGATATAGCTGCGGCACGATCTGCAATTTATCAACAAGATTTACGCAGATATCATAGCCGCCGGATCAGAACAAGGATGTTCCAGGAGGGCGACTTGGTACTCCGGCTCATCCAAGATCAAACAGACATGCACAAGCTATCCCCACCTTGGGAAGGGCCCTTTGTGGTCAGAAAGAATCTACACAACGGTTCGTATTACTTGGTGGACGTTCGAGAACACAAGGACTCACGGACATCAGAAGAGGAGACGAAGAGGCCATGGAACATCGCCCATTTACGGCCATACTATACTTGAGCTACGAGCTCCACTGTATCCTATGTATATATTATGATTAATAAATAAACCGGCACCCTCGGTAAACCGGGGGCTCAGCCCTTTTTCCACATACAAATATCTTGTGAAAACAACCATGCAAGTTTTTTATCAGATATTATATTTCAACATATTGGCCGGTTTAAGATTGATTTTTTGCAAAGCAAAACTTTCTAAAGAACATGAGATGACATCCGGTTCAAAGAAAGGACGCTTCACGATTTACCCACCGGTTTAGGAGGAACCCTGGAGACCCTCTGAAAAGATGGATAATCCACATTCAGTGATTGGTTTAGATTTACCCACCGGTTCAGGAGGAACCCTGGAGACCCTCTGAAAAGTTGGATAATCCACATTCAGTGATTGGTTTAGATTTACCCACCAGTTCAGGAGGAACCCTGGAGACCCTCTGAAAAGATGGATAGTCCACATTCAGTGATTGGTTTAGATTTACCCACCGGTTCAGGAGGAACCCTGGAGACCCTCTGAAAAGTTGGATAATCCACATTCAGTGATTGGTTTAGATTTACCCACCGGTTCAGGAGGAACCATGGAGACCCTCTGAAAAGATGGATAATCCACATTCAGTGATTGGTTTATAATTACCCACCGGTTCAGGAGGAACCATGGAGGCCCTCTGGAAAGATGGATAATCCACATCCAGTGATTGGCTCAAATTTTTTACGGTTCTATCGGCCCTCTAAAAAGATGGATAATCCACATTCAGTGATTGGCTAGGCCCTCTGGGAAAGATGGATAATCCACATCCCATTGATTGGCTCAGTTTTTTATTTGCGGTTCTATCGGCCCTCTGAAAAGATGGATAATCCACATTCAGTGATTGGCTAGGCCCCCTGGGAAAGATGGATAATCCACATCCCATTGATTGGCTGAACCTTGCTTTGAGCCTGGCAGCTCTTAAAAAGCCTCGACTACATGGTCTTATTTGCAAAATTTGCATCTTTTTGTGTTTGTGTTTTATAACCCTTTAAACCGGAGTGGAACAGCTACAGAAGCTGACCACATATCTATAAAGTGAAAAGTCTGGGTCATGAATACCAGCATGAGTAAACCGGTGTTCATTATAATCCGGATCATCTATCAGGCAACAAGCCACAAATTTCTGAACAAAGTTTTTCAGAACACGATGAACCGGAGTCTATCATCAAAACCCGGGTTTCTAAATGGATCCATGAAGGTCTTCATCAAGGGTCTTTAAAGTCCTACTGGATTAAGAGTATTGAGCATATATAAATCTCAGGTATAACTTTATTTCTGGTATGAGTATGTACTTATTTGACGTTTTGAGAGAACAATTTAATCCGTCCAGTGGTAAACCACTAGGACATATTTTCAGTATTATTTCTGCAGGAGCAGAGGATATGCAAGATAAGCAACATCACACAACATTTAAATTGGCAAATATTTCACATAAGAAAGACAGAATATCCGTATTAAAGCAGATCAAGTTTCAACTATCCTATTACAAGGCATAGCAAGCCTAACAGATTAAAAAGATTGTTTGGTAAAACAGAGACTGTGACTACAACAATAAATTTTGAATTATGCTCCTCCTTGCTGAGACGGCTGGCCATCACCTTGATCCGGAATATCTTCGTCTTCTTGAAGCGGTTGGAAGTCCGGCACACGCCAGTCAATCTTCGTCAAAGCCCGGAAATACATCTCTTCATTGATAAGTTCAGAAGGTTCGATATCTGGAGCGAAGGTATGAGGACGAACCGGCGGGATTAAATTGACAGTGTCATAAACCGGCCGCTCCACCCGTTCGTTTTGCAAGTCGTACCCCAGATGATACCTTGATGAATCGGACTCAGCTGCGAGCTTGCTGGCGAGGGGACGCATCTCCTTCGTCAAGGCGTAGAGATCCTTTGCGGTAAAGGCAGAGCCGTCGTCTTTGGTGTCAGGAAATCCAGTTAAAGCTTCTTCCGGATCAAGATCCGGGACCCAGGCCTTAGCCCTGGTAAGGGCCAGAAGAGCACCACCTCGGGCAGTAGATTTTTTGACTTCTTCAAGACGAGCCGGCAAAACAGATAATCTTTTCAACGTGTCTTGGATAGTCGTTGGGGCCGGTTTACCGAAAGATGTTGCACTAATGATCCTCTGAGCGCCGGAATACAGCTGCTCGACCAAGGTGTAACACGCTTTAAGCTTCTTCCGTAAGTCATCCCCAAGATGGGAGACACGGCGCCCTGCATATAGATATTACGGTTAAACCGGCACAGACGGAAGATTACAGGGATAAAGCAGGAGTTCAGATTATACTTACCAAAGATTGTAGAGGTCATCAACTCAATCTGCTGTTTTAAACCGGTTAATTCTTCTGTAACCGGATTAAGCGCCCCTTCAGCATCCTGAATCCTTTTCTCCAGATCTTTCTTTTGAACCTCAAAAGTGGTCCGCTCTTCTTCAAAGTATTTCTTCAGATCTTCAGCAGTCTTTAAACTTACCTGAAGATCTTTTTTAGCTTTAGAAGCGGCAGATTCTGTCTCAGCAAGACGGTTCCGAAGTTCATTAATCTCATCAGCGTTCCGGTTTAAATCAGCCTGCAAGCACAATCAAGGGACAAGAAGCAAAATCAAACAAGTCTCAAGCACACAAACAAGTTGTCTACTTGACACTTGGGGGCTAATGGCAGTTGAAGCAATAAACAACAGCAATGAAAAGTTACAAGTCTCAAGCACACAAACAAGTTGTCTACTTGACACTTGGGGGCTAATGGATGATTGAAGTATCATCAGAAATTTTTACAAGTATCAAATACATACACAAGTTATCTACTTGATACTTGGGGGCTAATGTAAAGATCAATTGTTCAAACTATAAAGTTCTGGTTCACCTTCAGCACGCAGCTAAGCCGGAACTTGGGGGCTGTTATGGGATAGAAGCATATCAAAAGTGCAAAGTCAGAAGAAAAGGATTACCTCATATTTCTCCTTCATCGAGTTAACCAAGCCCGCTTCATAGTCTCGGCTGCTGTGGAGCCGGTTTAGGTACCCGGAATAGATTTCTTGGGCACTCATATCTGCAAGGTTAGATATTTCAGTACTCCATTTGCCCTTCTCCTTGTATAGCTTCTCCGTTTTAGCCGTATGCTTGGCTAAAACAGTGGGCTCAGCCGGAGCAACGAATGCGGCCCCAGTCACTACAACTTCTGGAGAAGCAGGTGGAGTTGGTGGAGTCACGGTGTGAGCCGGGTTGGGAGATGCCGGATTAGTTTGAGGAGAGTTGACCCGGGCAGGACTTGGCAGATTGTGGAGATCCTCAGCAGTAGGATTTTCGGGCATTGAGATGTGATCCGTAGGCGCAGGATCTTCAAGAGGAGCTATGGGCTCGCCTTCTGGAGGAACGGTAGTCGCCGGATCATTCGCCGGATCATCTGCAGAGGTCTCAGCAGGGGGTTTGTTTGCCTTGGTTTTCTTGCTAGGCTTTGGCTTGCTGAAAAAAGTTTGCAAAATGAGTTAACATTATAAAGCAAAAAGGGAATCATAAACCGGAAATGTTAAAAAGATTTACCCTGGGACAGTTTTCAATGGGGGCAGCTGTGTGGCAGTCGATTCACCAGAAGAAGACAGTGGAGTTTCCTGATAATCAGGGTCAGACGGTTTAAGAGGTTTTCGGATAAGCCCGGCCTTGGGATGAAGAAGAGTCGGAGAAAGTATCACCTCAGCACGGCGCTTCCGAGCCGGAGTTAAAGAAATCCCGGATGATTCCACTGCCAGGCCACTATGGCGAGTGGTCCGGCGAAGAGCTTCATGTTGTTGTTTCTTCAAAATAAAATTAGGATCCAATTGAGCATAAGGATGAGAAAATTGGTATTTCCGGACGGTCCGACGACTTTTTTGTGGAAGAGGTTCTGAATCAGAAGAAAGGATAGTTACCTCAACTTCGGCCGGATTATCACCTTCAGCCAACTCCTGTGGAAAGTTATCATTAGATACAGATGAGTACAAAAAGCAAAATTCAAACCTGATTAATTCATACCTCGGAATCCGGATCATCATCCTCGGCATGAGAGCTGGAGTCAAGAGCTGCCTTTCTTTTCTTGTTAGCAAAGGTCTTACGGCGTGCTTGTTTGCTGGTTTTCTCTTGAGGTTTTCTCTTCCAGAAAGGATCATCAGCCTATTTAAAAGAAGGAAAGACAGTTGAAAGGACGGTTTAAATAAACGGATTACAAACACAGGATAAAGCAAAACTTACCGAAGGCAGTTTATTCTTCTTATAATATGGTGCTAACCCAACTTTGCTGCAGTCTGCTAAGGAGACGTTGAGCATCTTTTTAGCCGACTCAATAACCTCAGATTCAGATAATTTTTCCTTGGTGAACCGTTGAGGATCGTCCTGTTTACCAGAATACTGGCACATCAGCTGTGATCGCTGGCTCAAGGGAAGGATGCTCCAAGACAACCAGCAGCGCATAAAGTCTGTTCCAGTCAAGCCATTGGCCATGAAAGCTTTTAACCTGGAGAGCTGTGATGCAAACCGGGTCCGCTCGACAGAGCTGAGTCCTTGTGGTAGAGGATGATCCTCCGGAATACGGTGCTCACGATAACCCCGCAAGGGGTTCTCCCCCTCAGGAGAAGTATCAACGCAATAAAACCATGACTTGTTCCACTCCTTTGGATGCGTGTGTAAAGCGGTGTGAGGAAAGACAGCGTCTCTCATTTTCTGGATACTAACACCGCCAAGCTCCTGATGCGGTCCACTAGTGAATTCTGTGCGCCGGTTCAGGTGAAAGAAGTCCTAGAACCGATCAATCGACGGTTCTTCTTGCAGATACACCTCCGAAAACACTTGGAAGTCACAGATATTTGAAATAGAGTTGGGTCCAATATCTTGAGGGTGGAGTTGGAAGGCAGCAAGAACGTCCCGGAAAAACTTTGAACCGGGGGGAGAGAAGCCTCGAGATATGTGGTCAAAGAACACAATAACCTCCCCAGGCCTGGGAGTAGGAGGGCATTCATTCCCCGGAGCTCGCCATTTCAAAACAAACTGAGGGCCTAAGGTACCAATTTCAGAAATTTTGACCAAGTCTTCTTCCGTGATAATGGAAGGAACCCAATCACAAGAGACAAATTGCTTGGCCATAGCAATGGAAGGACAAGTACTAAAAAAGATAAAGTGCAAAAAATGGATTATGCGGGTACAGCAGTATGAACCAGAAAATATCTAGGAAAGTTACACAACGGTTTAAATAGAGGACTAATGGTATGGTTAAACCGGCAATAACAGAGAGCTATGTTGTTACCGGTTCACGACAGTAAAAGAGGAACAGCTAAACCGTTGCGTTCAACTTCAAAATTTTTACAGGCACAGAGCATAACAGTTTAAACCGGAGTATACCTAATGGATCTACAAAAGAGAAGAAACAGTTTCTTTGTAAGCGGCTAAAGTGAAACAGATCTGGGCGCGCAAAGAAAAGAAAAGAAAATTAAGTACAAGAAAGTATGGGAGAAAACGCAAGGGTCTTACACGGAGCAGATGAATCTACAGGATAAGTATAAGTGGCGAGATCTAAAGCTAATACTAGTAGAAGATCTATTAACTGGGCATAAAGGTCAAAAACTTTCTACGAAGTGAGCATTTATGAGGAACAAGATGAACTTTCGTTGGAAGCCCTAATGGCGGAAGAACAAGGGAAGAACCCTAGAAGATGCAGATCTATAACGAGGAAGAAAGGACATACCTGAACAATGGAGGACAGCAGCGGAGTTCTCTGGTCGAATCAGGTTGATGCAGCGGCCAGGGAGGTCTTGATTCGGCGAGGCAACGGCGACGCTTCAAGCTCGGGCGTCAATGGAGTCTTGAAGCTCGGGCGGCAGACGGAGGAAGAAGAGGCGAGAAGAAGAAAGAACGAAGGGGGACGGCGGTATTTATAAGCAAAGGACAGATGTGAAATGACAGGTGCGGGATTCGAGGGGGCAAAGATCAGATAAAGATCCTTTTTGATGCCTCGATTTTCGGATAACCATTAAACAAAGCTACAGTACAGCTCGCAGCGTTAAATGCGGAGATGATGTCACGGTCAGATTTAGTGATTCTCAAAGATGACGTCAGAGCCGGTTTACAAAAATGTGAAGACAAAGAAGAAAATTATACAAGACAAGGAAGACTGATATGAACAAGTTCAAATCATTCTGGGGCCTAATGTCAGGGATATGACTAGCAGGTATGAACTAGCTAGTGTAAACCGGCTTAGTTATATTATACAGGGTTGTAATATTTAGTAAAGGCTACGGCCCATGAGATCTTAGGGCCCATGTATAGAAGTATGGTTTGTAAACCGCCAAGCAATGTAACTTGAGAGATAAGGAAGAAAAGACAGAGACCGAGGCGGACACAAGTATGAGCCGGCCTCGGGACTCTGTAAACCGGACCAGGCGTCACCTCTATATAAAGGGACGACCCGGCGACGGTTCAAGGCCAAGAAAGAATCAACCCGTCGAGACTACAGGCAAGCGAATCTGCTCCCTGTAAACCAACGCCCAAGCAATACCAAACCAACTAGACGTAGGCTTTTACCTTCATCGAAGGGGCCGAACTAGTATAAACTCTATGTGTCCGTTGTGTGCTATGAACCCCTTCAAGCTAACCCGTGCGATAGTTCCATCATCAAGTCCGCTAAACCGGACATCTGCCGTGCTAATTCCACGACATATGTTGTGTGAGATCTTTCAGTGGTGGACTAGCAGATGTAGGGGAAAGTAGGTGTACCGGTCCATCCGGGGTAAGGAGTAAATGCTTCTAAAAGACCGTGTCGGTCTCACGTCCGGACGGGCCTCGAGGTGAGCACAACCCACTGGGGCGAGCCAAGCCCACCAGGCACGCCCTGGTGGGTTGTGCCCTCCTCATGGCTCTTCTGGCCTCCCATGAAGCTTCAGGAGTCTCTTTAATTGCAAAAGAAATTGTCAAAAAGTTTCAGCTCATTTGGAGAACTTTCATTTCTACACAAAAAACAACACCACGGTAGTTCTGCCGAAAATAGCGTCAGTCCGGGTTAGTTCCATGCAAATCATACCAAAACCATATAAAATTGTTATAAACATGGCATGAATTCTTCATAAATTATAGATACATTGGAGACATATCAAAGATGGCTGGCGGCTTTCCAGAATATAAAGACACGAGTCTATTTTCAGTGAGGCGGATTATGCCAAGTGCATCCGAGATATGCGGCCATTGCCGTGTCAACTTGCCCAAAAACTAGATCGTGAACAAGTATTAGCCGACTTACGACAACAATAACACAAGAATCAAGGTGCCGTCATTTGATGTTGTTGACCTGGCTCCGCAAAGGCTTAAGCAACTTTTCACCCCTGATATTGACCCTTCTTCTATCATCAACAATGAAGCAGTCTTTGATGCTTTAACTGGCATCGACCGGACTGCGAATAATCTTTAGATCAGAAACAATGAAGAGCCAACTCATGATGATCCAGGGATGTCTTCATGAAGGTAGCAGCATGATGTTTGACCTGGATGACGCATCGGCCAGCTCAAAGGAGTAGTTTAACTCCTACAAAACTTTGACTTGAAACCGTTGGCTCAACT
Source organism: Secale cereale (assembly GCA_902687465.1). Taxonomy (NCBI): domain Eukaryota; kingdom Viridiplantae; phylum Streptophyta; class Magnoliopsida; order Poales; family Poaceae; genus Secale; species Secale cereale. Next base: position 171,824,267 of record LR738710.1, on the reverse strand, counting down.
GAAGCCTTGTAATACGCTTAGTAAAAAGTATTTGTTCATCTTAGTTGTGCCATTGCGCACCTTTTGTTGAACCGCCAAACCCTTGGACTTAAATGATCTCTTTTGGGTGCTATTTCCTTGCTTGAAAAGAATACATGTCTTTGAATGAATGCAATATCCTTAATCCACCATAGTTATTAAATAACTCGACAGCTTACCTGTTGGTGACTTAAGATCCGAAAACTTTATATGCTTAAATGCAAATCTGGAGCCTTGAACATCTAGTCGTTATTAACCAATGGCGACTTATAATACATACATTGTAACTCGGAGTCTTAACAACCCGACGGCTTATAGCCATTGTAACAATCAAATATTGGTTACCCCTGCAAACATAGAGGAGATAAATTTGCAAATATGCACAATAACATCATAAGTCGGCTTTTAGGGCTGGACAGAAAAGATTGGCTTTTAAGGCTCAAGTCTTGCTTCAAAGAAGCTTTTGGTATGATAACCGTTTCTCCCGTAAGTCGACTCTCACACGATATATCTCACTATTTTAACATTGACTAGTTCAAGGTCTTATAGATTGACTTGGAAGTGTATGGCAAATCACATAATACAGTAGCACCAAGCAGATGGGTGAGTTTATCCTTGCTCACTATAATCCAACTCTCACGTGACAAAACTGCTGTTTTAACCTTGACAAGTTTAGGTTCTTATAGATTGACTGTCAAGAGTACGGCGGGTCAACTGTTGGAGTAGCAAGTTGAAAACAGGCAGGTTTAACCCATATAATGCTATTTATTTGCCAATCAAGAGGGTATTGAAGCTAAACTCAGTGAGTTGGAAGCCCCCAAGTGACCTTATGATCAATTAATTACGATCCAGACACAAAAAATATGAGCTGAAACGATAGAGGCCCCGAAGTTTGGGGATGCTGACTTTATTACATTGATCATAAAAGATATGTACATTGATAAAGATATATACAATGATAGGGGCCAATGGCTCAAGTGTAGTATGGCCGAGGATGAGCAATGTTCCAAGTCATGTTGGTCTCATCCTCATATGTGCGTGATTCTTTGTTCTCTGGTATGTCAATGAGGTAGTATGACCCGTTGTTGAGGTTCTTGCTAACCACAAATGGTCCTTCCCAAGGAGGTGAAAGCTTATGCATCCCTATCTGATCCTGAATCAAACGGAGCACTAAGTCGTCCTCTTGAAAAGTCCGGGTTCGAACCCTACGGATGCAATAACGACGTAGGTCTTGCTGATATATTGTTGAACGTGCTGCCGCAAGATCACATTCCTCCTCTAGAGCATCCAAAGCGTTTTGACGTGCTGTCTCATTATCAGTCTCCATGTAAGCCACCACTCTGGGCGAGTCATGAGGAAAATTTCTTGGGAGAACTGCTTCAGCACCATAAACCATGAAGAAGGGTGTATAACCCGTTGACCTGTTGGGGGTGGTCCTGATGCTCCAAAGAAATGAAGGAAGCTCTTCCAACCAACAACCCGGAGTCCGTTTCAAAGGAACCATAAGTTGGGGTTTGACTCCTCTCAAGATCTCCTGGTTAGCATGTTTTGCCTGAACATTAGACTAAGGATGTACAACTGATGAAACATCAAAACTGATGTGCTCTTTCTGACAAACCTCCTTCATAGAACCTTTAGGTAAATTTGTCCCATTATCAGTGATGTTAGTATAAGGATAACCGAAGCAGAAAATCAGCTTCTTAACAAACTGAACTGCAGTAGCCGCCTCACAATTGCTGACTGGCTCTGCCTCAACCCACTGGAGTACTTATCAGCTGCAACAAAGAGGTGAGTCTTCTTGTCCTTAGACATTTTGAATGGTCCAACTTAAAGGGCATGTCCCTTCCTATGTGGTTTTGGTGATTGATGACAATGTGTTTGCGGACTAATCGTGTGTGCCAAGTATTTCAGACATGGATCCAGAGGCACGAGACGATCTTCTATCCTCCGAGTTATCAGCTCAAGACGTGTTGTCTTCCTAGGCTTGTGTTTTGGTGGACTTGAGTCGTAGGAGACACCATACTATCAAGGGAGGTCTGCATTGGAAAGGCCAGGGTGGAATCATCACGTACACTCGATTCTTGCGCCCTCATCTTCTCTCCATTCCTTGGGGATCTCCACATCTCTCTGTGGTGATTCTGTCTGTTGGGCGCGGTAGTACCATAGCCAGGGCGGTAGTACCGCCTATACGTTCTAAGAGGTAGTACCGCTGAAGAGTCGCGGTAGTATCGCTTGGGTATATGCACGACAGTACCACCGCGGCTACGCTCCACCTCCGCGTCGATTCGGGACGAGTATTTCTCGTGTCGGTTTCTACGGTAGTAGCAATGGTAGTAGCAGCGGTACTACCGCTTATAAGCGGTAGTACCGCTGCCACCATCGCGGCTACTACCGCTCCTCCCCTCCGTGCCTCGTCCCTAACACAGGGCGGTAGTACCGCTGGGGGTCACCGTAGTACCGCCGGCACCAGTGGTTGTACCGCTCGGCCCAGCGGTAGTACCGCTCTGTGCGGGCAGTTAAGAGTGTAATGGTTCACTCTTATCCTCCACTATATAAAGGGTTCTTCCTCTTATAGAACCACCTCTTCTCCCCCAAGCTCCATTGTTGCTCCAAAAGCCTATTTTCGCCCAATCTCTCTCCCTAGCCAATCAAACTTGTTGATTTTCTAGGGATTGGTTGAGAAGGCCCAGATCTACACTTCCACCAAGAGAAATTTGATCCCCCCACTAATCCCTTGCGGATCTTGTTACTCTTGGATATTTGAGCACCCTAGATGGTTGAGGTCACCTCGGAGCCATATCCATTGTGGTGAAGCTCCGTGGTTTCGTTGGGAGCCTCCAATTCAGTTGTGGAGACAACCCAACCTTGTTTGTAAAGGTTTGATCGCCGCCTTCAAGGGCACCAATAGTGGAATCACGGCATCTCGCATTGTGTGAGGGCGTGAGGAGAATACGGTGGCCCTAGTGGCTTCTTGGGGAGCATTGTGCCTCCACACCGCTCCAACAGAGATGTACTTCCTCTCAAAGGGAAGGAACTTCGGTAACACATGCTCGTCTTCACCAACTCCACTTTTGGTTATCTCTATCCTTTACTTGTGCAAGCTTTACTGTGTTAGTATCTTGTGGTTGCTTGCTTACTTATCTTTGTTGCATCATATAGGTTGCTCACCTGGTTGCATATCTAGACAACCTATATTGTTGCTAAGTTTAATTTGGTCAAGATAAGCTAAAAATTGTTAGTTGTCTATTCACCCCCTCTAGTCAACCATATCGATCCTTTCAATTGGCACCGGAGCCTCGTCTCTTTTTAAGGACTTTACTGTCCAAAGAGTATGGGTGACAACATAGTCGAGATGGAGGCACACTCCGGTGGAACTCCATCCTTGCCTACATCCGATGGGGGAACCTCGGTCTCTCGTGAGGAGTTCAATGTGGCTATGGACACATTGAAAGACTCACTGGTGACCGAGGTCAAAGGCATGTTCAAAGAATTTCTTGAGGGACTTAAATTACCCACCGCACCATTGGAAGTGGTTCGTCCCGCTACCAACGTGTCGGATGCTATTCCCGACAAGGGAGAAGATAGTAGTGAGAAAGTCCCGGTGACTAAGAATGGGAATGGGATTTTTGCTCACTCCACGCCTCCCGTCAATTATGGAGGACCCGTTCCTACTCCGCATTTATATTCGGTTGGACCTCCTCCTAAGTTTATAAAAAATTCTGATTTTTCCACTTGGATGTTTAGTTTTAAACGTCATTTAAATCAATGTTCTACTAATCTTTGGAGAATCATTGAGCAAGGTTTCTACCCGCATGATCCTTACAACTTAACTCCAAGAGAAGCTGCAGATCATCAATTCAACGAGTCCGTTCTTTGCATTCTTCAAGAGGCTATCCTTCCTGAAGACATTGCACATCTTCGACCCTTCTTCGTGGCCAAGGAAGCATGGGAGCATGTTGGTTCCTTGTACAAGGGAAGCGCAAGCATTCAACGCTCAAACTATGAAGTTGTACAAGATGAAGCCAATGAGTTTGCCATGATCGAAGATGAAGATCCCCGTGAACTTTATCGGAGATTGACCACTCTTGCCATTTCACTTCAAGATCATGGGAGCAAGGATATGGATGGCAATTGGATCCAGCGGAAATTTTTCAAGGCCATGATGCCTTATCACAAGGCCATGTCCTCCGTCATCCGCCAAAGACCGGACTTCCACACTTTGTCATCAAGTGAAGTGTTGGATGAGTTTGTTGCCATGAGGATCTTGGATAAGACTGCCGACAATGCGGTGTTGCGAGCTCAACAATCAAAGAAGCCCAATCTTGCATTGATGGCCAAAGTTTGTGTGGAAGAGGAGGATGAAGAGAATGAAGATGAGTGTTGCCCCGAAAACACAAAATATGCCTATCATTAGCACATGGCTCTTGCCTCAAGGCAATTTTGGGGCAACAAGAAGAACTTAAGGCCCAATTTAAACAAGAACAATTCAAGTGGCCTCAAGGGCAATCAAAGAGTGAGAACGTGCTACAATTGTGGCAATGTGAGTCACTTTTTTGTATATTGCCCATATGAGAAAAGAGAAGACAATGGAGGCAAGCTTATTCAAAAGGACAAGGCCAAGTCTTATCCCAACAAGAACAACTTCAACAAGAAGACTCCTCCCAAAGGATTGGTGGCCCAAGGATAATATGTTGATGATGATGATGATGATGATGATGAAGATGATGAGATGGTCATTATGGCCACGATTGCAATTGCAACAACTCCACAATCATCCCTCTTCGACTCACCAAATGAGAACGTCATCGCCAAGTGCCTCATGGCTAAGTCCACCAACAAGGTAACCCCCAACATCAATTCTACCATCACCTCTTATCCTTCATTGACGGATTCTATTGAGGAGAGTGAGGGGGTGGAGGAGGAGGAAAATGAATTTGAGTTGTTTATGAGTAAACTCAAGGGAAAACCCAAGAAGCACTTCGTTGCTCTCTTGGAACAACTCGGTGAAGCCAATGACATGATCGAGGCTCACGAGGAGACCATTTCAAAAATGGAGGGTCATAGTCGAGACTATGCCGATGAGATCTCGGACCTCTCTAATGCTCTTGAGGAAGATCATGGTCTTTTTTTGAATATAAAAGAAGAGCGTGGTCTTCGTTTGGCTCTTGAGGAGTCACACAACGATGATCATGCTAAATTAAAGAAATATCTTGATCATGCTTTAGTTGTCTCTCATGTGCTCAATTCTGAGAAGGCAAAGCTTGTGGTTGACCATGCTAGACTCAAGGAGGAGTTTGTTACGCTTGACAAGGCTCACAAGGTCTTGAAGAGTGTACATACTAGCCTCAAAGAGTCTCATGATCAACTTCAAGTTTCGCTAACCAAGGAGAAAGCTACCTTTCCTCGCATGGTTTTAATTGATAATGCAAATGCTACTAACCCATGTTGAGAGCATGTGCATCTTGTTGAAGAGAATGCCAAGTTGAAGAAGCAACTTGAGAAAGGCCTTGTGTCTTGTATACAAGGTGAGAAGAACCTCAACGATCTTTTGAGCAATCAAAATGAAGTTGTGGCTGAGGAAGGAATTGGGTTTGCTCCCAAGCCCAAGAAGAAGAAGAACGACAAGACCAAGCAACCTCCTCCTCTAAAGCAAAGCTTTGTAAAAGAGGGAGATGGTGATCCTAAGAAGAAGAACATTGTGAAGAGTGGTGGAGTCAAGAAAAACACTGCCACACCATTCAACAAAGCTGGCGACTTTAACCCTTCTTATGTTCTATGCCATGCTAGTGATGGACATGTTTTTGCTAATTTTTTTGGCTCTTCTTATGAGTACATTGCATGGTCTGTTTGGGTTCCTAAGACCCTTGTTACTAACCTCAAAGGACCCATTACAAAATGGGTACCTAAATCCAAGCATTGATATCTTGTAGGAGTTTGCTTCCGGTGGGGGATCATGGTTGCTCGATAGTGGAGCCACAAATCATATGTCCGGAAGCAAAGACTTGGCGGTGGACGTGCACCAAGGTTCATATATGGCCACTAATGTCGAATGGGGTGATGCTTCATCTTCTAAGGTATTGGGGCTTGTCAAGGTTATTGTTTCTCATGATCTTATGATCGAGAAAGTCATGCTTGTTGAGTCCCTTGCATACAATTTACTTTCTATTCGTCAACTTGCACTCATGGGCTTTGCCACATTCTTTGATATTGATATCGTGGCCCTCTTGTGGAGCAAGACTCTTAAAGTATCCTATGTTGGGCATGTCGAAACGGTCTCTATGTGGTTAACTTCTCGGAGTAACCCACTAAAACCGCGACTTGCCTAATGGATAAATTTGATGTGGGTTGGCTTTGGCATCGCCGGCTAGCCCATGTCAATATGAGATCATTGCAAAGTCTCCTCAAGGGGGACCATGTCCGTGGACTAACAAATGTTAGTTTTGCCAAAGATCGTGCTTGCAGTGCCTGTATTGAAGGAAAGTTACATGAGAAGGCTCACCCTCCCACGACTATCATCTACTCAAAAAGACCGTTAGAGCTCCTTCACATGGATCTCTTTGGGACTCCGTCCTTTGATAGTCTTGGGGGTAGAAAGTATTGCATGTTGATTGTAGATGATTATTCAAGATACACCTAGGTATACTTCTTCAAGAGGAAGAGTGAGACCCAACAAACCGTCGTCAACTTTGCAAATGAAGCTCAACGACAACATGATGCAAAGATCTTGATGATTCGTAGTGACAACGACACCGAGTTCAAGAACTACACCTTGGGTGAGTTTCTTAGTGATGAGGGTCAATATGCCGCCCCGTATACCCCTCAACAAAATGGTGTGGCAGAGAGAAAGAACCGGACATTGATGGACGCGACGAGGACCATGATGGCGGAGTTCAAGTCTCCATACAACTTTTGGGTCGAAGCCATCAACAACGCTTGCCTTGCATCCAATCGGCTCTATCTCCGCAAAGGCTTGAACAAGACTCCATATGAGATACTTACCGGTAACAAGCCCAATCTCAAGTACTTCCAGGTGTTCGGTTGTAAGTGTTTCATACTCAAGAAAGGTGCTCGTTTGTCTAAATTTGAAGCTAGAGCTCATGAGGGCATATTTGTTGGTTATGCTACAAACTCTCATGCTTACCGTGTCCTCAACAAGTCCAATGGACTCATTGAGAAGACGTGTAACGTAGAATTTGATGAGAATAACGGCTCCCAAGTGGAGCAAAGTGGTACTTGTGATGTAGGTGATAATATTCCTCTCCAAACCATGAGAAGATGGGCGTTGGTTATATCCTACCCATTGAGGAACCACTTATGGCCGAAGGAGAAGGACAATGTTCCACTCAGCTGGAACCATTACCAACCCAAGACCCACACGCTTCCGAAGAACAAAATGAAGGCCCTCAACCGGATGAACAAGGCCAAGTGCAAGATCAACCATAAGATGGTGGTGAGCCACCAAGTGATACACAAGGCCAAGTTCCCTCTCCCGAGCATGTTCAAGATCAAGAGCAAGCTCAAGATCAAGATCAAGCTCATGACGACGCTCAAGATGATCAACTCATAGCTCCTCAATTATCTCTTGAAGAGCAATTGGAGCGTCGTGCTGCCAAAGTTGCTTCTAGGCTCGCTTCGAGAGAGCATCACATGGAGAATATTCTTGGAAGCATCACAAAGGGGGTAAGCACTCTTAGAAAATTAGCAAACTATTGTGATCATCAAGCTTTTGTCGCTTGTGTTGAAACTCAAATGGTCTATGAGGCGCTCGAAGACCCCGATTGGCTCAATGCCATGCATGAAGACCTCCATAACTTCGAGCGCAACAAAGTGTGGCGTGTGGTGCCAAGGCCGAAGGAGAACCATAATGTCATCGGAACCAAGTGGATCTTTAAGAACAAGCAAGATGCTCACGGAATTGTCATCCGCAACAAGGCGCGTTTGGTGGCGCAAGGCTACTCCCAAGTTGAGGGTATCGACTATGGTGAAACCTTTGCCCCCGTCGCTCGCCTTGAATCTATTCGTTTGTTGCTTGCCTATGCTTCTCATCATAACTTTAAATTGCAACAAATGGATGTGAAAAGTGCCTTTCTTAATGGTCCTCTTAATCAGTTGGCGTATGTCAAACAACCCCCGGGGTTTGAGGATCCTAAGTTCCCCAATCACATGTATCAACTCGATAAGGCGCTCTACAGCCTTAAACAAGCCCCACGTGCGTGGTATGAGCATCTTACCGAGTTATTGCAAGATCGTGGATTTGAAATTGGGAAAATCAACCCCACTATTTTTTACTAAGAAGGTCAAAGGGGAGTTGTTTGTATGCCAACTATATGTTGATGATATTATCTTTGGTTCACCTAACAAAACTTTCAATGATGAGTTTGCCGCACTCATGACCACACAATTTGAGATGTCCATGATGTGAGAGTTGAAGTTCTTCCTTGGGTTTGAGATCAAACAAAGAAGAGAAGGAATCTTCATCAAACAAGCCAAATACACTCAAGACATGCTCAAGAGGTTCAATCTAAGTGATGTCAAGCCGGCTACTACTCCAATGCCTACCAAGTGCCAACTTGACATTGATCCCAATGGTAAAGAGGTGGAAGGTATATCGTTCTATGATTGGATCCTTACTTTACCTTTGTGCATCTAGACCAGATATCATGTTGAGTGTGGGAATGTGTGCACGGTTTCAAGCCTCACCTAAGGAAAGTCACTTTGTGGCAGTCAAGCGAATCTTTCGATATTTGGCTCATACCCCAAACTTGGGCTTATGGTACTCACGAGGAGCAAACTTCAACCTTGTAGGGTTCTCGGATTCAGATTAGGCGGGAGACAAAGTGGATAGGAAGTCAACTTCTGGAGGTTGCCAATTTCTTGGTTGCTCTTTGGTGAGTTGGTCTTCCAAGAAGCAAAGTTGTGTATCTCTCTCTTCCACCGAAGCTGAGTATGTGGCGGCCGGTAGTTGTTGTGCTCAACTTCTATGGTTGAGGCAAACTTTAAAGGATTACGGTGTCACGTGTGACAAAGTGCCTCTTTGGTGTGACAACGGAAGTGCCATCAAGATTTCTCTCAACCCGGTGCAACACTTCAAGACGAAGCATATTGAGATTCGGTATCACTTCATCCAGGAGCATATTTGGCGAGGGGAAATTGATCTTCACTATGTCAACACACATGATAACCTTGCAGATATCTTCACGAACCCTTTGGATGAAGCAAGATTTCGCGAGTTAAGTCATGAGCTAAATATCATAGATTTGAGCAATGTGGATTGAAGTTGTGCACACCTCCCATTCTCACCGTGTTATCTTGTTTAGTTGTAGGCATGGATATAGGGGGAGTGTTGTTCTCTCAATGAACTTTCTCTCCCCCCGTTATGGACAAATCGACCAAATCTTTCACATTCACCATTGCTGTTGGTACAAAATGTGCTTCAAAGATGAGTAGTGGTCATGGGCTGAAGGTTAAAATCTTCGCGGTGCCATACCACTTCAGTCAAAGATAGGTGGCCTCGGCCACCGCTATCTCTTTCGAGAGATGTGTGTTTGTTGTCGTGTTTTTCTCTTTCTTTGTGTGGTTGTGTCTGTGTTGTTCCCTCTGTTTTCCTGTGTTTTCTTCTCGTTGATGTGTGTTTTCACGCTAATAGGCTCTTGGGAGCAAAATGTCAGTTTAGAGCCATTTTTCTGAGTTTGGCGGTACTACCGCTGAAACGCACAGTACTACCTCTTATTAACCTAAGTGGTACTACCGCCCGCTTGAAGCGGTACTACCGCTGGAGCGCGAGGCTGCGGGGTTAAGTGGGGGTCGGGGAGTTTTCTTCCCTTACCCACACCCATTCACCCCATCTCTCGTTCTCCTCTCCAACAAAGAACCTGTGTCGAGGTCGCCGGTGGGGTGCCTCCTCCGGGCTGTGTTTCACCTTTTCCTTCAGTGGGATCGATCCCCACCCATCCCTCAAGCCATGGATGCCGGTATTGCCCCTCGTTTCCTTCTTTTTGCTTCTAGTTTTCAGATCTAGGTTTTTAGGGGCAATGGGCATACATTCCATGATTTTTGGCCAAATCAAGGCTTGAGTAGGATGGTGAACTCCTCTATACTGCTAGGATTGAACTTTGATAGGACTATTTTTGTTTTTCTCCTCTCCGGTAGTACCAGATCTAACATGGTGCATTGGGAATTGCTGTTTCTCCACCTGGAGCGGTACTACCGCTCCGTCGGAACGGTACTACCGCTTCCCTTATGCGGTACTACCGCTATGAGCGGTACTACCGCCTGTTCTATGCGGTACTACCGCGGAGAGGCCATCCTCCATCAAAATCCTATCAAATTTGATTCTATTTTGCTCTTTGTCTCGTGTCTTATGCTTGTTCGCTCTCTGTGTCTTTTGTGTGTGTGTGTGTGTGTGTGTGTTTGTCTCCAGGAGATGGCCCAACGGAACACCCTGCTCCTCGCATCAACCCCGGGCGCACTAGTTCAAGGCGCTATCGCACCTCTGAGGCAGCAGGTGGGTCTGCAAGTGGTTCTGTAGGGGTTCCTTCGTTCATTGCACCACCGTCTCAGTCACAACAACCGTCCAAGAGTACTGCAAAGAAGCCAGCAAAGAAGGCCAAGACTGTCACTGAGATGTCAAACAAGGAGTTCTGGGAGAGGCGTCGGCGCAATCCCTATGAGCATGAGCAAGATCCCACCCTTGTCAACCGGCCATTCTAGAACCGCTTTCAGTATGCAACCTACTTTGATGTGATCAAGGCCAAGAAGAATCTCTTTGTTGATGTGCGCTCAATTGACATTGCTCATTTAGAGAAGGACATGGCTTACTTCGGCGAAGCCCTAGAGATGTGTAACCAGCTGAACATTGTCAACATCATATCATTCAACTAGGACTTTGATGCTGATCTGGTGGCTCAGTTCTATGCCACCATCCATCTTGGCACCGATGAAGAAAGGACTTTGACATGGATGACTAATGGCAAGCGTCTGGCGGTCAAGTGGAAAGCTTTCATGGAGCTTCTTGGTATTGAAGATCTTGGACTAGAGAGTTCGGTCGGCTTTCGACCTCATCACAATGCTACCTCCACTCACAAGCAGAACCTTTGGCCATACTGCACTAAGAAGGTCAACTCTAAGACTCTAAAGGAGACATATGAGTTGCCTGTGTTTCTGGATATTCTTCGTCGCATCTTCAGGGAGACACTCTTTCCTCGCATTGGGAACCATGATATGGTCCACTCATATCTAGTGGACATGTTACTTTTCTGCCAGCATCAGAAGGAACGGAACACTGGAGAAACATTGGATATCTCTCATGTCGTGTGGTCTGAACTGTTGCCCGCCATCTCAGAGCGTAAGTGTCTCATCTATGCTCCATATATCATGCTCCTCATTGAGAAGGATTGGGAGCACACCTACAATGGGTACCCACTACAGACTGGCGATTTGGTCTCTCACGATGTCAAGAGGCTTAGGAGGAAGGATCTCTAGAACACTCCGGTCACTCAGCCTAACATACCGGCTGGTGCTGATGATTTTGTGGCAGAGGCCGGTCAGGATGATGATGATGATGATGAGTATATGCCATCTGGAGCTGAGCCCTCTTGGGTAAAGAAGCTTAAAAAGAAGATGAAGAAGTTGTTCTGCATGTAGTCTCACGGTCAGTACATGGCCCATGTTTCTGAGAAGTCCAGGAATCATCACAAGGAGATTATGCATTAGCTTGGTGCCAGAGTTGCTAGCGGATCTGAGGGCCGGATCACCGATGAGGACGACTGGGTTCGGCAGCACTGCCACTGCACTGACTCTGACCCCGAGCAGCCCCCAGCCAATGACGAAGGTGCAGATGACCATGCAGCGGTGTGATGAAGTTGTGCCTTTCTCTGCCCCTTTTTGGTGTCTTGATGCCAAAGGGGGAGAGGTGATTTGAGTATCGCGAGTGTGTCTGTGTCGTGTGCATTTGTCTTTCTTTGTATTTCTGGTTTGGTTTATGTTCGTGAGATCCATTCACTATTTCCTTGTGTGAAACCTATGCTATCTTATTTATGTCGATTACTCTAGTAGGTTATGCTTAATTCCTGTTCTATCCTTTTGCACCTACTATGTTACCCGCTTATGTCTCCTCATTGTTAGATGTTATCGGATTATAAAATATAGGGGGAGCATTGATCCCAGAGTGTGTGCTTTGCATTCCACAAGTAACTCTTTTATAGGCACACATCTAGGGGGAGCTCGTCTATATTTTGTAGTCCGTGGGGTTTGCTTACTCCTCGGGTGTCATTATATTATGTGCAAATCCCATGTTGTCATCAATCCACCAAAAAGTGGGAGATTGGAAGGGCATCTCCCTTCCTATGTGGTTTTGGTGATTGATGACAATGTGCTTGTGGACTAATCGTGTGTGCCAAATATTTCAGACATGGATCCAGAAGCACGAGACGATCTTCTACCCTCCGAGTTATCAGCTCAAGACGCGTTGTCTTCCTAGGCTTGTGTTTTGGTGGACTTGAGTCGTAGGAGACACCGTACTATCAAGGGGGGGGGGGGG
>LR738710.1:171739706-171811649 GCA_902687465.1 Secale cereale | reverse complement strand
GTCCGCATTGGAAAGGTGAGGGTGGAATCATCACGTACACTCTATTCTTGCACCCTCATCTTCTCTCCATTCCTTGGGGATCTCCACATCTCTCTGTGGTGATTCTGTCTGTTGGGCGCGGTAGTACCGCCTATACGCTCTAAGCGGTAGTACCGCTGAAGAGTCACGGTAGTACCGCTTGGGTATATGCATGGCAGTACCGCCGCGACTACTCTCCACCTCCACGTCGATTCGGGACGAGTGTTTCTCGTGTCGGGTTCTACGGTAGTAGCAACGGTAATAGCAGCGGTAGTACCGTTTATAAGCGGTAGTACCACTGCCACCACCGCGGCTACTACCGCTCCTCCCCTCTGTGCCTCATCCCTAACACACGGCGGTAGTATCGCCGGGGGTCGCGGTAGTACCGCTGGCACCAGCGGTAGTACCGCTCGGCCCATCGGTAGTACCGCTCTGTGCGGGCAGATAAGAGTGTAACGGTTCACTCTTCTCCTCCATTATATAAAGGGTTCTTCTTCCTCTTGAAGAACCACCTCTTCTCCCCCAAGCTCCATTGTTGCTCCAAAAGCTCATTTTCGCCCGATCTCTCTCCCTAGCCAATCAAACTTGTTGATTTTCTAGGAATTGGTTGAGAAGGCCCAGATCTACACTTCCACCAAGAGAAATTTGATTCCCCCCAATAATCCCTTGAGGATCTTTACTCTTGGGTGTTTGAGCACCCTAGACGGTTGAGGTCACCTCGGAGCCATATCCATTGTGGTGAAGCTCCGTGGTTTCGTTGGGAGCCTCCAATTCAGTTGTGGAGAGAGCCCCAACCTTGTTTGTAAAGGTACGGTCGCCGTCTTCAAGGGCACCAATAGTGGAATCACGGCATCTCGCATTGTGTGAGGGCGTGAGGAGAATACGGTGGCCCTAGTGGCTTCTTGGGGAGCATTGTGCCTCCACATCGCTCCAACGGAGACATACTTCCCCTCAAAGGGAAGGAACTTCGGTAACACATCCTCGTCTTCACCGGATCCACTTTTGGTTATCTCTATCCTTTACTTGTGCAAGCTTTAGTGTGTTAGTATCTTGTGCTTGCTTGCTTACTTATCTTTGCTGCATTATATAGGTTGCTCACGTAGTTGCATATCTAGAGAATCTATATTATTGCTAAGTTTATTTTGGTCAAGAAAAGCTAAAAATTGTTAGTTGCCTATTCACCCTCCCCTCTAGTCAACCATATCGATCCTTTCACCAACCATATCAAGCCCCCAGACTGCAAATGACCAAGTAATTGGAATCATCTTCAAGTCTTGAGCCGACACATGAAATTGTCTTGCAAACTTCTGGCAACAATCGCACTTGCTAACTATGTCCTCTTCATCAGCATGAGCCGTCAACCAGTAAAAACCATGACGAAAAGCCTTAGCCACAAGAGACCTTGACCCGGCATGATGACCACAATCACCAGCGTGGATTTTCTGTAAAATTTCACGTCCTTCCTCAGGAAAAACACAATGTTGAAACACTCCAGCCACAGTGCATGTGTGTAACTCGCACTTGATGATAGTCATGGACTTAAAACGACGGATAATCTGGCATGCAAAAAGCTCATCCTCTGGGAGCTCACCCTAGGTCAAATAAGCAAGCTATGTGATACGTCTCCAACGTATCTATAATTTTTTATTGTTCCATGCTATTATATTATCCTTCAAGGATGTTTTATGGGCTATATTACGCACTTTTATGTTATTTTTGGGACTAACCTATTAACCCAGAGCCCAGTGCCAGTTTCTGTTTTTCTCCTATTTTAGGGTTTCGCAGAAAAGGAATAACAAACAGAGCCCAATTGACCTGAAAATCAACGGAGATCATTTTTGGACCAGAAGAAACCCACGAAGTGCCGGAGGGGGACGAGAGGACCCACGGGCTGCCCACGAGGGTGGGGGGCGCGCCCCCCCTACTTGGTGCGCCCCCTGCCTCATGGACAGCCCGTAGCCACCCTTTGCTTGGCCCCGACTTCAACACCTCCTATATATACTGAAACCTCCGGAAAATGACCTAGATCGGGAGTTCCGCCGCCGAAAGCCTCTGTTGCCACCGAAAACCAATCTAGACCCCGTTCTAGCACCCTGCCAGAGGGGGGAATCCTTCTCCGGTGGCTATCTTCATCATCCCGGCGCTCTCCATGACGAGGAGGGAGTAGTCCGCCCTCGGGGCTGAGGGTATGTACCAGTAGCTATGTGTTTGATCTCTCTCTCTCTCTCATGTTCTTGAGATGGCACGATCTTGATGTATCGCGGGCTTTGCTATTCTAGTTGGATCTTATGATGCTTCTCCCCCTCTACTCTCTTGTAATGGATTGAGTTTTCCCTCTGAAGTGATCTTATCGGATTGAGTCTTTAAGGATTTGAGAACACTTGATGTATGTCTTGCACGTGCTTATCTATGGTGATAATGGGATATCATGTGATCTACTTGATGTATGTTTTGGTGATCAACTTGCAGGTTTCGTGACCTTGGGAATCTATGCATATGGGTTGGCACATGTTTTCGTCTTGACTCTCCGGTAGAAACTTTGGGGCACTCTTTGAAGTTCTATGTGTTGGTTGAATAGATGTTTTGAGATTGTGTGATGCATATCGTATAATCATGCCCACGGATACTTGAGGTGACAATGGAGTATCTAGGTGACATTAGGGTTTTGGTTGATTTGTATCTTAAGGTGTTATTCTAGTACGAACTCTATGAGAGATTGAATGTTACTACGGACTCTTGAATAGATCGATCAGAAAGAATAACTTTGAGGTGGTTTCGTACCCTACCATAATCTCTTCGTTTGTTCTCCGCTATTAGTGACTTTGGAGTGACTCTTTGTTGCATGTTGAGGGCTAGTAATATGATCCAATTATGTTATCCTTGTTGAGAGAACTTGCACTAGTGAAAGTATGAACCCTAGGCCTTGATTCCTATCATTGCAACACCGTTTATGCTCACGTTTACCACTTGCTACCTTGCTGTTTTTATATTTTCTTATTACAAAAACCTATATCTACCATCCATATTGTACTTGTATCACCATCTCTTCGCCTAACTAGTGCACCTATACAATTTACCATTGTATTGGGTGTGTTGGGGAAAAACAAGAGACTCTTTGTTATTTGGTTGCAGGGTTGTTTGAGGGAGACAATCTTCATCGTACGCCTCCAACGGATTGATAAACCTTATGTCATCCACTTGAGGGAAATTTGCTACTGTCCTACAAACCTCTGCACTTGGAGGCCCAACAACGTCTACAAGAAGAAGGGTGTGTAGTAGACATCAAGCTCTTTTCTTGCGCCATTGCCGGGGTGGTTAGTGCTTGAAGGTATATCTTTAGATTTGCAATCGAATCTTTTAGTTTCTTGTTTTATCACTAGTTTAGTTTATAAAAGAAAACTACAAAAAATGGTATTAAGGTTACCTCATATGCTTCATCTTTTTAATATCTTTCGTGAAAATGATGGGAAGGAAAATTGTGCTCAAGTACTAGAAGAGGAATTACATAGAATGCTTGGCATAAAATATGTGCATGGTGAGCATGATTGCAATGTTGTTAGTGTGAATCCTTTGAATATCCATGATGCTAATGATATGCAAAGCCACAAGCTTGGGGAAGCTATGTTTGATGAAGATAATATTTTTAGTCCCCCAAGTTTTGATGAGCAAATTTATTTTGATGAAAGCATGCCTCCTATTTATGATTATTATATTTATGAAAGTGGATTTGGAGAGGTCATTACTTTATTTAGTGACAAATCCACTATTTTGGAAGAGGTTCCAATTGATTATGAGAACAAAGTTGCTATCTATGATGATTATTGTGATGACTTGTATGCTATTAAGAATAATGATAACCATTAAACTTGTCATCGTGATTTTAGTTTTCAATTGGATTATGCTTCACATGATAGTTATTTTGTTGAGTTTGCTCCCACTACTATTGATGATAATAAATTTGCTTATGTGGAGAGTAATAAAATTTATATGCTTGGGGATCATGAAAAGAATGCTTTATGGGGTAGTTATATTGTTGAATTCATTCATGATGCCTTTGAAAATTATTATGAGAGAGGATCATATGCTCGTAGGAATTGCAATAATATCAAGTTTCCTCTCTATATGCTTAAAGTTTTGAAGCTATGCTTGTTTTGCTTTCCTATGCTAGTTGATTATTGTTCCCATAAGTTGTTTGCTCACAAAATCCCTATGCATAGGAAGTGGGTTAGACTTAAATGTGCTAGTCATATTCTTCATGATGCTCCCGTTATGTTTCAATTCTTATCTTTTATGTGAGCATCATTATGCCTAGCTAGGGGCGTTAAACGATAGCGCTTGTTGGGAGGAAACCCAACTTTATTTTAGTTTCTTTGCTTTTGCTTCTGTTTAGGAATAAATATTGCATCTAGCTTCTCTTTAGATCTGGTTTTGTGTTTTAATTAGTGTTTGTGCCAAGTAGAACCTTTGGGAAGACTTGTGTGAAGTTTATATGATCTTGCTGTGAAAAACAGAATTTTTAGCACTCGCTAGAATGGTCACCAGATTTTACTGGAGCGTGCTATTTAGTCGATTCTTTTTGCAGATGATTAATAGACAAATTCCTCACGTTTACCAATTTATTTTAATTTTTTTGGAGTTACAGAAGTATGTGAAAACTGCAGATTACTACAAACCGTTGTGTTTTTGACAGATTCTGTTTTTCGTGTGTTGTTTGCTTATTTTAATGCATCTATGAGTAGTATTGGGAAGTATGAACCATAGAGAAGTTGGAATACAGTAGGTTTAACACCAATATAAACAAAGAATTAATTCATTGCAGTACCTTTGAGTAGTGGTTTGTTTTCTTATACTAACGGAGCTCACGAGATTTTTATCTAAGTTTTGTGTTCTGAAGTTTTCAAGTTTTGAGTATTGCTTTGATGGACTATGGAACAAAGAGTGGTAAGATCCTAAGCTTGGGGATGCCCAAGGCAACCCAAGGTAAAATTCAAGGACAACCAAAAGCCTAAGCTTGGGGATGCCCCGGGAAGGCATCCCCTCTTTCGTCTTCATCTATCGATAACTATACTCGGGACTATATTTTTATTCACCACATGATATGTGTTTTGCTTGGAGCATCAATTTAGTTTATTTTTTTTTGCTTGCTGTTTGAATAATATCCCAAGATCTGAAGTTCTTAAATGTTAGAGAGTCTTCACATAGTTACATAATTATACAGCTACTCGTTGATCTTCACTTATATCTTTCGGAGTAGTTTGTTGTTTGCTCTAGTGCTTCACTTATATCTTTTAGAGCACGGCGGTGGTTATATTTTGAAGAAATATATGAACTCTCATGCTTCACTTATATCCTTTTGAGAGTCTATTAAAACTTCATGGTAATGTGCTTTGGCTATAAAATTAGCCTTCGCATGATAGACATCCAATATAAATGTAGTAAAAACTTTCACACTAAGTGCGTTGAATATGATGAGAAGTTGGATGCTTGATAATTGTTTTGAGATATGAGGATAGTGATATTAGAGTCATGCTAGTGGAGTTATTATGAAATTGAGAAATACTTGTGTTAAGGTTAGTGATTCCCGTAGCATGCACGTATGGTGAACCGCTATGTGACGAGCATGAGGTATTTGTAGAGTGTCATCCTTTGTGTGGAGGTCGGGGGCGTGCGATGGTTAACTCCTACCAACCTCCCCCCTAGGAGCATGCGTTGATTGCTTTGTTTTGATGACTCATAAATTTTTGCAATAAGTATATGAGTTCTTATGACTAATGCTGAGTCCCTGGATATTATGCACTCTCACCTTTCCACCATTGCTAGCCTCTCTTGTACCGCGCAACTTTCGCCGGTACCATACACCCCCATATATCTTCCTCAAAACAGCCAACATACCTACCTATCATGGCATTTCCATAGCCATTTCGAAATATATTGCCATGCAACTTTCCACCGTTCCGTTCATATGACATGCTTCATATTGTCATATTTCCATGCATGATCATGTAGTTGACATCGTATTTGTGGCTAGGCCACCATGCATAATTTTTCATACATGTCACTCTTGATTATTGCACATCCCGGTACACCGCCGGAGGCATTCATATAAGTCATACTTTGTTCTAGTATCGAGTTGTAATATCGAGTTGTAATTCAATGAAAGTGTGATGATCATCATTATTAGAGCATTGTCCCATGTGAGGAAAGGCTAAATCAAGAAAGCCCCTACAAAAAAAGGAAAAAAGGAAAGGCCAAAGAAAAAAGAAAGGCCCAAAAAAAGAGAAAAGAAAAGAAAAAGGGACAATTGCTACTATCTTTTTCCATACTTGTGCTTCAAAGTAGCACCATGTACTTCATGATAGAGAGTCTCATGTTTAGTCACTTTCATATACTAGTGGGAATTTTCATTATAGAACTTGGCTTGTATATTCCAACATGGGCTTCCTCAAATGCCCTAGGTCTTCGTGAGCAAGCAAGTTGGATGCACACCCACTTAGTTTCTTTTGTTGAGCTTTCATACATTTTTAGCTCTAGTGCATCCATTGCATGGCAATCCCTACTCACTCACATTGATATCTATTGATGGGCATCTCCACAGCCCGTTGATACGCCTAGTCGATGTGAGACTATCTCCCTCCTTTTTGTCTTCTCCACAACAACCTCTGTATTCCACATAGCGCTATGTCCATGGCTCACGCTCATGTATTGCGTGAAAGTTGAAATGTTTGAAAGAATAGAGTATGAAAACAAGTGCTTGGCTGAAATCGGGGTATATTTTGTGTGATGACGAGGGAACATAGCCAAACTATATGATTTTGTAGGGATAACTTTCTTTAGCCATAGTATTTTGAGAAGACATGATTGCTTTGTTAGTACGACTGAAGTATTATTATTTCTTATATCAATATAGACTTTTGTCTTGAATCTTTCAGATCTGAACATTCATGCCACAATAAAGAGAACCACATTAAAAATTATGTTGGTTAGCATTCCACATCAAAAATTCTGTTTTTATCATTTACCTACTCGAGGACGAGGATGAATTAAGCTTGGGGATGCTGATACGTCTCCAGTGTATATATAATTTTTTTATTGTTCCATGCTATTATATTATCCTTCTAGGATGTTTTATGGGCTTTATTATGCACTTCTATATTATTTTTGGGACTAACCTATTAACCCAGAGCCCAGTGCCAGTTTCTGTTTTTCTCCTGTTTTAGGGTTTCGCGGAAAAGGAATATCAAACGGAGCCCAATTGACCTGAAAATCAACGGAGATCATTTTTGGACCAGAAGAAGCCCACGGAGTGCCGGAGGGGGACGAGAGGACCCACGGGCTGCCCACGAGGGTGGGGGGCGCACCCCTTCCCCTACTGGGCGCGCCCCCTGCCTCGTGGACAGCCCGTAGCCCCCCATTGCTTGGCCCCGACTCCAACGCCTCCTATATATACTGCAACCTCCGGAAAATAACCTAGATTGGGAGTTCCGCCGCCGAAAGCCTCTGTTGCCACCGAAAACCAATCTAGACCCCGTTCTGGCACCCTGCCGGAGAAAGGAATCCCTCTCCGGTGGCTATCTTCATCATCCTGGCGCTTTCCATGACGAGGAGGGAGTAGTCCACCCTCGGGGCTGAGGGTATGTACCAGTAGCTATGTGTTTGATCTCTCTCTCTCTCTCTCTCTCTCTCTCTCGTGTTCTTGAGATGGCACGATCTTGATGTACCGCGAGCTTTGCAATTCTAGTTGGATCTTATGATGCGTCTCCCCCTGTACTCTCTTGTAATGGATTGAGTTTTCCCTTTGAAGTTATCTTATCGGATTGAGTCTTGAAGGATTTGAGAACACTTGATGTATGTCTTGCACGTGCTTATCAGTGGTGACAATGGGATATCATGTGATCTACTTGATGTATGTTTTGGTGATCAATTTGCGGGTTCCGTGACCTTGGGAATCTATGCATAGGGGTTGGCACAAGTTTTCGTCTTGACTCTTCGGTAGAAACTTTGGGACACTCTTTGAAGTTATATGTGTTGGTTGAATAGATGTTTCTGAGATTGTGTGATGCATATCGTATAATCATGCCCATGGATACTTGAGGTGACAAAGGAGTATCTAGGTAACACTAGGGTTTTGTTTGATTTGTATCTTAAGGTGTTATTCTAGTACGAACTCTATGATAGATTGAACGTTACTATGGACTCTTGAATAGATCGATCAGAAAGAATAACTTTGAGGTGGTTTCGTACCCTACCATAATCTCTTCGTTTGTTCTCCACTATTAGTGACTTTGGAGTGACTCTTTGTTGCATGTTGAGGGCTAGTAGTATGATCCAATTGTGTTATCCTTATTGAGAGAACTTGCACTAGTGAAAGTATGAACCCTAGGCCTTGTTTCCTGTCATTGCAACACCGCTTATGCTCACTTTTACCACTTGCTACCTTGCTGTTTTTATATTTTCCTATTACAAAAACCTATATCTACCATCCATATTGCACTTGTATCACCATCTCTTCGCCGAACTAGTGCACCTATACAATTTACCATTGTATTGGGTGTGTTGGGGAAAAACAAGAGACTCTTTGTTATTTGGTTGCAGGGTTGTTTGAGAGAGACCATCTTCATCCTATGCCTCCCATGGATTGATAAACCTTAGGTCATCCACTTGAGCGAAATTTGCTACTGTCCTACAAACCTCTGCACTTGGAGGCCCAACAATGTCTACAAGAGGAAGGTTGTGTAGTAGACATCAATATGGCACCATCCAATCTGGAGTAGCGCGTAGAGCCGCCACCAACTGGCCATCTGGGTCAAGGACAACCAGGTCTTCTTCTAAAGATAACTTGACAGAAGGGTTGCGTAAAACATCAAGGAACACATTGGGAGGAACTGGCTTACGTTGAGAACCTATCCATGATAGAGAATCAGCCGCCTCATTAAGTCGTTGGTCAATGTGATCCACTTGATAAGCTTTGAAGTGCCCATCAAGGTTAGTCACTTCCTGACGATAAGCCGCCATGAGTGTGTCCTTTGAACCCCACGTTCCTGAATCTTGCTGAGCCACCAGGTCATAGTCGCCTAAGCACCTGACCCGACTCAAATTCATCTCCTTAGCCATGCAAAGCCCATCGAGTAAAGCTTCATACTCAGCTGCATTGTTAGTATAGGGAAACATAAGCCTTAAAACATAACAAAACCTATCACCTCAAGGGGAAGATATGAGAACTCTAGCTCCCGAGCCTTCCAGTTGCCTAGACTCGACAAAGTGTATTGTCCAGTAAGTATTATCTGGCTTCTCCTCGGGCGCCGGCAACTCTGTCCAGTCATTGATAAAATCCACCAAAGCCTGAGACTTGATGGCAGTCCTTGGCACATACTTGAGATTATGTGGTCCTAACTAAATTCCCACTTAGCAACCCGACATGTGGCCTCTCTATTTTGTATTATATCTCATAGAGGAACTGAACTGATCACAATGATTTGATGCTCAAGGAAATATTTCTTCAGCTTGCGACTGTCACAGCCCTAGATTATTGCTTGTAATTAGTTGGACTTGAGTGCATCATGCATCATCTAAATTCTTTGAAGGTTGAAATGGGGATTGTTCAAACCCTAGCACCAAATGAACTCAACTAGGTTCAAATAATTATTTTTTTCAATAAACCCAAAATGCCTTCATCAATGTTTGATAATTTTGGCAAGGGTTTTGATCCAAACCAAAAACATTGAACATTTTTAGGGAATTAATTGGGCTTTGAATTAAATCAATAAGTATTTGAATTGGGGCCATTCAAATGCTATATATTTATTTAAATAGCTCCAAATAATTTGAAACTTGAAGAGGGACTTTGGAATACTTCAGAGTGAGTCCACAAAAAGTTTCAACATTATCTAAAATGTTTTAGTGCTCTAACTAAAACAAAACAGCAGAAATAAATTGAAAAAGAAAAACAGAAAGAAAGAGAGAAAGACTCACCTGGGCCTTACCTGGCAGCCCAAGTAGACGGCCCAGCCACCAGCCGCCGCACCGTCATCAACCTCCTGCCAGTAGGCAGGAGGGCGTGTGCCCCGACGTGCACAACGCCACCTCCACCCTACCTGCTAGCCCCGGCCTTCCTTGACGATGCCACGCAGACGCCCAGAGACTTCTCTCCCCTCCCCCTCACTCGCTGCTCTCTCCCCCTCTGTTCTCTCTCACGCAGCCACCGAGCGGAGCTCATCGCCGTCGCCCTGAACCACCGCGGCCACCAGCCACCACACGCCTCGCCAACGTGCCAAGAAGCTCTGCCGCCTCCTCCTCATCCTCTCCATCGAGCTACGGGACGCCGGGAGGCCCTACTTCATCGTCACCGCGCTTGTCTTCAACCTCCGGCCGCCGGCGACCTCGCCGCAATTCGCGACGTCTGGTGCCTCCCCGAGGCTTCTGAGACCTCCGTCGACCCCGCTGTGAGCTATTCACCCTAACCCCCCTCTCCTCCATCTCGTTTGCGTGTCGTAGCCGCCGACCCGCGAGCACCCGACGCCGTCGTCCGCCATGGCCGGCGAGCCTGCGCTCCTGAGCCTCTCCTGCTCGCTCGAGGGGCACTAACACGCTCCTGGCGCCTCTAGAAGGCTGCCTATCCACTCTGTTTGCTCGCTCGAGCACTACAGCCGCGTCCCCGCACTGACCCGCACGCCAGCCGCCGCCGCGAGCCTGATTCCGGCGAGCCCGGTCGACGTCAGCCCCTCCTGATGGCTTAGATGGATGCGGATGAGCTCCAGCTACGCATAAACGATCTCCACCGCTATTTTGGTCGCTGGAGGGCGTTTTCCGAGCCCCTCCGCCGCGTTTGTCGCCGCCGGCGACGAGCCGCCGGTGCCTTTTGACTTGTTTGACTGGGGGTTGACCACCCCGGGTCACTGATATATGGGCCCACGCCCTTAGTTAACCACTGCCTCGCTGACAAGTGGGGCCTTCCCTGCTAATTAACCTAGGTTAGTACTAATTAAACGGTTAGCTAGTTAGTCACTGACACGTGGGGCACAGCCCCTGTTAACTTTTAGTTTAGCATTAAATTTAATTAGCTAGTACTGAGAGACTGATCAGTGGGGCCCACTGGTCAGGTTTGACCTGGACCAGCCCCTGTTGACCTGCTGACGTCAGCATGATGTCATGCTGATGCAGTAAATATTTTCTGGGATTTAAAAAAAATTAAAAATGATTTATTTATTTCAAAAAATATCCAAAACTTCTAAAAATCATATAAAATCAACCGTAGCTCAGATGAAAAAGATTTATATATGAAAAATGATCAGAAAATTATGAAGAATCTGTTTACGACATTATCATGCATGTTTGAGCAACTTATGTGTCACACCCTGATTTTCATATCACATTGCTTAAGCTAATTTTCATGTTAAAAATGTGGATTTGCAAAAACTTTTGAGTGTTTTTGACTTTACTTGATTTGACTCTTGTCTCCTGGTTGCTAGTGCTCTAAAAATCAAATAAATCCCCCAACTCTTATGCTTCATCTCCTTGACCCAAAACCTTTTCCCAATGATCATGCCATGTGTATAGACCAGTATAGAATTTTCTTATAAAAATATTTTGGCCAAATGGTATTTTCTAAAATTAGTTTTTCCAAAAACCCCTGAATTGAGGTTTGCACTGCAAGTACCTTATTTAGGGTGTGAAAAATCTTTCAAAAAGTTTATTTGAATCCTATTAGATATAGGTCTCCCAGAAACCACAAAAGTATAATTTTAAAAGTTATTTTTGTATTTTATTTAAATGCTTTTTCTTAAGGCCAGAAATGGTCTTTAATAGGGAAAAATTATTTAAACAATTCAAAAATATTTGCCAAAATTCAGGGAAACTCATAGGACATATATTGCCCATATATAAGAGTTTCAACACATGGTCATGTTCAAAATATTGGACAAATCCTTCCAAAACCCTTTCTGGATATTTCAAGCTTTTGAAATACTTACAAAGGAAATATTCTCCAAAAATTCCAGGGAAATTCTATCATGTCATATGTGACATATTTGATGATTTTGCAAATCCTCATGCCTTGAAGATCAAGGAAACATCCTCAAACCCCTTCAAAACCATTCTGTCCATATTTGAAGTTTGAGCAAATCTACATTGCCAAACTTGTCCAAATGCTCTCAAACTTGGTACACATGCTAGAATGGCCTAATAAGGCATCTAGACCAAATGGCACAAGATTTGGAATAGAGCAACTTGATCAGATCACCCCAAAACCACTTCTGTTCAAATTCAAATTTGAACAACCTTACATTGTCAACTTTTTATCTGGAGCCTCAAACTTTGTGGGCATGTTCATAACCCCAAATGATGATGCTACACCAAGTGGTGCATCAAGGGGAGATGATTTGCTTGACTCAAACATGGTGAAACCATTTCTGTTCATTTCTAGGGTTCACCAAAGTTACATTGGCCACTTTGCCCAAATGAGCTCAAATTTGGTGTAGGGCACTAATTATATGTTACATTTGATCCTGTTAAGTCCCATGTCAAGTGGATGTCATTTGCTTGACCAAACCCTGATCAAACACCTTCTGTTCATTTACCAAAACAAGTGGTTGAACCCTTTTTACTTTTCTCCATGGCCTCAAGTTCTTACCACAGCTTCCCCTAGTCCTATTCTACCTCCAGTAACTCTCCTCTGCCTTATCTCAATTATTGGAGGGTAAAAACCCCATTTTTACCCTTGTGGACAGCCACCTTCTTCTCCTCCTTCAACTCTCTCCTCACTCCAGTGGCTCCTAGAGCATCCAAGTCTGCCTCTCCCTTTCTTTACTACTCCCTCTACCCACTGGACACGGTTGGACACAAGAGGACACGGCCAGGATAGCACATGCACGACCATGCCGGCCAAAGGCGTGCTCTGGAGCACGCTACAATGCACCAAGGCACTGTAGCTCGGCCCTCCCGAGGCTTCCAGACGGCCTTGGGCAGAGAGACCGTGTCCCCCGAGGCCCCCTCGACGTCCTCAACACGCTGGGCTGTTGGCCCCCTCCTCTCTCCTCCTCCTTCACCCCTGCCCGCACGCGCACCGGCCGACCCCGAGCTCCAGTGAAAAACCTCACACGCGCGGCCCCTCTGACGCCTCCCAGCTCCTCCTCTCTCTCCCTCTACGCGTCGACTAAACCCACGAACGCCCTGGACATGCTCGCTGCTCCCCCCGTGGCTTGCAGCGACAGCAAGGACCTCGTCGGCGCACGCGTGTTCGGTGGACCGGCGCGCCCCTACTTAAAGGGCACCCCGAGCCCCCCTTGCACCTCCTTTGGCTCTATCCCTCTCCCGTGCAACTCCCGAGCCACCTCACTCCTCCTCCCGTGTCCTCATACCTCCTCCATGGCCGGAGTGCCGCCGCGGCCCCCCACTCATGTTCGTGCTCTCTGGCCCCTCCCCTGCCGCCCCAAGGGTCCTCCTGGATGCGCCGCTCCCGGGAGCCCCACCGGTGGCCGCGCCCTGGCCGGGGGTGGCCCGTGCCGCCGGGGACAGGCGCCGGCGTCGCGCTGCCCGTGCCTCCCCTCCCCTCTGTTGTGGGAGCGGGAGGAGGAAGAAGGCCCTGCGGGGAGGGCCCACCTGGCGGCGACCCGGCCGACGGGCCCAGCCGTTTTAAGTGGATACGGCAACGGTGCAGTGCGCCTTCCCCGCGCGGAAGCGCATCGCCAAAAGCCGCCTCCGACGTCACTGCCTTCCCCTGTGCACGTGGCCGAGCCATGGGCCGGCCCAGTCTCTGCGCGGATATCTCCCGCCCAGTGTGCAGCATAAGGGTATAACCCCTATTCTTCTCCTCTTTTTTATTCTGCCAACTTCAAAAATGCCCCAAATATTCATATGAACTCCAAATTGCATGATTCAAATTTCTGGTAGCTTCTAAAATCATGCCCTAACACATGGTGCAACATGCACATTATTCCAGAAACTTTTCCTATACAAATATTTATCAAATGCCCATTTTCCACTTTCTGTGATTAACTTTAGAAAATCACAGAGAGCTCATTTTTGATCCAAATGCAGTGATTCAAATTCCTAGATGCTTGTCATGTCCAAACTTAGTTTTGGAACATTTATAATAATAGTTTCTGTACCCCACCAAATATTTAGCCATTTCTTCCTATTTATCAGCTTTGCAAAATCCTAGGAAATTCATTTCAAACCCAAATCCAGTGAAACCAACTCCTAAATGCTTCTAAAATCATGACTTGATGATGGGTACCCTTGCTCATCATTCAAGGAATTATTTCTGTATACTTCTTCCAAATCCATAAACCTTTTGGTTCCATCATATTGAAATGTTCCCAACTACCTATTGATCCAACACCTATGAAACCACCTTGGTCATTTCTAATATGACCAGAGGTATCCTAGAAAAGTCCAACTCTTATTTTTAGAGCACTTTTATTTTTGCTTTTGATTGTGTTGCTTATTACGATTGTTTCCATCGTTAGTTGACGTAATAAACGGAGTATTCGGAGATGGACCAGAAGATTTGAAGACTCAGAAGAATAAGGCAAGCAGCCCTTTGACCATTGTTCGAGAGACCTTTTTATGCATGTCTCATAGCACCTTTATTATTCAATGCATCGGAATCATGTTGAGGTGGAAACCACTTTGGTTGCTACCCCTGTTACTTTACTGTTGAAACTTGCATCAAACATGACCCTACCTTCCTATGAGGGTTATGTGGGTGGGAGTAGATAGATGTATGCTATAGTAGTTGGCTACGCAAGTGGATCGGGGTTATGCATTGAGTGAAACAAGTGTGGTCTGACATACTTGCAAATGACCCAGTGGGTGCCACTAATGCCCCTGGGAGTTGATGAGGAGCTAGGGCACTACTTGGTGAAGAAGTAGTGTGCCGAGGCTTGACGAAAGTGTTGTTTACAGAGATGGATTAGATTTATGTGTGACTACTGTCCCAACCAAACATGTGCAACCACTCTACCCTTACATGGGAAAGGGCATTATTGATTACCTAGGTCGATACTAGCATGGTGCCCGCATTACTAGTGACGAGGGTGACATGAGGTCACTCTCGGGACGGGGTCGTGCTTGGATAGGCGGCCATGACTATTTTCACAGGGCACCGGACACACCGTTGGTACCCCGTGCTTGTGATATGCGATGAATTCGGAGCGAGTCTCGACAACCTTGAGATGTGAAATGTTTGGCACGGGGCTGCTACCAATCGAGTGGACTCTATGTTAGTGTCGTCTAGGGAAAGGTAGTGATCGGGTGCTTACCCCGGATACTTGAGGTATCGCGGGTCGTGGATGACACGGAAGTTCCACGGATATTGTGGGTAAAGTGTGCAACCTCTGCAGAGTGTCAAACTATTCGAATAGTCGTGTCCGCGGTCAAGGACAGTTGGGTGGTGCTACTTAGACTATGTCCTTAAGTTTCTGGGAAAACAACACGATTTAGAGATATTGATGATGTGATTGTGAGGAAGTCACAATGAGCTTGTGCGTGAGTTGATTACAACTCTTCCTTGGAAATGATGTCTGTGACCTCCTGATACTTGTTGCAGACATATGCATATCCATGTTACATGTTGATCATACTTGCATATGAAAAACCTAGCTTTTCGCAAAACTGCCAACCTAGTAGTAGAGCCTTGCATAAATATTCTGTTATCACACTTGGGTTGCTTGCGAGTACATTCAATGTACTCATTGGCTTGCCACTGGTTATTTTATTGGCCAGGCAGGAGAGAACAGGTTATGATGAAGATTTCTTGGTGACGAGCATGCGAGCTAATACGCTTCCCAGTCAGAATGCCTGTAGGGTTAAGGCAGATGGCATGGGTCCCAGTTGTCTTTGAAGATTTTCCGCTGCGAAGATATACTCAAGACTTGACCATTATGGTCCTATTTGTGTAACACGGTATGTAAGGATGTAAGACTCTTGTTATTCAGCTTCTGTGTGTTCAGTGAGCATTGATCTCTGGGATCACTGTACACGTGCATTCGGTGATCACGACTTACGAGTCGGGGTCCCCACAGAGCTGGTATCAGAGCCATCCTGACTGTAGGAAGCCTTAGTTAGCATGGTCGTTAGTTAGGGTAAAACTATTTCCAAAACTACTACTAGTTTTCAAAACTATCTATACTCCTCTTCCCTTCTCAGTTTTTCGAAAACTAGGCTATGCTCGATCTCTTCCCCTTCAAAACCTTGGTCGCTAAAACCCCTATGCCCCTGACCACTGGATTTTCTGTAATCCTCGTGGAGTGCACCTTGCCAAACACTCACCCACCACTTTTGCACGCAAGATTGGTGACACCACGACAAGATGATACCAACGGAAGTTACATCCTCGATGGATGAGGACATGAAGACCCAGAAGCTGGTGGTACCCTTGACAAGAGCCCCCAAGATGGTGCAACCTTAGCCTACGTTGACCAGGGTATAGGTTATGCAAAATCATGATATACATCGCTAATAGAGTAATCATGTCACTACCGTTGTTGTATCGGCAACCATCGGTGAATGAGAACTTTGCCATTTGGTCCGCCTCACTATAGTGAGCAGGAAAACGGTTCTCTTCATCCCCCACTCTTGCTGTCGATGTTTTCATCAACGAAACCGACATGTTGGACCTCTATTATGCCTTGTTATTGTCATTACATATGGATTGCCTACCTGGTACCATCGACGCCCCAGAAGGCACAAGGGATCGTCATGGTTGAAGAGACAAGAGGAGATAAGTCAACGCCAGCTACAAGGAGGCACCTTCACCACATCATCTCATCAGGCGAAAAGATGTTGAAGATTCTTTAGGCTCAACCCGGATCATTCATCAAGCAACTACAAGGGACATGGCAACAACCGAGGAAGCTCAGAAGACTGCACGAGGCACAAGTCACGACACTGAGTCCGAGAACCCCTAGGGTAGGATGAGTCGTGTACCCCCTATACGCAGTCGAGTCCATATGATGGTTCGGATAGAACCATGATAGTGTGTTGTTTGCTTTTACTCGTTTGTGTTTTGATATAAGTTGCACTTTTGCCCCAGGCAACAAGTGCATGGCTATATCACCTCCCTTGCCTTGCTTCTTTTGTTTCTTCCTTTTTGCACCTGTTTGTTGCACCTGCACTATAGAACCCCCTTTTAGGCATTCCCCTCCTCTACGCTGCTTCTTCCCTCTATTCTCTTTCCCCAATTGAAGACCCGCAAGACAAGATGCACCAAGGATTCTACCTCGACAGCCATCTGGCACTGAAGACTTCTGCTACAACCTCCACGATCTATTGCAACCCCGTAGTGTTATGTTTAACCCTCCAGACCAGTAACCCCTTTTCCTAGACCCTTTGAGACTTCCCGAGACACTCCAGCACGAATCCTTAACCGTGTGCCTAACCCATGGTAAAGCGTGAGAACCTGTTAAGCCTTTGTAACCTTGCACAACACTGGGTTCGTAAAGGAGCTAGTGGACACGATGAGTGAGCACATTTTCATCCTGATATAGCACGAGGTCTGACGATGCCATAGATAGACCAGTTCGAGGATATTGGACAGATGACTTGGTGGTTTGTATCAGTGACTTCGAGGAACTATCTGAGACCTTGATGGATTGCGAGGTTTTCATATTGGTGGGATCATGACTTTGGGAAAGCATGTAGGAGTGCCCGTTGGACATGAGATTTGGATTTATGTAGGTGATTCTGGTTGGTATAATGCTGGATATGTCTACATGATTTGGAGTAAGATTGGATTTAGGCCTATAATCCTGACTATGGTATCATGCTTCTCGGTGGACAATAGCCTAGGAGATTGGATTAATTGTCGGAGTTGATTCAGGGATCTATTTAGTCGTGATCTTGGAGTTTACTTGACCCGGATGATGGGAATTTGGTGGACATACTATCGTGATGCATAGTCCTTCCAAGTATTTGGGTGTTATAGAGATTTGAGATGTTGTGGACCACCTTAGACATCGGATTTGTAGGATTGTTGGATTATGTGGTGATTGATGGAATTACCGGGCTATTGGAGTTGATCTATAGGAAGGAAACAAATCTTGGAGTGGCATATGACGTGTTTCCTTAGAATAGAGATGCATTATCTTGAGCCTTGCAAGACTAGGTTGAGTACTTGGATTGTGGAGTTTAATTTAAGCTCAGCAGCATGTATGATCTACCTTTGGATTTTAGAGGTAGACGTACATATGGGTTTGGGGATCTTAGACAAGTATGATTTTGTTAGACCGATTCTTGAGAGTCATGAGGATATGTATGGCAATGAGTGGTGATTGGAGTTGGTCTCTGCGAGAAGATGCTTTTCCGTTCGGAGTACTAGATAGAGCTATTGGCATCTCAGAAACTATGCTTAAGGATAAGATGATATAAGTTCACTCACTCACTAGAATCCTTGAAACCCTTAAGCCCCACCGAGCCACGACCTGGTCAGATTCTGACCACGGGCCTTGACTCAGAGTCAGGAAGGCCTCTGCAGATACTCAACCGAGACCACCACCAATACCCCAGATTACCTTGCGTACCCCTTAGACCTCATGGAGTAAGTGGACAAGTTGGGTAACATCATTAATTGATGGCCTACTTGTCTGCCCGAAGACAAAGAAGAGACAGACAGCCGGATGGAAGACAATTGAAGACCGCCCTGAAGGAAGATCTACACCGACCACCGTTATCAAGAAGAAACTTCCGTGTTGAAGACCGGGCGTATCTGCAAACCACTCCTCTCAATGGAGCCGAGCAATTCCGTGTCGAGGAACGCTCACACCAAGTTGTATCAGGACTTGAAGGCACGATTCTGGTGGCACATGATGAAAAGAGAGATTTTTGCAACCTACGTTGCAAAGCGTGATGTGTGCCAAAGGGTCAAGGCTGAATATCAGCAACCCACCGGATTGCTTCAACCACTCAAAGTTCCTGAGTGGAAGAGGGATAAAGTAAGAATGGACTTCGTCACTGGATTACCAAGGTCGGATAGAGGACATGACTCTGTTTTGGTCATAGTCGATCATTTGACCAAGGTGGCCCATTTCATTCCTGTCAAGACCACTTATGATGGCAACCGGCTGGCAGCTCAATACATCGACCGAATCGTAAGTCTTCATGGTATTCCCAAGGAGATTGTGTCAAGGAGCCCAGTTCACCTCAAGACTCTGGAAGAAGTTCCGAGAAGCCTTGGGAACCAAGTATCTTTCGGCACGGCTTTCCACCCCCAGACCGGAGGTCAGACTGAGCGAGTCAATCAGATTCTCGAAGTCATGACTCTGAGCCTGTGTCTTGGCATATGGAGCCAAGTGGGAGGATTGTCCCCCTTTTTTCCGAGTTCTCCTATAACAACAGTTACCAGTCGAGCCTTCTGATGGCACCATTTGAGGTATTGTACGGACGCAGATGCCGCACACCCCTCAATTGGTCAGAGACTGGAGAAGGGCTAGTCTTTGGACCGGTTATTCTCCGCGCAGCGGAAGAGCAAGTCCAACTAGTTAGAGAACGTTTGAAGGCAGCAAAGTCAAGGCAAAAAGAGCTATGCTGACACTCACCGTTGGAACATAAGTTTCCATGTCGGGGACCATGTGTACCTGCGGGTAACTCCTCTGAAGGGAAACAAGTGTTTCCACGTCAAGGGGAAGCTCACACCAAGGTTCATTGGACCCTTTGAGATCACTGCAAGTCATGTGGTAGACGGCTCCCCAGCTAGATCTACCACCTGAGATACCCTCCGTGCACCAAATCTTTCACGAGCCCCCACTCTGGAAGTACTTCTTACCTCCTAGCTAGCCCGATGGCCGCAAGGACATCGATCACCGAGCCTTTGGCAGCTAACCCAACCTAACCTATGCAAGAGACCCCTCAGCAACCTCCATCAAGGAAGGCATCAAGCAAGAAGCCATACTATCAAGAACTTCAAGATTCCAAGGAGCACCGCTCGGAAGCAGAACCCACAAGATGAAGTGAAGACTACCCCGTATCCAAGACTCCGCTTTTCTTTCCATGCCTAGTCTGGGAATCTCGGGGACGAGATTCTTGTAAGGGGGGTAGGTCTGTCACACCCTGATTTTCATATCACAATGCTTAAGCTAATTTTCATGTTAAAAATGTGGATTTGCAAAAACTTTTGAGTGTTTTTGACGTTACTTGATTTGACTCTTGTCTGCTGGTTGCTAGTGCTCTAAAAATCAAATAAATCCCCAAACTCTTATGCTTCATCTCCTTGACCCAAAACCTTTTCCCAATGATCATGCCATGTGTATAGACCAGTATAGAATTTTCTTATAAAAATATTTTGGCCAAATGGTATTTTCTAAAATTAGTTTTTCCAAAAACCCCTGAATTGAGGTTTGCACTGCAAGTACCTTATTTAGGGTGTGAAAAATCTTTCAAAAAGTTTATTTGAATCCTATTAGATATAGGACTCCCAGAAACCACAAAAGTATAATTTTAAAAGTTATTTTTGTATTTTATTTAAATGCTTTTTCTTAAGGCCAGAAATGGTCTTTAATAGGGAAAAATTATTTAAACAATTCAAAAATATTTGCCAAAATTCAGGGAAACTCATAGGACATATATTGTCCATATATAAGAGTTTCAACACATGGTCATGTTCAAAATATTGGACAAATCCTTCCAAAACCCTTTCTGGATATTTCAAGCTTTTGAAATATTTACAAAGGAAATATTCTCCAAAAATTCCAGGGAAATTCTATCATGTCATATGTGACATATTTGATGATCTTGCAAAGCCTCATGCCTTTAAGATCAAGGAAACATCCTCAAACCCCTTCAAAACCATTCTGTCCATATTTGAAGTTTGAGCAACTCTACATTGCCAAACTTGTCCAAATGCTCTCAAACTTGGTGCACATGCTAGAATGGCCTAATAAGGCATCTAGACCAAATGGCACAAGATTTGGAATAGAGCAACTTGATCAGATCACCCCAAAACCACTTCTGTTCAAATTCAAATTTGAACAACTTTACATTGTAAACTTTTTATCTGGAGCCTCAAACTTTGTGGGCATGTTCATAACCCTAAATGATGATGCTACACCAAGTGGTGCATCAAGGGGAGATGATTTGCTTGACTCAAACATGGTGAAACCATTTCTGTTCATTTCTAGGGTTCACCAAAGTTACATTGGCCACTTTGCCCAAATGAGCTCAAATTTGGTGTAGGGTCCTAATTATATGTGACATTTGATCCTGTTAAGTCCCATGTCAAGTGGATGTCATTTGCTTGACCAAACCCTGATCAAACACCTTCTGTTCATTTACCAAAACAAGTGGTTGAACCCTTTTTACTTTTCTCCATGGCCTCAAGTTCTTACCACAGCTTCCCCTAGTCCTATTCTACCTCCAGTAACTCTCCTCTGCCTTATCTCAATTATTGGAGGGTAAAAACCCCATTTTTACCCTTGTGGACAGCCACCTTCTTCTCCTCCTTCACCTCTCTCCTCACTCCAGTGGCTCCTAGAGCATCCAAGTCTGCCTCTCCCTTTCTTTACTACTCCCTCTACCCACTGGACACGGTTGGACACAAGAGGACACGGCCAGGATAGCACAGGCACGACCATGCCGGCCAAAGGCGTGCTCTGGAGCACGCCACAATGCACCAAGGCACTGTAGCTCGGCCCTCCCGAGGCTTCCAGACGGCCTTGGGCAGAGAGACCGTGTCCCCCGAGTCCCCCTCGACGTCCTCAACACACTGGGCTGTCGGCCCCCTCCTCTGTCCTCCTCCTTCACCCCTGCCCACACGCGCACCGGCCGACCCCGAGCTCCAGTGAAAAACCTCACATGCGCGGCCCCTCTGACGCCTCCCAGCTCCTCCTCTCTCTCCCTCTACGCGTGGACTAAACCCACGAACGCCCTGGACATACTCGCTGCTCCCCCCGTGGCTTGCAGCGACAGCAAGGACCTCGTCGGCGCACGCGTGTTCGGTGGACCGGCGCGCCCCTACTTAAAGGGCACCCCGAGCCCCCCTTGCACCTCCTTTCGCTCTATCCCTCTCCCGTGCAACTCCCGAGCCACCTCACTCCTCCTCCCGTGGCCTCATACCTCCTCCATGGCCGGAGTGCCGCCGCGGCCCCCCACTCATATTCGTGCTCTCTGGCCCCTCCCCTGCCGCCCCAAGGGGCCTCCTGGATGCGCCGCTCCCCGGGAGCCCCACCGGTGGCCGCGCCCTGGCCGGGGGTGGCCCGTGCCGCCGGGGACAGGCGCCGGCGTCGCGCTGCCCGTGCCTCCCCTCCCCTCTGTTGCGGGAGCGGGAGGAGGAAGAAGGCCCTGCGGGGAGGGCCCACCTGGCGGCGACCCGGCCGACGGGCCCAACCGTTCTAAGTGGATACAGCAACGGTGCAGTGCGCCTTCCCCGCGCGGAAGCGCATCGCCAAAAGCCGCCTCCGACGTCACTGCCTTCCCCTGTGCACGTGGCCGAGCCATGGGCCGGCCCAGTCTCTGCGCGGCTATCTCCCGCCCAGTGTGCAGCATAAGGGTATAACCCCTATTCTTCTCCTTTTTTTTTATTCTGCCAACTTCAAAAATGCCCCAAATATTCATATGAACTCCAAATTGCATGATTCAAATTTCTGGTAGCTTCTAAAATCATGCCCTATCACATGGTGCTACATGCACATTATTCCAGAAACTTTTCCTATACAAATATTTATCAAATGCCCATTTTCCACTTTCTGTGATTAACTTTAGAAAATCACAGAGAGCTCATTTTTGATCCAAATGCAGTGATTCAAATTCCTAGATGCTTGTCATGTCCAAACTTAGTTTTGGAACATTTTTAATAATAGTTTCTGTACCCCACCAAATATTTAGCCATTTCTTCCTATTTATCAGCTTTGCAAAATCCTAGGAAATTCATTTCAAACCCAAATCCAGTGAAACCAACTCCTAAATGCTTCTAAAATCATGACTTGATGATGGGTACCCTTGCTCATCATTCAAGGAATTATTTCTGTATACTTCTTCCAAATCCATAAACCTTTTGGTTCCATCATATTGAAATGTTCCCAACTACCTATTGATCCAACACCTATGAAACCACCTTGGTCATTTCTAATATGACCAGAGGTATCCTAGAAAAGTCCAACTCTTATTTTTAGAGCACTTTTATTTTTGCTTTTGATTGTGTTGCTTATTACGATTGTTTCCATCGTTAGTTGACGTAATAAACGGAGTATTCAGAGATGGACCAGAAGATTTGAAGACTCAGAAGAATAAGGCAAGCAACCCTTTGACCATGTTCGAGAAACCTTTTTATGCATGTCTCATAGCACCTTTATTATTCAATGCATCGGAATCATGTTGAGGTGGAAACCACTTTGGTTGCTACCCCTGTTACTTTACTGTTGAAACTTGCATCAAACATGACCCTACCTTCCTATGAGGGTTATGTGGGTGGGAGTAGATAGATGTATGCTATAGTAGTTGGCTACGCAAGTGGATCGGGGTTATGCATTGAGTGAAACAAGTGTGGTCTGACATACTTGCAAATGACCCAGTGGGTGCCACTAATGCCCCTGGGAGTTGATGAGGAGCTAGGGCACTACTTGGTGAAGAAGTAGTGTGCCGAGGCTTGACGAAAGTGTTGTTTACAGAGATGGATTAGATTTATGTGTGACTACTGTCCCAACCAAACATGCGCAACCACTCTACCCTTACATGGGAAAGGGCATTATTGATTACCTAGGTCAATACTAGCATGGTGCCCGCATTACTAGTGACGAGGGTGACATGAGGTCACTCTCGGGACGGGGTCGTGCTTGGATAGGCGGCCATGACTGTTTTCAGAGGGCACCGGACACACCGTTGGTACCCCGTGCTTGTGATATGTGATGAATTCGGAGCGAGTCTCCACAACCTTGAGATGTGAAATGTTTGGCACGGGGCTGCTACCAATCGAGTGGACTCTATGTTAGTGTCGTCTAGGGAAAGGTAGTGATCGGGTGCTTACCCCGGATACTTGAGGTATCGCGGGTCGTGGATGACACGGAAGTTCCCCGGATCTTGTGGGTAAAGTGTGCAACCTCTGCAGAGTGTCAAACTATTCGAATAGCCGTGTCCGCGGTCAAGGACAGTTGGGTGGTGCTACTTAGACTATGTCCTTAAGTTTCTGGGAAAACAACACGATTCAGAGATATTGATGATGTGATTGTGAGGAAGTCACAATGAGCTTGTGCGTGAGTTGATTACAACGCTTCCTTGGAAATGATGTCTGTGACCTCCTGATACTTGTTGCAGACATATGCATATCCATGTTACATGTTGATCATACTTGCATATGAAAAACCTAGCTTTTCGCAAAACTGCCAACCTAGTAGTAGAGCCTTGCATAAATATTCTGTTATCACACTTGGGTTGCTTGCGAGTACATTCAATGTACTCATTGGCTTTCCACTGGTTATTTTATTGGCCAGGCAGGAGAGAACAGGTTATGATGAAGATTTCTTGGTGACGAGCATGCGAGCTAGGACGCTTCCCAGTCAGAATGCCTGTAGGGTTAAGGCAGATGGCATGGGTCCCAGTTGTCTTTGAAGATTTTCCGCTGCGAAGATATACTCAAGACTTGACCATTATGGTCCTATTTGTGTAACACGGTATGTAAGGATGTAAGACTCTTGTTATTTAGCTTCTGTGTGTTCAGTGAGCATTGATCTCTGGGATCACTATACACGTGCATTCGGTGATCACGACTTACGAGTCGGGGTCCCCACAGTATGCCTGCTGATCAGGTCAAATCAATTAAATGACATTTGAATAACCACATATAGAGTTTGAATTTGAACCTTTGGTCCAAACCAACTTCATTTAATATGGTTGCTAGTTGCATTAGCTCAATCAACAGCATATTGCCATGTCATGATCATGCATCATATTGTCGCATTGCATTGATTGTGTTCTCTCTTGTTTGCCGGTGTTTTTCCCCTCTCAATAGACGAGGTTCCGACGATGAGATCGATGACACCGATGAAGAACTATTACTATCTTCAAAAGTGCCAGGCAAGCAAACCCCCATTGAGCATTCCGATACAATGCCACTCTCTCGCTCCTGCTCTCCTTTAATGCATTAGGACAACAACAATTGAACTACTATTTGCTGTGGTAGCTGAACCCCTTTCCTCTGCATGACCTGTCATTGCCACAGTAAATAGTTGAAACCCACTAGCATGAGTAGGAGTTGTTTGAGCCATGTTGTGCCTACTCATTCATGCTTTCTGGTTATGCCTTCTATTGCTTAGAGTTATGTCAGATCTGATTCATCGTGGATGAATTGGAATGGTGATGAACATGTCCTACTGTGTGTGAGCTAAGTATGTGAACACGATTTGGTAAAGGTAGCGGTGAGAGGCCATGTAGGAGTACATGGTGGGTTGTCTCACTGGAACCATCCTCAAGAACTGAGTTCTGTGTAAGTTGTCCAATGACTAGCTGGTACCACACAATGGAATGCTTAAGTGCCCCTCTCGACTTATTAATGTACCTGATCTTTGATACGTCTCCAACGTATCTATTATTTTTTATTGTTCCATGCTATTATATTATCCTTCCAGGATGTCTTATGGGATTTATCATTCACTTTTATATGATTTTTGGGACTAACCTATTAACCTAGAGCCCAGTGCCAGTTTCTATTTTTCTCTTGTATTAGGGTTTTACAGAAAAGGAAAATCAAACGGAGTCCAATTGACAAGCCAATTTTTGACAATTTTTTCTGGACCAAAAGAAGCCCCCGAAGCAAAAGAGTTGGGCCAGGAGAGCCACGGGCTACCCTCGAGAGTGGGGCCCATGCCCTGGGCAGGGGGGCGCGCCCCCTATCTCGAGGACGGCCCGTACCTCCCCTTTACTTGGCCCCGACTCCAAAAATTCCTATAAATACTGAAACCTTTGGAAATTAACCTAGATCGGGAGTTCCGCCGCCGAAAGCCTCTGTTGCCACAGAAAACCAATCTACAACCGTTCTGGCATCCTACCGGAGGGGGGAATCCCTCTCCGGTGGCTATCTTCATCATCCCGACGCTCTCCATGACGAGGAGGGAGTAGCCCACCCTCGGGGCTGAGGGTATGTATTAGTAGCTAGGTGTTTGATCTCTCTCTCTCTCTCGTGTTCTCGAGATGGCACGATCTTGATGTATCGCGAGCTTTGCTATTCTAGTTGGATCTTATAATGCTTCTCCCCCTCTACTCTCTTGTAATGGATTGAGTTTTCCCTTTGAAGTTATCTTATCGGATTGAGTCTCTAAGGATTTGAGAACACTTGATGTATGTCTTGCACGTGCTTATCTATGGTGACAATGGGATATCATGTGATCCACTTGATGTATGTTTTGGTGATCAACTTGCGGGTTCCGTGACCTTGGGAATCTATGCATAGGGGTTGGCACACGTTTTCATCTAGACTTTCCGGTAGAAAGTTTGGGGCACTCTTTGAAGTTCTATGTGTTGGTTGAATAGATGTTTCTGAGATTGTGTGATGCATATCGTATAACCATGCCCACGGATACTTGAGGTGACAATGGAGTATCTAGGTGACATTAGGGTTTTGGTTGATTTGTGTCTTAAGGTGTTATTCTAGTACGAACTCTATGATAGATTGAACGTTACTACGGACTCTTGAATAGATCGATCAGAAAGAATAGCTTTGAGGTGGTTTCGTACCCTACCGTAATCTCTTCGTTTGTTCTCCGCTATTAGTTACTTTGGAGTGACTCTTTGTTGCATGTTGAGGGCTAGTAATATGATCCAATTATGTTATCCTTGTTGAGAGAACTTGCACTAGTGGAAGTATGAACCCTAGGCCTTGCATACTATCAGTGCAACACCGTTTATGCTCACGTTGACCACTTGCTACCTTGCTGTTTATATATTTTCTTATTACAAAAACCTATGTCTACCATCCATATTTCACTTGTATCACCATCTCTTCGTCGAACTAGTGCACCTATACAATTTGCCACTGTATTGGGTGTGTTGGGGACACAAGAGACTCTTTGTTATTTCGTTGCAGGGTTGCTTGAGAGTGACCATCTTCATCCTACGCCTCCCACGGATTGATAAACCTTAGGTCACCCACTTGAGGGAAATTTGCTACTGTCCTACAAACCTCTGCACTTGGAGGCCCAACAACGTCTACAAGAAGTAGGGTGCGTAGTAGACATCAAGCTCTTTTCTCGCGCCGTTGCCGGGGAGGTTAGTGCTTGAAGGTATATCTTTAGATCTTGCAATCGAATCTTTTAGTTTCTTGTTTTATCAGTAGTTTCGTTTATAAATGAAAACTACAAAAAAAATGGAATTAAGGTTACCTCATATGCTTCATCTTTTTAATATATTTCGTGAAAATGATGGAAAGGAAAATTGTGCTCAAGTACTAGAAGAAGAATTACATAGAATGCTTGGCACTAAATACTTGAATGATGAGCATGATTGCAATGTTGTTAGTGTGAATCCCTTGAATATCCATGATGCTAATGATATGGAAAGCCACAAGCTTGGGGATGCTATGTTTGATGAAGATGATATGTTTAGTCCCCCAAGTTTTGATGAGAAAATTTATTATGCTGAAAGCATGCCTCCTATTTATGATGATTATATTGATGAAAGTGGATTTGGAGAGGTCATGACTTTATTTAGTGATGAATCCACTATTTTGGAAGAGGTTCCAATTGATTATGAGAACAAAGTTGCTATCTATGATGATTATTGTGATGACTTTTATGCTATTAAGAATAATGATAACCATGAAACTTGTCATCGTGATCTTAGTTTTCAATTGGATTATGCTTCACATGATAGTTATTTTGTTGAATTTGATGCTCCCACTATTCTGAATGAGAATATTTTTGCTTATGTGGAGACTAGAAAAATTTCTATGCAAGTAGATCATGAAAATAATGCTTTATGTGCTGGTTATATTGTTGAATTCATTCATGATTCTACTGAAAATTATTATGAGAGAGGATCATATGCTTCTATATATTGTAATAATATCAAGTTTCCTCTCTATGTGCCTAAAGTTTTGATGTTATGCTTGTTTTCCCTTCCTATGCTAGTTGATTTCGTTCCCATAAGTTGTTTGCTCACAAAATCCCTATGAATAGGAAGTGGGTTAGACTTAAATGTGCTATTCATATGCTTCATGATGCTCCCGTTATGTTTCATTTCTTATCTTTTATGTGAGCATCATTATGCCTAGCTAGGGGCGTAAAACAATAGCGCTTGCTGGGAGGCAACCCAACTTTTGTTTTTGTTTTTGTTGATGTTAGGGAATAAATATTGCTTATAGCCTCTTATTAGATGTGGTTTCATGTTTTGTTTAGTGTTTGTGCCAAGTAGAACCTTTGGGAAGACTTGTGTGAAGTTTATATGATCTTGCTATGAATAACAGAATCGTTAGCGCTCGCTAAAGTAGTCGTGGGGTTTTACTCGAGCGTCCTTTTTAGTTGATTATTTTTGATGCTGATTGGTAGACAAATTTCGCAAATTTAACAATTTAGTTTGAACTTTTTGGAGTTCCAGAAGTAGGCCAACCCTGCAGATTACTACAGACTGTTCTGTTTTTGACAGATTCTGTCTTTTGTGTGGTGTTTGCTTATTTCAATGCATCTATGAGTAGTATTGGGAAGTATGAACCATAGATAAGTTGGAATATAGTAAGTTTAACACCAATATAAACAAAGAATGAATTCATTGCTGTACCTTTGAATAGTGGTTTGCATTTTTATACTAACGGAGCTCACGAGAATTTTTGTCTAAGTTTTGTGTTGTGAAGTTTTCAAGTTTTGAGTATTGCTTTGATGGACTATGGAACAAGGAGCAGCAAAGGACTAAGCTTGGGGATTGCCATGGAACCCCAAGTAAATTCAAGATAATCAAAAGCCTAAGCTTGGGGATGCCCCGGGAAGGCATCCCCTCTTTCGTCTTTATCCATCGGTAACTATACTTGGAGCTATATTTTTATTCGCAACATGCTATGTGTTTTGCTTGGAGCGTCTTGTATAATTTGAGTTTTTGCTTGTTAGTTTTCCACAATTATCCTTGCTGGACACACCTATTTGAGAGAGTTAAATATGTCCTAGAAATTGTTAGAAAACTCTATGAGCTTCACGTCTATCTTTTGAGTTGAATAGTTTTTGCTCTAGTGCTTCACTTATATCTTTTAGAGCAAGGTGGTGGTAATATTTTTTAGAAATTGTTGAACGCTCATGCTTCACTTATATCTATTTGAGAGTCTATAAAAACAACATGTTAATGTGTTTAGGCTAAAGAAACTAGTCTTCACATGATAGACATCCAATATCAATGTAGTAAAAACTTTCACACTAAGTGCATTGAATATGATGAGAAGTTGGATGCTTGATAATTGTTTTGAGATATGAGGATAGTGATATTAGAGTCATGCTAGTGTAGTTATTATGAAATTGAGAAATACTTGTGTTAAGGTTAGTATTCCCGTAGCATGCACGTATGGTGAACCGCTATGTGACGAAGTTAGAGCATGAGGTATTTGTAAAGTGTCAACCTTTGTGTGGAGGTCGGGGGCACGCCATGGTTAACTCCTACCAACCTCCCCCCCTAGGGGCATGCGTTGATTGCTTTATTTTGATGACTCGTAGATTTTTGCAATAAGTATATGAGTTCTTATGACTAATGTTGAGTCCATGGATTATACACACTCTCACCCTTCCACCATTGCTAGCCTCTCTTGTGCCGCGCAACTTTCGTCGGTGCCATAAACCCACTATATATCCTTCCTCAAAACAGCCACCATATTGTTCCTCAAAACAGCCAACATACCTACCTATCATGGCATTTTCATAGCCATTTCGAGATATATTGCCATGCAACTTTCCACCGTTCCGTTCATATGACACGCTTCATATTGTCATATTGCCATGCATGATCATATAGTTGACATCGTATTTGTGGCAAGGCCACTGTCGGTGTACTAAGATAGGGGTACCTTAGTACCCCAACTTGTGCACGGGCCGTAGCAGCTTCCCGTGGCAGGGCTTACCACGTGCTCGCCAAGAACCGTTCTGGTCCCTATGAAGCCATTCAAGAACAAAGTATACAAGTCAGAAGATCAAGGCCCCGGCAAGAGGAGCTTGCCGGGAAGGCCACACCAGGCTCAAAGTTATCACTTTAGCACAAGACCCTGGCAAGAGGAGCTTGCCAGGAAGGCCAAGGAGCACATACCTCAAGAGATGTCTCGGCGCATCATGCGCCCCGGCAGGACCCAGAGAGCGACAAGCTTCCGGGCCCGGCAAGATAGAGGCCCCGACAAGGTGCTTGCCGGGGGAAGCTCACACTGCGTGTGCCTGCGCTCCAGCTCATCCACCCACGCGTCACCCTGGGACCCTTCCAAGGGCACGTGGCGGATGGCTGTGCAGCCTGAGGGACACGCTGGCGAGCCGCGGTGACGAGGCTACCGCCGTGGCGAACGGAGACGCATGGACAGACGCTTTTGGGGGCGACGGCGACGTGCATTTAATGCCCTTGTCCCCCACTGTCAAAGTTAGGTGAAGACCACTGTTCATATACTATTCATGCACTGTTGCAACTACCACCAAATTTACACTTTTACCCTCCTCTACGTTGACACCTGTCGGTGACCCCTTTGAGCTATAAAAGGAGGCCCATGCACAACGTAGAGGAGGTTCGAAACCTAGACAACTCTCTCGCTCGGTGTAGCTAGTACTGTAGATCTTCAAGCTCCCGAGCCCAAGAACTCAATACAACCTAAGCAGGAGTAGGGTTTTACGCGCCCGCGCGGCCCAAACCTGGGTAAAACTGCCCGCGTGTGCCCCTCGATCTGCTCTCCGTGCTCCCTCCGCTCCCTTACCGCAACGTAGAAGGGGCTCCGGTCCCATAGGTGTGGCGCTAGAAGGAGGGCTCCCCCACC
Organism: Secale cereale; assembly: GCA_902687465.1. Classification (NCBI taxonomy): domain Eukaryota; kingdom Viridiplantae; phylum Streptophyta; class Magnoliopsida; order Poales; family Poaceae; genus Secale; species Secale cereale. Next base: position 171,780,739 of record LR738710.1, on the reverse strand, counting down.
ATGGCTCCGAAGAGCGATAAGGCGAAGAGTGACAAGGCCAAGAAGGAGAAGTCCGAGCAGGCGGCGAAGCTGGCAGCCCTGCGGAAGAAGTGCGTGGTCTTCGCGCCGAGGCTTGGTGCGAGGGAGCTGCGGGACAAATACTATTTGTTCTGGGCGAGGGAGACCAAAGCTCATCCCCGCACCAGGGTCCTCCCCGCCGTCGCCGCTGACATGTTCCCCGGCGGGTACTTTTTCTTTGCCGCATTCTTCCATTGTGGTCTGTGCCCTCCGTACTCGGAGTTCTTTTGTGATGTAATGAATACGTATGGCCTCCAGCTCCTAGATTTCACCACCAACGCCATCCTTACGATGACCGTTTTCGCACATCTGTGCAAAAACTATGTTGGGGTTCATCCAAATGTAGCTCTTTTCCGCCACTTTTTCATGCCTAGAGTAGAGTCTGGTGCTCCCCTCTCTGGCGGCATCTCCTGGATCTTCAGGCTGAACAAGAAGGACGCATACTTGAAGGGAGAGCTCCGCGGCAAGTGGGAGGAGTGGAGAGCCGATTGGTGCTGGGTGCTGGAAGCTAAGCCTGAGCCCTCTACCTCGCCGCGCCAGACTGCCATATTGCGCGGCAGGGATTGGAGTGAATTGGCCCCGGAGGACAGCAAGCTTCACATCGCCCTCATTAGGATCATTCGTCTCCAGGTCGCCAATCTGACTGTTGGAGAAGTTGGAGCAGATTTCCTCCGCCGCCGCATCGCCCCTTTACAAGAAAGGAAGAGGCCCGCCTGGGAATTCGGCAATGCGGCAGACATCATGAGGCTGCTCCCTGGATTGAACTACAACTTCACCGCCTTGGAGTAGAAGGGGATGGTGCGGGAGCTCTTCAAGCATGACCCCGCCCACCCGGAGTGGTTCAAACCTTCCCGGGGAGTGGTGCCGCTGTGCAACAGCACTGCCCGCGATTCCATACGCGCGATGATGCCCGAGTGCGACTCCCATGGCGTCGTCCCCACTTGGCTGGAGCCTCCACCGGAGACCGTGCTGACCTTCTTCGACAACTTGGTCGAGAAACCCCGCAACGCCGAGGAGAAGAAGGGCCTCACCCGAAATACTACTGACCGGGATGTAGCTTACATCGCCTCCAGGATGGAGGAGGCCGCCGCAGCTGCGGCTGCGGGCGACTTTGGATACACTATGGACGAGGCAGAGGCCGCGGACGTAGTGAGTCAAGCAGAGGAGGCGGAAATCCTCAAGCTGCTGATGATTGCGCCCGAGGAGTTTGTCGGGGAGCCTTCCGTGAAGCTTGCCGGGACGAGCGAGGTTGCCGGGGGGAGCGAGGCCGCCGGGCATGGCACTGAGTCCAGCGGGCCTGCCGAGTAGGAGGAGGACGCCGAGGCTGGAGATTCCGATGAAGACTCTGGTGGATCTATGAAACTTGACGACGATGCCTCCTCATCCTCGGAGAACTCTCCGCCTCCGTCAAGCCCTCCGCAGCAACCGAAGAAGTGCATCCGCAAGGCAACTGAGACGGCGAGGCCGCATGCGCCTCGACAGCAGCCGGCGCGCCGTGCGACGCGCACCACCAAGACGAGCGAAGTCGTCAAGGAGGCGCCCCGTGCCCGAGCGCCAAGCGGAGGGGGATCTTCCCGGAGCGGAACGGGTGCTCCTTCTGCCCCTCGGTCCTCGGCGACGACGGGGGCCGGGTCTTCACAGCCCACAGCCCCGGAGCCCGCCAAGCGCCCGAGGGAGCCTTCTCCTCCAGCTCCTCGCGCGGGAGCACACCAGGCGGAGTTTGACTTCTCCGCCCTCAGCTCCGACGAAGAGGAAGAGAAGTAAGTACTTGCAATTCTTTTAGTTTCTTTGATTTTGTCTTGATTTTCCTTGCTGGTTCTGATCTTGCTTTTGTTTTGCTCCGCAGGACCTTGACCCAGCGGATGGCAAAGAGGGCCAAGATCCCTGTGGTCAATATCGAGGACGACGAGCCCGTTGCGGCGACAAGCGACGTGCCGGCGACGAGCTTGCCGGATCAGCCTGCTGCTCCGAGGAGCAGCCCCCAGCGTAAGTCTGGTATTTATCTTTCTGCTTGATGGGTGCGCTTGAGGTTATCATCTTGGTTGATGTTTTGTTGTCTTGTGCAGAAGTGGAGCCGCAGCCGCAGGAGCGCCAGGAGGTCGCCCTCGACGAGCCACTTGCTCCACCCTCCCCGCCAAGGATGAACTCCCCGGCAAGGGAGAACGCTCCGCCAAGGACGGGCACTCCGCCAAGGGCGAGTACCCCGCCAAGGGTGAGCAGCCCGACAAGGGTGAGTACCCCGCCAAGGGAGGGCGCAGGCGGCCCTCCGCCAGCAGGGGCCACTACTCCGCCGCCAAGGGAGAATTCCTCGGCGAGGGACCCCGTCGTCGAAGAGATCCGCGAAGGTAAAGCTTGTAATTTCTTCTTTCCGGATTCGTCTTTTTTGGATATTTGCTTGATTCTTTCTTTTCTTCTTCTTCCACTAGATCCTCCTGCCCCAGAGCTGATGGAAACGGAGGCCACCGCTAAGGAGGAGGTGCACGGCGACGGCGGCAACGCCACTGCCACCGAGGGAATGGCTGGAGCCGACGAGCCTGCCGCTGAAGAGACCGCCCCGACCGCAGACGCCGCGGCTGGGGAAGGGACCGACGATCGCACTGCCGGCCCGGAGGCCGCAGGAGCGCCGGACGCTGCACCGGCCGCCGACCCTTCCGCCTCCGCGGCTGGGCAGGGCGTCTACCTGGAGGCCGACAACGGGGTTTTCATACAAGTCCCGTGGGCGTCCTCGTCTCGAGCACCCGCGGAGGGAGAGACCTTTGACGGAGAGGTCCTCTCCTCCGCCGGATTGAAGGTTGTTGAAGCGCCCGGCAGCAGCGACGAGCCCGAAGAGGAGAGACTCCTTCGTCGGCTCCTGGCCTTGTATCGGGCCAGGCAGGCGAAGTTGGAGTCTCGTGAGGCTCTGGCTGCCAAGGCTGGAGCTGATCTAGAGAAGCGCGCCGCGGAGCTCCGCGCCGCCAACCAGGCGGCCCTCCGTAACTTGGCGGAGGAGCGTGAAGAGCTTGCCGGGGCGCAGCAAGCCTTCCTCCTTGAAAAAGCTCAGGCCGAGGAGCAGCAACGATTGGCCGCCGAGGAGCTGTCTCGGTGGGAAGGAGTACTCAACCAGCGGAAGGTCGACCTCGATGCCCACGAGGACGACCTCGCCGCCCGGGAGCAGGCCATTGGCGGGGCTCTGAAGGAGGCGAGGAACGCCGCAGCTACCGCAGAGACCGCTAAGAAGGACCTGGAGGCCAAGGTGGCGCAGACGGAGCTGTACCTGAAGGCGAGCGAGGAGAGGGTCACTGCGCTCAATGTGGAGCAGGAGAAAGATGCCCACACCAACTCTGAGCTGCAGGTACGTCTCTCCGAGAAGGGCAAAGAGCTCTCTGACGCCAGGAACTCCATCGCTGACTTAGAGCTGAAGGTTTCAACCTTGACTGACTCGCTCGACACCGCTCGGGACCGCGAGATGAAGCTGAAGGACAAACTCCGCAAGGAAAGGGCCTTGGTGGAGAGCGCCGCCGTCTCGGCGAACAACTTCAACCGGGCAGTAGAGCAGTGGACCGATGAGCTGGTCACCTCCGCTGCCAATATTGACATCGAGATGATGGCGCTGAGGGCGGAGCATCTCGTGTACTCCCCGGACGAGAGTCTCCCCCACTGCGCCAAGTTGAGTCTGTTCTTCAGGGGAATTGCGCCGGCGCTTGCGCGGCTGCGGGAGAAGATCCCCGTGCAGCTGGCCGACGAGGCGCGTCGGCTCTGCATGGGCACCATGGAGCGGGTCTTGTCGAAGATCGTCTACCGCAACCCCGGCATCAACCTCGTCAATGTCCTCCGCACCTTGCCGCCCGAAGCTGACCAGGAGGCGTTGAAGGCGCAGGTTGCCCACATCGTCGCCAAGGTGGGCAAGATCACGAGGCGTGAAGGCGACCGCATAGATTAGATTCCTTTCTTTCTGCTTCCTTTGCCGCCGCAAAGCATGTTATGGACAAGAATCTGTTAGTATTGCGTCAAGTTATCTTTGTAATATACAATCTTATTTCGAGCAACCAATGCAGTGTTATCTCCCTTGCTTTGGTCCCTTCACTTTGTATGCATCCCACCCTACGTTTTTAGGGAACTTGCCGGCAAAGGACCCTTGTCGCGAGCGCTGAGTGCTGGACTCTTAGCAGCCTGCTGGCAATACCTTTGTCGGCAAGAAACCTTGCCGCAGCTAGTCGCAGCACACTTAGGTTGCTGAGCGAACTCGAAAACGAAGTAAGGGCGCGACACTTGTCGCAGCTCACTTAAGTCGTTGAGCGTGCTCGAAACAAAGTAAGGGTGCGGCTAGCCACGGGTAGGTTCCTCCGCGCACAGGTTTTCCATACAAAGTGTGGTTGTTCAAGGAAGACAACTAATTTTTTTGAAAAGTTTGAAATACTCAAACTTGGGTAACTTAGCTTTCATGGGTTGCTTGCTCCCCGACAAGGCTTCTCTTTCTTGAACAGTACTTGGTTCATGCCTCCATCTCCTTCCCCCCGGCAAACTTGTGCGCGAGGAATATTCCTTCTGCTTAAGAGGGAAAGAAAAAGAGGAGGAAAAATAAGTATAGGGCCTCACGGCTTGCTAGTGCTTACCGGGGATGTGCGTTGCACAAGGTGTCAGATGATGCATGCAAATAACAAAGAAAAGCATGGAAATGACAAATAGTGCGAAGCACAAAAGCTTTACTGATGCACGGGATCTGCGCCCGGCTTCGTACAAAGGTTTACATGCAACAGCGGCAAGACTTGTACAAAAGGTGGTTGCCGGAACGGATCACGGCAACCGCGCCTTATGGGTGAAACTTGCGAAGATGCTCTATGTTCCAGGAGTTGCTCACTGGTAAGCCTTCTTCGGTCTCAAGGCGGACAGCGCCGGGCCTTGTGACTTGTCTCACACGATAAGGGCCTTCCCACCTCGGCGTCAACTTGTTGGAATTCTTGGCGGACTGAACACGCCGAAGAACAAGGTCGCCTTCCTCGAGACTCCTGGCCCTGACCTTGCGGCTATGATAGCGACGCAAGGCTTGCTGGTATCGAGCAGCTCGTACAGCAGCCTGGAGACGTTCCTCCTTAAGGAGCAATGCGTCATCTTGTCGCAGTTGCTCTTGCTCGAGCTCATCGTAAGCGAGAACTCGAGGAGATCCGTATACGAGTTCCGTGGGGAGAACTGCCTCTGCTCCATAGACAAGAGCAAAGGGTGTCTGTCCGGTGGCTCGATTTGGTGTCGTCCTGATTGACCAAAGAGCCGCCGGCAACTCCTCTATCCAGTTTCTTCCGCACTTGTGCAGCCTGTCGAAGGTCCTTGTCTTGAGTCCGCGCAGCACTTCAGCATTGGCCCTCTCCGCTTGACCATTGCTACTCGGGTGAGCAACAAAAGCACGTGCTTATCTGTGGTGAGCATCATGAAGCACGTGCTTATCTGTGGTGACAATGGGATATCATGTGATCCACTTGATGTATGTTTTGGTGATCAACTTGCGGGTTCCGTGACCTTGGGAATCTATGCATAGGGGTTGGCACACGTTTTTATCTTGACTTTCCGGTAGAAACTTTGGGGCACTCTTTGAAGTTCTATGTGTTGGTTGAATAGATGTTTCTGAGATTGTGTGATGCATATCGTATAACCATGCCCACGGATACTTGAGGTGACAATGGAGTATCTAGGTGACATTAGGGTTTTGGTTGATTTGTGTCTTAAGGTGTTATTCTAGTACGAACTCTATGATAGATTGAACGTTACTACGGACTCTTGAATAGATTGATCAGAAAGAATAGCTTTGAGGTGGTTTCGTACCCTACCGTAATCTCTTCGTTTGTTCTCCGCTATTAGTTACTTTGGAGTGACTCTTCGTTGCATGTTGAGGGCTAGTAATATGATCCAATTATGTTATCCTTGTTGAGAGAACTTGCACTAGTGGAAGTATGAACCCTAGGCCTTGCATACTATCAGTGCAACACCGTTTATGCTCACGTTTACCACTTGCTACCTTGCTGTTTTTATATTTTCCTATTACAAAAACCTATGTCTACCATCCATATTTCACTTGTATCACCATCTCTTCGCCGAAATAGTGCACCTATACAATTTGCCACTGTATTGGGTGTGTTGGGGACACAAGAGACTCTTTGTTATTTCGTTGCAGGGTTGCTTGAGAGTGACCATCTTCATCCTACGCCTCCCACGGATTGATAAACCTTAGGTCACCCACTTGAGGGAAATTTGCTACTGTCCTACAAACCTCTGCACTTGGAGGCCCAACAACGTCTACAAGAAGGGTGCGTAGTAGACATCAAGCTCTTTTCTCGCGCCGTTGCCGGGGAGGTTAGTGCTTGAAGGTATATCTTTAGATCTTGCAATCGAATCTTTTAGTTTCTTGTTTTATCAGTAGTTTCGTTTATAAATGAAAACTACAAAAAAAATGGAATTAAGGTTACCTCATATGCTTCATCTTTTTAATATCTTTCGTGAAAATGATGGAAAGGAAAATTGTGCTCAAGTACTAGAAGAAGAATTACATAGAATGCTTGGCACTAAATACTTGAATGATGAGCATGATTGCAATGTTGTTAGTGTGAATCCCTTGAATATCCATGATGCTAATGATATGCAAAGCCACAAGCTTGGGGATGCTATGTTTGATGAAGATGATATGTTTAGTCCCCCAAGTTTTGATGAGAAAATTTATTATGCTGAAAGCATGCCTCCTATTTATGATGATTATATTGATGAAAGTGGATTTGGAGAGGTCATGACTTTATTTAGTGATGAATCCACTATTTTGGAAGAGGTTCCAATTGATTATGAGAACAAAGTTGCTATCTATGATGATTATTGTGATGAATTTTATGCTATTAAGAATAATGATAACCATGAAACTTGTCATCGTGATCTTAGTTTTCAATTGGATTATGCTCCACATGATAGTTATTTTGTTGAATTTGATGCTCCCACTATTCTGAATGAGAATAATTTTGCTTATCTGGAGACTAGAAAAATTTCTATGCAAGTAGATCATGAAAAGAATGCTTTATGTGCTGGTTATATTGTTGAATTCATTCATGATGCTACTGAAAATTAATATGAGAGAGGATCATATGCTTCTATATATTGTAATAATATCAAGTTTCCTCTCTATGTGCCTAAAGTTTTGATGTTATGCTTGTTTTCCCTTCCTATGCTAGTTGATTTCGTTCCCATAAGTTGTTTGCTCACAAAATCCCTATGAATAGGAAGTGGGTTAGACTTAAATGTGCTATTCATATGCTTCATGATGCTCCCGTTATGTTTCATTTCTTATCTTTTATGTGAGCATCATTATGCCTAGCTAGGGGCGTAAAACAATAGCGCTTGTTGGGAGGCAACCCAACTTTATATTTTTTTTGTTTTTGTTGCTGTTAGGGAATAAATATTGCTTATAGCCTCTTATTAGATGTGGTTTCATGTTTTGTTTAGTGTTTGTGCCAAGTAGAACCTTTGGGAAGACTTGTGTGAAGTTTACATGATCTTGCTGTGAAAAACAGAATCGTTAGCGCTCGCTAAAGTAGTCGTGGGGTTTTACTGGAGCGTTCTTTTTAGTTGATTATTTTGTATGCTGCTTGGTAGACAAATTTCGCAAATTTAAAAATTTAGTTTGAATTTTTTGAAGTTCCAGAAGTAAGCGAACCCTGCAGATTACTACAGACTGTTCTGTTTTTGACAGATTCTGTCTTTTGTGTGGTGTTTGCTTATTTCAATGCATCTATGAGTAGTATTGGGAAGTATGTACCATAGAGAAGTTGGAATATAGTAATTTTAACACCAATATAAACAAAGAATGAATTCATTGCTGTACCTTTGAATAGTGGTTTGCATTTTTATACTAACGGAGCTCACGAGAATTTTTGTCTAAGTATTGTGTTGTGAAGTTTTCAAGTTTTGAGTATTGCTTTGATGGACTATGGAACAAGGAGCAGCAAATGACTAAGATTGGGGATGCCCATGGAACCCCAAGTAAATTCAAGATAATCAAAAGCCTAAGCTTCGGGATGCCCCGGGAAGGCATCCCCTCTTTCGTCTTCATCCATCGGTAACTATACTTGGAGCTATATTTTTATTCGCAACATGCTATGTGTTTTGCTTGGAGCGTCTTGTATAATTTGAGTCTTTGCTTGTTAGTTTTCCACAATTATCCTTGCTGAACACACCTATTTGAGAGAGTTAAATATGGCCTAGAAATTGTTAGAAAACTCTATGAGCTTCACGTCTATCTTTTGAGTTGAATAGTTTTTGCTCTAGTGCTTCACTTATATCTTTTAGAGCAAGGTGGTGGTAATATTTTTTAGAAATTGTTGAACTCTCATGCTTCACTTATATCTATTTGAGAGTCTATAAAAACAACATGTTAATGTGTTTAGGCTAAAGAAACTAGTCTTCACATGATAGACATCCAATATCAATGTAGTAAAAACTTTCACACTAAGTGCATTGAATATGATGAGAAGTTGGATGCTTGATAATTGTTTTGAGATATGAGGATAGTGATATTAGAGTCATGCTAGTGTAGTTATTATGAAATTGAGAAATACTTGTGTTAAGGTTAGTATTCCCGTAGCATGCACGTATGGTGAACCGCTATGTGACGAAGTTAGAGCATGAGGTATTTGTAACGTGTCAACCTTTGTGTGGAGGTTGGGGGCACGCCATGGTTAACTCCTACCAACCTCCCCCCTAGGGGCATGCGTTGATTGCTTTATTTTGATGACTCGTAGATTTTTGCAATAAGTATATGAGTTCTTATGACTAATGTTGAGTCCATGGATTATACGCACTCTCACCCTTCCACCATTGCTAGCCTCTCTTGTGCCGCGCAACTTTCATCGGTGCCATAAACCCACTATATGTCCTTCCTCAAAACAGCCACCATATTGTTCCTCAAAACAGCCAACATACCTACCTATCATGGCATTTTCATAGCCATTTCGAGATATATTGCCATGCAACTTTCCACCGTTCCGTTCATATGACACGCTTCATATTGTCATATTGCCATGCATGATCATATAGTTGACATCGTATTTGTGGCAAGGCCACTGTCGGTGTACTAAGATAGGGGTACCTTAGTACCCCAACTTGTGCACGGGCCATAGCAGCTTCCCGTGGCAGGGCTTACCATGTGCTCGCCAAGAACCGTTCTGGTCCCTATGAAGCCATTCAAGAACAAAGTATACAAGTCAGAAGATCAGGGCCCCGGCAAGAGGAGCTTGCCGGGAAGGCCACACCAGGCTCAAAGTTATCACTTTAGCACAAGACCCTGGCAAGAGGAGCTTGCCAGGAAGGCCAAGGAGCACATACCTCAAGAGATGTCTCGGCGCATCATGCGCCCCGGTAGGACCCGGAGAGCGACAAGCTTCCGGGCCCGGCAAGATAGAGGCCCCGGCAAGGTGCTTGCCGGGGGAAGCTCACACTGCGTGTGCCTGCGCTCCAGCTCATCCACCCACGCTTCACCCTGGGACCCTTCCAGGGCACATGGCGGATGGCTGTGCAGCCTGAGGGACACGCTGGCGAGCCGCGGTGACGAGGCTACCGCCGTGGCGAACGGAGACACATGGACAGACGCTTTTGGGGGCGACGGCGACGGGCATTTAATGCCCTTGTCCCCCACTGTCAAAGTTAGGTGAAGACCACTGTTCATATACTGTTCATGCACTGTTGCAACTACCACCAAAATTACACTTTTACCCTCCTCTACGTTGACACCTGTCGGTGACCCCTTTGAGCTATAAAAGGAGGCCCATGCACAACGTAGAGGAGGTTCGAAACCTAGACAACTCTCTCGCTCGGTGTAGCTAGTACTGTAGATCTTCAAGCTCCCGAGCCCAAGAACTCAATACAACCTAAGCAGGAGTAGGGTTTTACGCGCCCGCGCGGCCCGAACCTGGGTAAAACTGCCCGCGTGTGCCCCTCGATCTGCTCTCCGTGCTCCCTCCGCTCCCTTACCGCAACGTAGAAGGGGCTCCGGTCCCATAGGTGTGGCGCTAGAAGGAGGGCTCCCCCGCCATGGCTCCGAAGAGCGACAAGGCGAAGAGTGACAAGGCCAAGAAGGAGAAGTCCGAGCAGGCGGCGAAGCTGGCAGCCCTGCGGAAGAAGTGCGTGGTCTTCGCGCCGAGGCTTGGCGCGAGGGAGCTGCGGGACAAATACTACTTGTTCTGGGCGAGGGAGCCCAAAGCTCATCCCCGCACCAGGGTCCTCCCTGCCGTCACCGCTGACATGTTCCCCGGCGGGTACTTTTTCTTTGCCGCATTCTTCCATTGTGGTTTGTGCCCTCCGTACTCGGAGTTCTTTTGTGATGTAATGAATACGTATGGCCTCCAGCTCCTAGATTTCACCCCCAACGCCATCCTTACGATGGCCGTTTTCGCACATATGTGCAAAAACTATGTTGGGGTTCATCCAAATGTAGCTCTTTTCCGCCACTTCTTCATGCCTAGAGTAGAGTCTGGTGCTCCCCTCTCTGGCGGCATCTCCTGGATCTTCAGGCTGAACAAGAAGGATGCATACTTGAAGGGAGAGCTCCGCAGCAAGTGGGAGGAGTGGAGAGCCGATTGGTGCTGGGTGCTGGAAGCTAAGCCTGAGCCCTTTACCTCGCCGCGCCAGACTGCCATAGTGCGCGGCAGGGATTGGAGTGAATTGGCCCCGGAGGACAGCAAGCTTCAGATCGCCCTCATTAGGATCATTCATCTCCGGGTCGCCAATCTGACTGTTGGAGAAGTTGGAGCAGATTTCCTCCACCGCCGCATCGCCCCTTTACAAGAAAGGAAGAGGCCCGCCTGGGAATTCGGCAATGCGGCAGACATCATGAGGCTGCGCCCTGGATTGAACTACAACTTCACCGCCTTGGAGTTGAAGGGGATGGTGCGGGAGCTCTTCAAGCATGACCCCGCCCACCCGGAGTGGTTCAAACCTTCCCGGGGAGTGGTGCCGTTGTGCAACAGCACTGCCCGCGATTCCATACGCGCGATGATGCCCGAGTGCGACTCCCATGGCGTCGTCCCCACTTGGCTGGAGCCTCCACCGGAGACCGTGCTGACCTTCTTCGACAACTTGGTCGAGAAGCCCCGCAACGCCGAGGAGAAGAAGGGCCTCACCCGGGATACTACTGACCGGGATGTAGCTTACATCGCCTCCAGGATGGAGGAGGCCGCCGTAGCTGCGGCTGCGGGCGACTTTGGATACACTGTGGACGAGGCAGAGGCCGCGGACGCAGTGAGTCAAGCAGAGGAGGCGGAAATCCTCAAGCTACTGATGATTGCGCCCGAGGAGTTTGCCGGGGAGCCTTCCGTGAAGCTTGCCGGGACGAGCGAGGTTGCCGGGGGGAGCGAGGCCGCCGGGCATGGCACTGAGTCCAGCGGGCCTGCCGAGGAGGAGGAGGACGCCGAGGCTGGAGATTCCGATGAAGAATCTGGTGGATCTCTGAATCTTGACGACGATGCCTCCTCATCCTCGGAGAACTCTCCGCCTCCGTCAAGCCCTCCGCAGCAACCGAAGAAGCGCATCCGCAAGGCAACTGAGACGGCGAGGCCGCAGGCGCCTCGACAGCCGCCGGCGCGCCGTGCGACGCGCGCCACCAAGACGAGCGAAGTCGTCAAGGAGGCGCCCCGTGCTCGAGCGCCAAGCGGAGGGGGATCTTCCCGGAGTGGAACGGGTGCTCCTTCTGCCCCTCGGTCCTCGGCGACGACGGTGGCCGGGTCTTCACAGCCCACAGCCCCGGAGCCCGCCAAGCGCCCGAGGGAGCCTTCTCCTCCAGCTCCTCGCGCGGGAGCACACCAGGCGGAGTTTGACTTCTCCACCCTCAGCTCCGACGAAGAGGAAGAGGAGTAAGTACTTGCAATTCTTTTAGTTTCTTTGATTTTGTCTTGATTTTCCTTGCTGGTTCAGATCTTGCTTTTGTTTTGCTCCGCAGGACCTTGACCCAGCGGATGGCGAAGAGGGCCAAGATCCCTGTGGTCAATATCGAGGACGACGAGCCCGTCGCGGCGACAAGCGACGTGCCGGCGACGAGCTTGCCGGATCAGCCTGCTGCTCCGAGGAGCAGCCCCCAGCGTAAGTCTGGTATTTATCTTTCTGCTTGATGGGTGCGCTTGAGGTTATCATCTTGGTTGATGTTTTGTTGTCTTGTGCAGAAGTGGAGCCACAGCCGCAGGAGCGCCAGGAGGTCGCCCTTGACGAGCCACTTGCTCCACCCTCCCCGCCAAGGATGAACTCCCCGGCAAGGGAGAACGCTCCGCCAAGGACGGGCACTCCGCCAAGGGCGAGTACCCCGCCAAGGGTGAGCAGCCCGACAAGGGTGAGTACCCCGCCAAGGGAGGGCGCAAGCGGCCCTCCGCCAGCAGGGGCCACTACTCCGCCGCCAAGGGAGAATTCCCCGGCGAGGGACCCTGTCGTCGAAGAGATCCGCGAAGGTAAAGCTTGTAATTTCTTCTTTCCGGATTCGTCTTTTTTGGATATTTGCTTGATTCTTTCTTTTCTTCTTCTTCCACTAGATCCTCCTGCCCCAGAGCTGATGGAAACAGAGGCCACCGCTGAGGAGGAGGTGCACGGCGACGGCGGCAACGCCACTGCCACCGAGGGAATGGCTGGAGCCGACGAGCTTGCCGCTGAAGAGACCGCCCCGACCGCAGACGCCGCGGCTGGGGAAGGGACCGGCGATCGCATTGCCGGCCCGGAGGCCGCAGGAGCGCCGGACGCTGCACCGGCCGCCGACCCCTCCGCCTCCGCGGCTGGGCAGGGCATCTACCTGGAGGCCGCCAACGGGGTTTTCATACAAGTCCCGTGGGCGTCCTCGTCTCGAGCACCCGCGGAGGGAGAGACCTTTGACGGAGAGGTCCTCACCTCCGCCGGATTGAAGGTTGTTGAAGCGCCCGGCAGCAGCAACGAGCCCGAAGAGGAGAGACTCCTTCGTCGGCTCCTGGCCTTGTATCGGGCCAGGCAGGCGAAGTTGGAGTCTCGTGAGGCTCTGGCTGCCAAGGCTGGAGATGATCTGGAGAAGCGCGCCGCGGAGCTCCGCGCCGCCAACCAGGCGGCCCTCCGCAACTTGGCGGAGGAGCGTGAAGAGCTTGCCGGGGCGCAGCAAGCCTTCCTCCTTGAAAAAGCTGAGGCCGAGGAGCAGCAACGATTGGCCGCCTAGGGGCTGTCTCGGCGGGAAGGAGTACTCAACCAGCGGAAGGTCGACCTCGATGCCCACGAGGACGACCTCGCCGCCTGGGAGCAGGCCATTGGCGGGGCTCTGAAGGAGGCGAGGAACACCGCAGCTGCCGCAGAGACCGCCAAGAAGGACCTGGAGGCCAAGGTGGCGCAGACGGAGCTGTACCTGAAGGCGAGCGAGGAGAGGGTCACTGCGCTCAATGTGGAGCGGGAGAAAGCTGCCCACACCAACTCTGAGCTGCAGGTACGTCTCTCCGAGAAGGGCAAAGAGCTCTCTGACGCCAGGAACTCCATCGCTGACTTAGAGCTGAAGGTTTCCACCTTGACTGACTCGCTCGACGCCGCCCGGGACCGCGAGACGAAGCTGAAGGACGAACTCCGCAAGGAAAGGGCCTTGGTGGAGAGCGCCGCCATCTCGGCGAACAACTTCAACCGGGAAGTGGAGCAGTGGACCGATGAGCTGGTCACCTCCGCTGCCAATATTGACATGGAGATGATGGCGCTGAGGGCGGAGCATCTCGTGTACTCCCCGGACGAGAGTCTCCCCCACAGCGCCAAGTTGAGTCTGTTCTTCAGGGGAATTGCGCCGGCGCTTGCGCGGCTGCGGGAGGAGATCCCCGTGCAGCTGGCCGACGAGGCGCGTCGGCTCTGCATGGGCACCATGGAGCGGGTCTTGTCGAAGATCGTCTACCGCAACCCCGGCATCAACCTCGTCAATGTCCTCCGCACCTTGCCGCCCGAAGCTGACCAGGAGGCGTTGAAGGCGCAGGTTGCCCACATCGTCGCCAAGGTGGGCAAGATCACGAGGCGTGAAGGCGACCGCGTAGATTAGATTCCTTTCTTTCTGCTTCCTTTGCCGCCGCAAAGCATGTTATAGACAAGAATCTGTTAGTATTGCGGCAAGTTATCTTTGTAATATACAATCTTATTTCGAGCAACCAATGCAGTGTTATCTCCCTTGCTTTGGTCCCTTCACTTTGTATGCATCCCACCCTACGTTTTTAGGGAACTTCCCGGCAAAGGACCCTTGCCGCGAGCGCTGAGTGCTGGACTCTTAGCAGCCTGCTGGCAATACCTTGGCCGGCAAGAAACCTTGCCGCAGCTAGTCGCAGCACACTTAGGTTGCTGAGCGAACTCGAAAACGAAGTAAGGGCACGACACTTGTCGCAGCTCACTTAAGTCATTGAGCGTGCTCGAAACAAAGTAAGGGTGCGGCTAGCCACGGGTAGGTTCCTCCGCGCACAGGTTTTCCGTACAAAGTGTGGTTGTTCAAGGAAGACAACTAAAAAATTTGAAAAGTTTGAAATACTCAAACTTGGGTAACTTAGCTTTCATGGGTTGCTTGCTCCCCGACAAGGCTTCTCTTTCTTGAACAGTACTTGGTTCATGCCTCCATCTCCTCCCCCCCCCCTCCCGGAAAACTTGTGCGCGAGGAATATTCCTTCTGCTTAAGAGGGAAAGAAAAAGAGGAGGAAAAACAAGTATAGGGCCTCACGGCTTGCTAGTGCTTACCGGGGATGTGCGTTGCACAAGGTGTCAGATGATGCATGCAAATAACAAAGAAAAGCATGGAAATGACAAATAGTGCGAAGCACAAAAGCTTTACTGATGCACGGGATCTGCGCCCGGCTTCGTACAAAGGTTTACATGCAACAGCGGCAAGACTTGTACAAAAGGTGGTTGCCGGAACGGATCACTGCAACCGCGCCTTATGGGTGAAACTTGCGAAGATGCTCTATGTTCCAGGAGTTTCTCACCGGTAAGCCTTCTTCGGTCTCAAGGCGGACAGCGCCGGGCCTTGTGACTTGTCTCACCCGATAAGGGCCTTCCCACCTCGGCGTCAACTTGTTGGAATTCTTGGCGGACTGAACACGCCGAAGAACAAGGTCGCCTTCCTCGAGACTCCTGGCCCTGACCTTGCGGCTATGATAGCGACGCAAGGCTTGCTGGTATCGAGCAGCTCGTACAGCAGCCTGGAGACGTTCCTCCTCAAGGAGCAATGCGTCATCTTGTCGCAGTTGCTCTTGCTCGAGCTCATCGTAAGCGAGCACTCGAGGAGATCCGTATACGAGTTCCGTGGGGAGAAATGCCTCTGCTCCATAGACAAGAGCAAAGGGTGTCTGTCCGGTGGCTCGATTTGGTGTCGTCCTGATTGACCAAAGAGCCCCCGGCAACTCCTCTATCCAGTTTCTTCCGCACTTGTGCAGCCTGTCGAAGGTCCTTGTCTTGAGTCCGCGCAGCACTTCAGCATTGGCCCTCTCCGCTTGACCATTGCTCCTCGGGTGAGCAACAGAAGCGAAGCAGACCTTGGCGCCAAGGTCTTGGACGTACTGCATGAAGGTACGACTTGTAAACTGTGTGCCGTTGTCGGTGATGATCCTGTTAGGGATTCCGAAACGGCAAACAATCGATCTGAAGAACCTGACTGCTGACTGTGCTGTCACCTTTCTCACTGGTTCCACTTCTGGCCACTTTGTGAACTTGTCGATTGCTACGTACAAGTACTCAAAGCCCTCGACTGCGCGGGGAAAGGGGCCGAGAATATCGAGCCCCCAGACCGAGAAGGGCCAGGACAAAGGGATCGTCTGGAGAGCTTGAGCTGGCTGGTGAATTTGCTTGGCATAGAACTGGCACGCTTCACACTTGGTTACTTGTGCAGTTGCATCTTGGAGGGTTTCTGGCCAGAAGAACCCTTGCCGGAACGCCTTCCCGGCAAGTGCCCTTGCGCCAATGTGGTGGCCACATATGCCTCCATGTATCTCTGCCAACAGCTTCTGTCCATCTTCCCTGGAAATGCACTTCAACCTGACACCATTGAGTCTTCTTCTGTACAGTTCATTGCCAACGAACTGGTACATACTTGACTGCCTGGTTATTTTCTCTATCTCTTCTGGCTCGTTGGGAAGTTCTCCAGTTTGCAGGAAACGGACGATTTGCTGTGCCCATGCTGGAGCCCGAGGCTCAACAACAAGGACTAAAGGCATGAGGGCTGCTGCGGGAACCTCAGCTTCTACGGCAAGAACCTGCGGCTCTGCCGGAGCTGATGGTCCCCCGGCAAGCCTGCCGGGGCAAGGCTTGTCGGGAACGCCTGCTTCAACTGTACAGACCCTTGGATCTGCAGGAGCAAACTGTTCCTCAGCATCTTGGCTGTTGATCTTGGGGACCTTGGCGGCGGCTTCGGGAAGATCCGCCGGCAAGTAGTCGCCGGAGACCAACTTTCTCTTCTTGTTTTGCCCAACTGATGGTGTAACAGATGGCTGAGTTAACTTGAGCACGAAGGTCCCTGGTTCCACAGGTAACTTCATTGCAGCACACTTTGAGAGGCCATCTGCAATATCATTCTGAGCTCTTGGGACGTGCTCCATTTGCAGACCTTCAAAGTGTTCTTCAAGCTTCCTCACTTCATCAACATAAGCTTCCATCAAAGGGCTCTGGTAACTCTTATTCACTTGTCGGACCACCAACTGTGAATCTCCCCGCACAATCAACTTCTTGATCCCAAGCTCGTCCGCAATTCTGAGGCCGGCAAGCAAACCTTCATACTCTGCAGTATTGTTTGTCGCTTGCTCCTTGGGAAAGTGCATCTGGACAACATACTTGAGGTGCTCTTCGGTGGGCTCTATGAGTACCACGCCGGCACCGGCGCCTTGCAGCGAGAAAGCACCATCAAAGTACATTATCCATTCGCTCTCGCTTCTTGGACGGGGACGCTTGTCTCTGGGACTTCTTCATCTGGCGTTGGGGTCCATTCCGCTATGAATTCTGCCAAAGCTCTGCTCTGTATGGTTGAAGTACTCTCAAACTTGAGACCAAAGCTTGACAGCTCCAGTGCCCACTCGACGATCCTGTCTGTTGCTTCGGGATTCTGCAATATCCTCTTCAACGGAAAGTGAGTGACCACCGTTATCTCGTGTGCTTGGAAGTAATGGCGCAGCTTCCTTGAGGCCACGAGGAGGCCGAAAAGCAACTTCTGCACCCCAGAGTATCTTGATCTAGCCCCCTGCAAGAGGGAACTTACGAAATACACTGGGCGCTGCACCATCTTCTTTCGCACTTCACCTTGTTCCTGCGCAGACTTGTCCTTGTCGGGGCCAGAGCTTGTCGGGGAAGCCCCCTGCTTGTCGCTAGATTCGCTTACCGGGGATGTGGGTTCCTCATCTGCCTCCCTCTCCGCTACTAACGCAGCACTAACCACTTGATTGGTTGCCGCTAGGTACAGCAACAACTTCTCTTGTGGCCTAGGTGCGACAAGTATCGGAGTGGAGGACAGGTATCCTTTCAAGTCTTGCAGCGCTGCCTCCGCTTCCGGAGTCCATTTCATAGGACCTGCCTTCTTCAAAATTTTGAAGAAAGGCAGGGCGCGTTCTGCAGACTTTGAAATGAACCTGCTGAGGGCAGCCACACAACCAGCAAGTCTTCTTACGTCCTTGACGCGCTTCGGGGCTTCAATCTGCTCGATGGCTTTTATCTTGTCGGGATTGGCTTCAATCCCCCTCTCGGACACAAAGAACCCGAGAAGCTTGCCGGAGGGAACTCCGAAGACGCACTTCTCAGGGTTCAGCTTGAGTTGGATCTTGCGCAGATTCTCAAAGGTTTCCTCTAAGTCCTGTACAGGGTATCTTGGCTCTTGCTCTTGACCACTATATCATCCATGTAGGCTTCTATATTCTTGTGGATCTGTGGCTCAAAAGCAGTGTGCACCACCCTCGCAAATGTTGAGCCTGCATTCTTCAATCCAAAGGGCATGCGTATGAAGCAATATGTGCCGCATGGAGTAATGAATGCAGTCTTGTCTTCATCTTCCTTGGCCATGAATATCTGGTGGTAACCTGAGTATGCATCAAGGAATGAGAGCAACTCACATCCAGCTGTGGAGTCAACAATTTGGTCGATGCGCGGCAAGGGAAAGGGATCCTTGGGACAAGCTTTGTTCACGTCGGTGAAGTCTATACAAAGTCTCCACTTTCCATTAGCCTTTCGCACGACAACTGGATTGGCCAACCACGTGGGATGTATTACGCCTCTAACCAGGCCTGCTGCTTCTAACTTCTTTATCTCTTCAGCTATGAACTCTTGGCGCTCCACGGCTTGCTTTCTGACCTTCTACTTGACGGGCCGCGCGTGAGGACAAACAGCAAGCTTGTGCTCCATTACCTTCCTGGGAACACCGGGGATGTCAGACGGTTGCCATGCAAACACGTCGACATTCGCCCGCAGGAAGGCAACGAGCGCGCTTTCCTATTTGTGGTCGAGTGTAGCACTGATGGTGAAGGTACCACCAGTGCCGTCCTCCTTGGCGGACACCTTCTTGGTTGCCGGTGGAGCTGCCATTCCCTTCTTGCACTTGCCGGTGGAGCTCGATGGCACGTCCTCGACGGTAGCGCAGCACTCCGAGGAGGTGCGTTTGCCGGAGTGGGCTCCAGAGCTCTTGCCGGACTTGGTCTTGTTCTTTCCCCCGGGAGCTTCAGCGGCAAGTGTGTTGCTTTCTGCTGCGGCTGCTGCATCCCGGTAGATCTTGTCGGCGCAGATAAGCGCGTCCTTCTTGTCGCCAGGGACAGAGATGACGCTTATCGGCCCCGGCATCTTGAGCATGTTGTACGCGTAGTGGGAAGCTGCCATGAACTTGGCGAGGGCAGGACGACCAAGTATCCCATTGTATGGTAATGGGATATCAGCAACATCAAATGTGATCCTCTCTGTCCTGAAGTTGAGCTCCCCACCAAAGGTCACTAGCAGCGTAATCTTCCCCTTCGGCTTGCTCCTTCCCAGGTTGATCCCTTGGAACGACCCGGTTTCCTCGAGCTCGCTGTCTGGGATCTGTAGCTTTTTGATCACAGCTGAGGAGATCAAATTCAGGCCGGCCCCGCCGTCAACCAACATCTTGGTGACCTTGAGGTTGCGGATAGTTGGTGAGACCAACATCGGCAAGCACCCGACCACAGTTGTGCGGTCAGGGTGGTCCTCAAGGTTAAAGATGATGGGCGTGCCGGACCACTTCAGCAGCCTGCGTGACTTGACGGGCGGCTCAGCTGCATTCACTTCTCGCACCCACTGCTTGAGCTGGCGGTGGGAAGTGTGCAGAGAGGCACCTCCGTCGACACACAGAACCTCTGTGGCCTTCTGGAACTCCTGCTCGCTGTTGTCTCCTTCTTCCATGTCATCATCGTCGTCTTCATCCTCATCCTTGTCGCGGCCCCGGGGAGGTCTATCACCTTGCCGCTGCTTGGCCTTGTCGCGGCGTCCTCCCTGGCCATTGAACGGCCGCTTCTTGCTGGGTTCTCCTCCGCCTCCTTGGGCCTTCTCCTTGTCATGCCGCTCGTATTCAGCCTTCTGCTGCTCTACGAGGTACTCCACTCTTTTGCAGTTCTGGAGATCATGGCCTTTGGTGCGGTGGATCTTGCAGTACTGCTTGTCGGAGCCGTCCTGCTTGTCGGCTGCCGCTACAGGGGCGGGCTCCTTGCCGGAACCGCCAGCCTGTGCCTTCTTGGCGGGAGCCTCCTTGCAGGATTGCTCGACAACCAGCACCTCCTTGCTCTTCTTCTTTCTGTTATTCCGCCGCCGGCTTTTCCTTGCCGGGGCGGCATCTTCACTGTCGCTTCCTCCTGCGCCAGTATCCTCTCCGGGGAGTCTCCTCCCCTCTTCGGCGCACGCACACTTGTCAGCCAGAGCGTAGAGCTCGCTGACATCCCGGATCTTGGTCATGGCCATCTCCTCCCTCATCCGGCGGTTACGCACGTTCTGGTGAAACGCGCTGATAACCGCGGCAGGGTGGACGTCGGGAATGTTGTGCTGGACGCGGCTGAATCTTTGGATGTATTTGCGTAGGGACTCTCCCTCCTTCTGGGCGAGGGTGTGGAGATCGCTCTCCTGGCCGTGGGGTTTGTGGCCGCCCGTGAAGGCGCCAACAAACTGGTGGCACAGATCCGCCCACGAAGAAATGGAGTTCTCCGGCAAGTGCATAAGCCAAGACCGGATGTTTGGCTTAAGCACTAGCGGGAAATAGTTGGCTAGGATCTTCTCGTCGCGTCCCCCGGCAGCCTACACCGCAATGGTGTAGATGCTGAGGAAATCCGAGGGGTGCGTCTTGCCGTCGTACTTTTCGGGTACGTCGGGCTTGAAATTCTTCATGCTGGGCCACTGGACTTGCCGCAGCTCTCGGGTGAACGCAGGACAGCCTGCCGTGTACGGCAAGTCGCCTGGTTCACCGGGCGCGTGCACGTCAACAGCGGTCCCAACGCGTTGATCAGATTGTCTTCTGGCTTCTCGTCGACGCTCGATGCGAGTCCGAGCGTCCTCTTGCCGCCTGTCGTCTAGGACATGGCGCTGATCGCGGCGAGCCCGCGGATCCGACGACGCCGTAGAGTCGTCGTCGACGTTGATCCGGCGGGGTGGCGATTTCTGCTTCCGCGGCGGGGAGTGCACGGTAGTTGCACCCCCGGCGGTCTTGTTGCCATCGGCCTTCTCTTGGTCGTCTTGCCGCGGCCGTGAAGTTGCCGGCTGCTGCGGCGCGTCGTTGTTGGCGAAGGCGATGAGGCTCTGGATCGTCGCCCTCCAGTCTTCGGCCTTGCTCGCCGCTGGAGGGAAATCGAGGAGCAGTTGAGCCCTGGCCAGGGCTTCTGCTGGAGAGGAGGGAAACGGTGGCGAACGGTGCGAGGAACGGGACACGCTCGGACTTCTAACCGCGTTAGAAGGAGCATGTTCCCGTCCCGGCGACCGCGCCTTGCTCGTGCCGGGGCGTTGCCCTTGAGCATCCCGCGATCCTCCGGCTTGGCCACGCCCCAGCAAGCGTATGGTACCTCCCGTACCACGCCGCTGCTGGTCTTGCACCTCCTGGGAGGGACGTGGGGCGTGTACTGACACCGAGGCTTTGGAATTCGCCCGGTCGTCCGTCTTGTCCTTGGACTTGGTGGCGCCGTGAGTCTCCTCATCGGCGGTCACCCTTCCGCCGGCGTCTCCTCCACCAACCGTTGGTTCCGGTGGTGGTGGGATCGACGCGGACGGGCCTCCAACCTCCGAAACCTTCTTCTTCGGAGGCATGTTGATGTAGCTGATGAAGTTGGAGAGGTTGATGAAGAATGCGCCCGCGTGAGCGCCGGATCAGGTTCGCACAACCTCGATGCCCCCTACCTGGCGCGCCAAAGATGTCAGGGGAAACTGTCCTCCCACGAGCACCTATGGGACCGGAGCCCCTTCTACGTTGCGGTAAGGGAGCGGAGGGAGCACGGAGAGCAGATCGAGGGGCACACGCGGGCAGTTTTACCCAGGTTCGGGCCGCGCGGGCGCGTAAAACCCTACTCCTGCTTAGGTTGTATTGAGTTCTTGGGCTCGGGAGCTTGAAGATCTACAATACTAGCTACACCGAGCGAGAGAGTTGTCTAGGTTTCGAACCTCCTCTACGTTGTGCATGGGCCTCCTTTTATAGCTCAAAGGGGTCACCGACAGGTGTCAACGTAGAGGAGGGTAAAAGTGTAATTTTGGTGGTAGTTGCAACAGTGCATGAACAGTATATGAACAGTGGTCTTCACCTAACTTTGACAGTGTGGGACAAGGGCATTAAATGCCCGTCGCCGTCGCCCCCAAAAGCGTCTGTCCATGCGTCTCCGTTCGCCACGGCGGTAGCCTCGTCACCGCGGCTCGCCAGCGTGTCCCTCAGGCTGCACAACCATCCGCCACGTGCCCCTGGAAGGGTCCCAGGGTGACGCGTGGGTGGATGAGCTGGAGCGCAGGCACACATAGTGTGAGCTTCCCCCGGCAAGCACCTTGCCGGGGCCTCTATCTTGCCGGGCCCGGAAGCTTGTCGCTCTCCGGGTCCTGCCGGGGCGCATGATGCGCCGAGACATCTCTTGAGGTATGTGCTCCTTGGCCTTCCTGGCAAGCTCCTCTTGCCAGGGTCTTGTGCTAAAGTGATAACTTTGAGCCTGGTGTGGCCTTCCCGGCAAGCTCCTCTTGCCGGGGCCCTGATCTTCTGACTTGTATACTTTGTTCTTGAATGGCTTCATAGGGACCAGAACGGTTCTTGGCGAGCACGTGGTAAGCCCTGCCACGGGAAGCTGCTACGGCCCGTGCACAAGTTGGGGTACTAAGGTACCCCTATCTTAGTACATCGACAGCCACCATGCATAACTTTTCATACATGTCACTCTTGTTTCATTGCACATACCGGTACACCGCCGGGGGCATTCATATATAGTCATACTTTGTTGTTGTAGTATCGAGTTGTAATATTGTGTTGTAATGAAAGTGTGATGATCATCATTTTTAGAGCATTGTCCCATGGGAGGAAAGGCAGAATCTATAAAGTCCCTCCGCAAAAAAAAAAGAAAAAGAAAGAAAGAAAGGCCAAAGAAAAAAAGAAAGGCCCAAAAAACAAAGAAAAAAGGGTACAATTGCTACTATCTTTTTCCACACTTGTGCTTCAAAGTAGCACCATGTTCTTCATTGTAGAGAGTATCATGTTTAGTCACTTTCATATACTAGTGGGAATTTTCATTATATAACTTGGCTTGTATATTACAACGATGGGCTTCCTCAAATGCCCTAGGTCTTCATGAGCAAGCAAGTTGGATGCACACCCACTAGTTTCTTTTGTTGAGCTTTCATTCATATTTAGCTCTTGTGCATCCGTTGCATGGTAATCTCTACTCACTCACATTGATATATATTGATGGGCATCTCCATAGCCCGTTGATACGCCTAGTCGATGTGAGACTATCTTCCTCCTTTTTGTCTTCTCCACGAACCACCTCTATTCCACCCATAGTGCTGTCTCCATGGCTCACGCTCATGTATTGCGTGAAAGTTGAAAGGTTTGACAAGATAGAGTATGAAAACAAATGCTTGGCTGAAATCGGGGTTGTGCATGATATGAATATTTTTGTGTGATAACGAGGGAGCATAGCCAACACTGTATGATTTTGTAGGGATAACTTTGTTTAGCCATAGTATCTTGAGAAGACATGATTGCTTTGTTAGTATGCTTGAAGTATTATTGTTTCTTATGTCAATATGGACTTTTATCTTGAATCTTTCAGATCTGAACATTCATGCCACAATTAAGAGAATTACATTGAAAAATTATATTGGTTAGCATTCCACATCAAAAATTCTTTCTTTATCATTTACCTACTCGAGGACGAGTATGAATTAAGCTTGGGGATGTTGATACGTCTCCAACATATCTATAGTTTTTTATTTTTCCATGCTATATATTATCCTTCTAGGATGTCTTATGGGCTTTATCATTCACTTTTATATGATTTTTGGGACTAACCTATTAACCCAGAGCCCAGTGCAGGTTTCTGTTTTTCTCCTGTTTTAGGGTTTTACAGAACAGGAAAATCAAACGGAGTCTAATTGACAAGCCAATTTTTGACAATTTTTTCTGGACCAAAATAAGCCCCCGAAGCAAAAGAGTTGGGCCAGGAGAGCCACGGGCTGCCCCCGAGGGTGGGGCCCACGCCCTGGGCAGGGTGGCGCGCCCCCCTATCTCGAGAACGGCCAATAGCTCCCGTTTACTTGGCCCCGACTCCAAAAATTCCTATAAATACTGAAACCTTCGGAAATTAACCTAGATCGGGAGTTCCGCCGCCGAAAGCCTCTGTTGCCACCGAAAACCAATCTAGACCCCGTTCTGGCACCCTGCCGGAGGGGGGAATCCTTCTCCGGTGGCTATCTTCATCATCCCAGCGCTCTCCATGACGAGGAGGGAGTAGTCCACCCTCGGGGCTGAGGGTATGTATCAATAGCTATGTGTTTGATCTCTCTCTCTCTCTATCTCTCGTGTTCTTGAGATGGCACGATCTTGATGTATCACGAGCTTTGCTATTCTAGTTGGATCTTATAGTGCTTCTCACCCTCTACTCTCTTGTAATGGATTGAGTTTTCCCTTTGAAGTTATCTTATCGGATTGAGTCTTTAAGGATTTGAGAACACTTGATGTATGTCTTGCACGTGCTTATCTGTGGTGACAATGGGATATCATGTGATCCCCTTGATGTATGTTTTGGTGATCAACTTGCGGGTTTCGTGACCTTGGGAATCTATGCATAGGGGTTGGCACACGTTTTCGTCTTGACTTTCCGGTAGAAACTTTGGGTTACTCTTTGAAGTTCTATGTGTTGGTTGAATAGATGTTTCTGAGATTGTGTGATGCATATCATATAACAATGCCCACAGATACTTGAGGTGACAATGGAGTATCTAGGTGACATTAGGGTTTTGGTTGATTTGTGTCTTAAGGTGTTATTCTAGTATGAACTCTATGATAGATTGAACGTTACTATGGACTCTTGAATAGATCGATCAGAAAGAATAGCTTTGAGGTGGTTTCGTACCCTACCATAATATCTTCGTTTGTTCTTCGCTATTAGTTACTTTGGAGTGACTCTTTGTTGCATGTTGAGGAATAGTAATATGATCCAATTATGTTATCCTTGTTGAGAGAACTTGCACTAGTGATAGTATGAACCCTAGGCCTTGCCTACTATCATTGCAACACCGTTTATGCTCACGTTTACCACTTGCTACCTTGTTGTTTTTATATTTTCCTATTACAAAAACCTATATCTACCATCCATATTGCACTTGTATCACCATCTCTTCGCCAAACTAGTGCACCTATACAATTTGCCATTGTATTGGGTGTGTTGGGGTCACAAGAGACTCTTTGTTATTTGGTTGCAGGGTTGCTTGAGAGAGACCGTCTTCATCGTACACCTCCGACAGATTGATAAACCTTAGGTCATCCACTTGAGGGAAATTTGCTACTGTCCTACAATCCTCTGCACTTGGAGGCCCAACAATGTCTACAAGAAGAAGGGTGTGTAGTAGACATCAATCTCTGTCCAGGAGTTGCAATTAGTTTCTGGAGTTTGTAGTATACTGGAGGTCGTGCGCAGGCTGACCCTCGGGATGGGCTGTGATGCGACAGGTACGTGGCCGGGTGTACCAAGCGTCGCCCGTTTGGTGGGCTTGGGAACCCTGTACACATCGTTTGGGGCCGTGAGCGACACCCCGGCCGGATCTCCCCACGGATGGAACCCAAATAGGCGATAAACCTGGACTAGAGTCTTGTGTGGTTAGTCAAGTCGTGGCTGACACCCTCGCCAGGCTTCCGCTTGAAGGTTGCCGAGATACACGACGTGTACATGGCGGTAAGTGGCGAGAGCGTGTGTGAAGAAGTACACCCCTGCAGGGTTAACATGATCTATTCGAATAGCCTGGTCCGCGGTTATAGACTTCTTGGATGCTTACATGGTACATAGACAACTTGAAGTGGATACTCTAAAATGCTCAAGACAAGTGTGAGTGCTATGGATGGTGTTCTCGTAGGGAGACGGAAGCAGATCCATAGTGGTGTATTGATTTGGTGAATATGTGGACTCGTGTGCGCCACCTCAAAAGAGTTACTTGTAGTTGTAGTTCAGGATAGCCACCGAGTCAAAGCTGGCTTGCTGCAGTCAAACTCCACCACCCCTTTGTTGATACTGATGCATATGTAGCTAGTTCTGATGTAAGTCTTGCTGAGTACCTTTGTACTCACGTTTGCTTAATTTATGTTTTTGCAGAGAGACTTCAGTCTCACTAGTGGTCCGCATGGACTTCGACGTTTAGCTTGTTACCTCAGCTACGATCTTGTACCCTTGGGAGGGTCTTGTAGATAGTCAGGCTTCTCAGCCCTTTTCATTTGTAGTTGTCTCTACTAAGACATGTTATGCTTCTGTTGCCTGTATGCTCTGTATGTCGGGTCATGAGACCCACTGCTTGTTATAAATGCTATGATGGCTCTTCTGGGCCTTATCTATATGAGTTGTTGAGTTATGTTGTGATGCCATGTTGTACATCACATACTTGCATGTTATGCGTACGTGTAATGTGTATTGCTATGTGTGGGATTCGGCACCTAGTTGTTTACCCTTGGTAGCCTATCTTACAGGGAAATGTCTCCTAGTGCTTCCACTGAGCCTTGGTAGCTTGCTACTGCTCCGGAACACTTAGGCTGGCCGGCATGTGTCCTTCTTCGTTCCTGTGTCTGTCCCTTAGTGGAAATGTCATGCGTTGTTCCTTTAAGTCCTTGTAGCTTGCTACGACTTGAGTTCATATGTTGATGACCGACACGTTCGTTGCAGGGTCATGTATGCCTGTGTCTGTAATTTAGCGCCACTTTTGGTTTATAACTAGTCATGTCGGCCCGGGTTCTCTGTCATATGGATGCTAGCGACACAATCATATACGTGTGCCAAAATACGCAAACGGTCCCGGGCCAGGTAAGGTGGCACCTGTGGGGATACCATGCGTGAGGCCGCAAAGTGATATGATGTGTTACATGCTAGATCGGTGTGACTTAGGATCGGGGTCCTGACAGCTTTGGTATCAGAGCCTGACTGCCTGTAGGATTACCAAGCCAAACTGGTCGAAGTTGTGTCTAGAAACTCTTTAGTTATATTAAGGGAATTGATTGTGGAAGGGAACATAAGGCTCTTTTTACTCCTTTACCTTATGACCTTCTGATCTGAGTCACCCTCTTCTTTTCTACGGGGATTAAGACTAGGCTTCTTATTCTATTTATCAGGATCACGTTAATGGTGGATTCATCTCTCAGTTCAGTTTGTAGTACTTCCCTGTGTTAACAGCTAGTCTTGGAACCTTGTTATTGTAATGTTGAGTGGTTATGCCACCATTTTGCAGGATCTCTCAAATCTTTTGAGCATTTCCAATCGTTATGCTGTCTGAGTCATCCTAGTTTTCTAAACAATCTGATGCATTTGCAAACTTTTCCTCACCGTTCTTAATGTCCTTTTAGGCTAGATTAACCACACTAGTCGGTGTGTTGAGGTACTCCGTTGCCTCGACATATATGTTGGAGCTATTATTATGACCCTAGGTGTCTTAGAGGATCATCTAGTAATCTAGCCATGTTTTGTGTTCCAAGTATGATGATTCTGGCCATTATTCTCGAAAGCATCCCGTGATGCCATTTAGTTAGTAGGAATTCCATTTCTGGGTCCTTGAATCCAAAATTCACCCTACCTACTTCATGTTGATAGAGTTTTCTCGTTCCTTTAGGATATTAGTAACCTTGTGATAGCCCTCGAGGTCCGTGGTATGTCATTCTTCCAATACCATGAACCGTTATGGCAGAAGTTCTTTGAACCAAAAGATCACAACAAGAGTGCTCTTGATGATTTCTCCATTCCACATTGTGACTCTGCCAATTCTACCTTTTTGCATGGATTATCCGGAAGAAATATGTTGAACTAGTTCGACATGCTAATCTATGCATCCACAACTCAGAAAGTTATATGTTCCTTGAGTTGTCTCCTTTTAGTTGTATCCCGGCCTTCATCTACCAGTTGATAGTCAAGGGTATGTGTGTATTCGTGTACATCGATGCCTATTATTCTTGTGGTCCGTCAAACCATTCTATTTTGTAATGACTAGGAGAAACAAACTCCAGTACCTTATCCATATCCAGGAATGGGTCAAAGTAGTTGTACTCCGCAGTTTAGAATGCCAATCCAGCTTCTAATCTATTATAGCCTGGAGTGTTGCCCTCTTGCATGTCAAGTGTGTCATGGGAATTGCACCACCTCCTATGAACTCTTGATACAGTGATACTTCTCGCCATCATCGTTTATTCCTCGGTCTCCGTGTTGTCGTAACCAGAATACTGACAAGTGAATCATGATGTGTGAAATCAATACTCCTAGCAACCTCATTGCTTGGTAGTTAATGGACGATAATCTCATTCTTAGTGTGTAGGTTACTGAATCATCATTCTAAGATTGATCGTGCTACCTAGTCCATTTTCTGGTGCACTCTTCGATCAATGAGTTAGGATTGTGTCAATATCTCGCTCTTCTCATCATATCATCTTACCCTGAAATGAAAGATTGTTCTCGAGCTTCATAACATATCGGTGGTTCGTGATTTTCCGAATATCTTCTCGGAGGTATTACCAGGTTGTTCCCTGACCATTATGTTGAGATCGTGATCTAGTTGGTTTACCTATAAACCACCCCTTCTCCAAGATTCTGCGTTGGATATCCTGAGCTAGTCGGTTAAGCTAAACAACAACTTGGAGAGTTGGAAGATAAAAGCTTGATCTAATGTAGTTCATTTTGAAGGGATGTCTTTGGTGTGTGTGTTGAAGAAAGATGGTATTTTCATCAATTGATCTTTGTGTTCAGTTGCTGGACCTATCGTCTTATCCTAACTTGATTTGAGTATAGGCTATCAGCAAATCAAATCAGAACCAATGATGTTCGTAATGTTGTCTTACTCGTGGTTGATCCCTCGAGCATACACCATTACATCCTTGATCTGACCAATGCTATCACCGTGTTCATTTAATTGTGGAATTCCACCTATATGGAAACCTAGATGAATTGTTGTTGAGCCCATCGGCAACATCCTTATCTTCTCCATGATTTGTGATGAACATTAAGCTAGTGTTGAAAACTTTGTAAGCAATGCCTCCATGTTCCGTTCATGAGGTATATGTTTTGGTGAAAGAAGTGACTTCCCCTAATTCACGTGTAATTGATGTAAGTTGCCACCGTGAATTTGAGAAAGTTGTCTTGCTTCCTCAGGAATCATCCCAAGTCAGTCATGCATGTGTGAATGTATACTATGGTTTGGCAGATTAATTACCTCCACTCTATATGTGTTCCTAGCACACCAAGCCACTGATTGATTTGTTTAATAAAAAGGAGTTTGTTGTGCTAATCCTAGGTCATGCACATGACTTCGCTATCTTCAATGATGGTTCCCAAACTGAACTCGGTAGTGTTTTGTTGTAAGACTACCATGTGGTCATGCTTGTCTGGGACAACATGTTCACATGTGTGTAGCAGAACCAGCTCATGTTTTGGAGCTTGCTATCGTAGTTCATTTCCCAAGAATCTCGCAACATCATCTCGTCGATTTGTGATGCTACCTTTCTTTTTCCAGACATGCTGTCTGAAATGTCCAGTTGCCAACTGGATCTGAATCTCAGACATATATGATGGTTGGAACATTCCACCATTTGCATTTTGTTCCCAGCTTGCACCACCATTGTGCCAACTTTCCATGGGTTGGCCTTCTCATCAATTGTTGTTCAGGATTATCTTCAAAAGTGGACTCACCATTGATCCCATCCATTTCCGATGATAAGAAAAATCAACCTTTGCGTTGTCTTCAACAAGATAGTCCACATCATCCATGGTAGCCGGAGTATGTCGTTCTCTCCAACTCCGCCAAATGATCGTTTGTGATTGCCTTAGGCTTGTATAGGGAATTTCAATGATCTCTATATCGAAAGTAATTCTTTTTGCCACTTAAGGGAATAACTCTACGAGTCACCTTCTCTAAGGTGCCCCATCTGGTGACATCGATCACCATCTTCTTAGGTGTGGAATTATTGCCTACCAAGTGAACCTTCATCATTTATTTCACTCCATCCCTCTGGATGTGTGTTCCGTGTCTCAGCACAAGCGATGTTTCAACGTCTCACTCCATGAGTTGATTTTGAGTTGCTCGGTTTTTCAGAAGATCAATTTTGTAGAGTTTCTTTCGTCGTCATTGTGTTGGACAAATATCTCAAAAGCAAGGATGTCAGGATCGACATGAGGCAAGCAATCAACACTCATATGAAGGATAGTTGGATCATGATAATCGTGTTAGCCTTTTGTCCCTCTGTCTTCTTACCTCACATCTTAAATCTCGGGACGAGATTCTTGTTTAGTGGGGGTGAGTTGTCACAGCCCTAGATTATTACTTGTAATTAGTAGCACTTGAGTGCATCTTGCATCATGTCTAAATTCTTTGAAGGATGAAATGGGGATTGTTCAAACCCTAGAACCAAATGAACTCAACTAGGTTCAAATAAAAATCTTTTTCAATAAACCCAAAATGCCTTCATCAATGTTTGATAATTTTAGCAAGGATTTTGATCCAAACAAAAAACATTGAAATTTTTTAGGGAATTATTTGGGCTTTGAATTAAATCAATAAGTATTTGAATTGGGGCCATTTAAATGCTATATATTTTTAAATAGCTCCAAATAATTTGAAACTTGCAGAGGGCCTTTGGAATACTTCAGAGTGAGTCCACAAAAAGTTTCAACATTATCTAAAATGTTTTAGTGCTCTAACTATAACAAAACAGAAGAAACAAATAGAAAAAGAAAAACAGAAAGAAAGAGAGAGAGACTCACCTGGGCCTTACCTGGCAGCCCAAGTAGACGGCCCAGCCCACCAGCCCCCGCACCGTCTTCAACCTCCTGCCAGTAGGCAGGAGGGCGTGTGCCCGACGCGCGCAGCGTCGCCTCCACCCTGCCTGCTAGCCCCGGCCTTGCCTGACGACGCCATGCAGACGCCCAGAGACTTCTCTCCCCTCCCCCTCACTCGCGGCTCTCTCCCCCCCTCTGTTCTCTCGCACGCAGCCACCGAGCGGAGCTCATCGCCGCCGCCCTGAACCACCGCAGCCACCGGCCACCACACGCCTCGCCAACGCGCCAAGAAGCTCCGTCGCGTCCTCCTCATCCTCTCCACCGAGCTACGGGACGGCGGGAGGCCCTGCTTCGTTGTCACCGCGCTTGTCTTCAACCTCTATCCGCCGGCGACCTCGCCGCGATTCGCGACGTCTGGTGCCTCCCCAAGCCTTCTGAGACCTCCGTCGACCCCGCGGTGAGCTACTCACCCTAACCCCCCTCTCCTCCATCTCGTTTGCGTGTCGTAGCCGCCACCCCACAAGCACCCGACGCTGTCATCCGCCATGGTCGGCGAGCCCGCGCTCCTGAGCCTCTCCTGCTCGCTTCAGGGGCACTAACACCCTCCTGACGCCTCTAGAAGGCTGCCTATCCAGTCTGTTTGCTCGCTCGAGCACTACAGCCGCGTCCCCGCACTGACCCGCACGCCGGCCGCCGCCTCTAGCTTGATTCCGGCGAGCCCGATCGACGTCAGCCGCTCCCAATGGCTAAGATGGATGTGGATGAGCTCCAGCTACGCATAGACGGTCTCCACCGTTGTTTTGGTCGCCGAAGGGCATTTTCCGAGCCCCTCCGCCGCGTCTGTCGCCGCCGGCGACAAGCCGCCAGCGCCTTTTGACTTGTTTGACCGGGGGTTGACCACCCCGGGTCACTGACATATGGGCCCACGCCCTTAGTTAACCACTGACTCGCTGACAAGTGGGGCCCGCCCTGTTAATTAACCTAGGTTAGTACTAATTAAATGGTTAGCTAGTTGGTCACTAACACGTGGGGCCCAGCCCCTGTTAACTATTAGTTTAGCATTAAACTTAATTAGCTAGTACTGAGAGACTGACCAGTGGGGCCCACTAGTCAGGTTTGACCTGGACTAGCCCCTGTTGACCTCCTGACATCACCATGATGTCATGCTGATGCAGTAAATATTTTCTGGGATTTAAAATAAATCAGAAATGATTTATTTATTTCAGAAAATATCCAAAACTTCTAAAAATCATATAGAATCAACCACAACTCAGATGAAAAAGATTTATATATGAAAAATGACCAGAAAATGATGAAGAATCTGTTTATGGCATTATCATGCATGTTTGAGCAACTTATGCCTGCTGATCAGGTGAAATAAATTAAATGACATTTGAATAACCACATATGGAGTTTGAAATTGAACCTTTGGTCCAAACCAACTTCATTTAATATGGTTGCTAGTTAAATTAGCTCAATCAACAACATATTGCCATGTCATGATCATGCATCATATTGTCGCATTGCATTGATTGTGTTCTCTCTTGTTTGCCGGTGTTTGTCCACTCTCAATAGACGTGGTTTTGACGATGAGATCGATGACACCGATGAAGAACTATTACTATCTTCAGAAGTGCCAGGCAAGCAAACCCCCATTGAGCATTCCGATAGAATCCCACTCTCTCGCTCCTGCTCTCCTTTACTGTATTAGGACAACAACGATTGAACTGCTATTTGCTGCGGTAGCTGAACCCCTTTCCTCTGCAAGACCTATCATTGCCACAGTAAATAGTTGAAACGCACTAGCATGAGTAGGAGTTGTTTGAGCCATGTTGTGCCTACTCATTCATGCTTTATGGTTATGCCTGCTATTGCTTAGAGTTGTGTTAGGTCTGATTCATCGGGGATGAATTGGAATGGTGACGAACATGTCCTACTGTGTGTGAGCTAAGTGTGTGAACACGATTTAGTAAAGGTAGCGGTGAGAGGCCATGTAGGAGTACATGGTGGGTTGTCTCACTGGAACCGTCCTTAAGAGCCGAGTTTTGTGTAAGTTCTCCAATGACTAGCTGCTACCACACATTGGAATGCTTAAGCGCCCCTCTCGACTTATTAATCAATCTGATCTCTGTCTAGGAGTTGCAATTAGTTTCTGGTGTTTGTAATATACTGGAGGTCATGCGCAGCGCTGACCCTCGGGGTGGGCTGTGATGCGGCAGGTATGTGGCCAGGTGTACCAAGCGTCGCCCATTTGGTGGGGTTGGGAACCCTACACTCATCCTTTGGGGCCGTGAGCGACACCCCGGCCGGATCTCCCCACGGATGGAACCCAAATAGGCGATAAACCTGGACCAGAGTCTTGTGTGGTTAGTCAGGTCGTGGCCAACACCCTCGCCAGGCTTCCGCTTGAAGGTTGCCGAGATACACGATGTGTACATGGCGGTAAGTGGCGAGAGCGTGTGTGAAGAAGTACACCCTGCAGGGTTAACATGATCTATTCGAATAGTCGGGTCCGTGGTTATGGACTTCTTGGATGCTTACGTGGTACATAGACAACTTGAAGCGGATACTCTAAAATGCTCAAGACAAGTGTGAGTGCTATGGATGGCATTCTCGTAGGGAGACGGAAGCAGATCCATAGTGGTGTATTGATTTGGTGAATATGTGGACTCGTGTGCACCACCTCAAAAGAGTTACTTGAAGTTGTAGTTCATGATAGCCACTGATACATCTCCAATGTATCTATAATTTTTGATTTTTCCATGCTTTTATTTATGAAGTCTTGGATGTTTAATGAGCTTTATCATTCACTTTTATATCATTTTTGGGACTAACCTACTAACCCAAAGGCCCAGTCTAGATTGCTGTTTTTTGCCTATTTCAGGGTTTTGCAGAAAAGGAATATCAAACGGAGTCCAAACGGAATGAAACCTTCGCGAGAGATATTTTTGGAGAAAATCACGCTAGAGGAACTTGAGAACCACGTCAGGGGAGCCTCGAGTGGCCATCGAGGGTGGGGGCGCGCCCCCCTTCCCAGGGTGCCCCCTGCCTCGAGGCCCACTCGAGTGTCCCCCGGTGCCCTCCTTCTTCCTATATAAGTCCACGTACCCCAGAAACTCCGAGGACAGAGAGAAAACCCTAATTCCACCACCGTAGCTTCTGTTCCCGTGGATATCCCATCTTGGTGCCTGTTCCTGAGCTCCACCGGAGGGGGATCCATCACGGAGGCCTTCATCATCATCATCATCATCGCCCTCACCATGAGTTGTGAGTAGTTTACCACAGACCTTTGGGTCCATAGCTAGTATCTAGATGGCTTCTTCTCTCTCTCTGGATCTCAATACAAAGTTCTCCTCGGTATTCAAGGAGATCTATTCGATGTAATCTCTTTTTGCGGTGTGTTTGTTGAGATCCGATGAATTGTGAGTTTATGATCAAGGTTATCTATGAAAGATATTTGGTTCTTCTCTGAAATGTTTTATGTGTGCTCCTAATATCCTTGCAAGTCTCTTCGAATTATTGCTTTGGTTTGGCCTACTAGATCTATAGTTCTTGCAATGGGAGAAGTTCTTGGCTTTGGGTTCAATCTTGCGGTGTCCTTTCCAAGTGACAGTAGGGGCAGCAAGGCACGTATTGTATTGTTGCCATCGAGGATAAAAAGATGGGGTTTAAATCACATTGCTTGAGTTTATCCCTCTACATCATGTCATCTTGCTTAAGGTGTTACTCTGTTCTTATGAACTCAATACACTAGATGCATGCTGGATAGCGGTCGATGTGTGGCGTAATAGTAGTAGATGCAGGCAGGAGTCGGTCTACTTGTCTCAGACGTGATGCCTATATACAATGATCATGCCTAGATAGTCTCATAATTATTCGCTTTTCTATCAATTGCTCGACAATAATTTGTTTACCCGCCGTAGAATATTGCTATCATGAGAGAAGCCACTAGAGAAAACTATGCCCCCTAGGTCTATTCTCAACATATCAATCTACATCTACTTTACTTTTACCGCTTTTATTTGCTGTTTTATTAAACCAAAAATACCAAAAATATAAACTATGATCTCTATCAGATCTCACTCTCGTAAGTGACCGTAAAGGGATTGACAACCCCTTATCGCGTTGGCTGCGAAGTTCTTATTTGTTTGTGCAGGTGCGAGGGACTCGCGCGTGGTCTCCTACTGGATTGATACCTTGGTTCTCAAAAACTGAGGGAAATACTTATGCTACTGTGCTGCATCTCCCTTTCCTCTTCGTGGGAATACAACGCAAGCTCAAGAGGTAGCAAGAAGAATTGCTGGCGCCGTTGCCGGGGAGGCTTATGCAAAAGACATATACCAAGTACCTATCACAAACCCTTATCCTTCGCATTACATTTTTTACCTCTCATTTTCCTCTCCCCCACTTCACCCTTGCCATTTTGTTCGCCCTTCTTCCGCCGTGTGTTTATCGTTCGCGTGCCTCTTGTTTGCTTGTGTTGCTATGTGCCCTCAATTAGCTTGCATCTTCGCTTGCTAAAGTATGAATCCTCATCCACTTGCAAATCTCTTTAAGAGATCCAATTATGTTGAACCTATTGCTAGTCAGCTGTGTGCACTAGATTATCTTTATGGGGTTTTGCTTGAAATATATGAATCTGAAAATTGTGAGGAATTGTTAAAAGAAAAAGGGATTCATGGTAGCTTGTTAAATAAAAATCATGATTGCAATGATGCTATTATAATTTCTCTTGATGTCAATTGTGCTAATAATACACAAAACCCTAAGCTTGGGGATGCTTATTTTGCTATGCCCACTACTTGTTGCAATGATCATGATTGGGGTGATGCTTCTTACGATCTTGACAATTTATTTGAACCCCATGATGAATATGAGATTGATAATAATGTTTGCAATAATATTGAAAGTGGGTTTGGAGAGGTCATGACTTTAGTTAATGTTAATCCCACTATTTTGGAAGAGTGTCAACTTTGCATGCATGTGGATCATGTTGAGAATATGTTATGTGATAGCTATTTTGTTGAATATGATCATGATCCTACATGCAATTATTATGAGAGAGGGAAATATGGTTGTAGAAATTTTCATGTTACTAAATTACCTCTCGTTATGTTGAGATTGCTATTGTTTCTTTCTCCTTCCTTGCATATGCTAGATCTTGCTTGTCTTGGTAATTTGTTTTCCTATAAGATGCCTATGCATAGGAAGTATGTTATACTTAGATGTGTTTGTCACATGTCTTATGATGCTCTCTTGGTGCCTCAATTCTTATCTTTCATGTGAGCATCATCCAACTATTGTGCCTAGCTAGGGGCGTAGAACGATAGCACTTGTTGGGAGGCAACCCAACTTTTTGTTTTTTGTTTTTGTTGCTGTTAGGGAATAAATATTGCATCTAGCCTCTGATTAGATGTGGTTTCATGTTTTGTTTAGTGTTTGTGCCAAGTAGAACCTTTGGGAAGACTTGTGTGAAGTTTGTATGATCTTGCTGTGAAAAACAGAATCGTTAGCGCTCGCTAAAGTAGTCGTGATGTTTTACTGGAGCGTGCTTTTTAGTTGATTCTTTTTGCAGATGATTGGTAGACAAATTGCGCTAAGTTACCAATTTAGTTTGAACTTTTTGGCATTCCAGAAGTAGGCAACCCTGCTGATTACTACAGACTATTCTTTCTTTGACAGATTCTATGTTTCGTGTGTTGATTGCTTATTCCGATGCATCTATGAGTAGTATTGGAGGATATGAACCATAGAGAAGTTGGAATACAGTAGGTTTAACTGCAATATAAACAAAGAGTGAATTCAATTATGTACCTTTGAGTAGTGGTTTGCTTTCTTATACTAACGGAGCTCACGAGAATTTTTGTCTAAGTTTTGTGTTGTCAAGTTTTCAAGTTTTGAGTATTGCTTTGATGGACTATGGAACAAGGAGTGGCAAAGGCCTAAGCTTGGGGATGCCCATGGCACCTCAAGTAAATTCAAGATAATAAAAAGACTAAGCTTGGGGATGCCCCGGGAAGGCATCCCCTCTTTCGTCTCCATCCATCGGTAACTATACTTGGAGCTATATTTTTATTCGCAACAAGATATGTGTTTTGCTTGGAGCTTCTTGTATAGTTTGAGTCTTTGCTTGTTAGTTTGCCACAATCATCCTTGCTGGACACACCTATTTGAGAGAGTTAAAAATGGCCTAGAAATTATTAGAACACTCTATGTGCTTCACTTATATCTTTTGAGTTGAATAGTTTTTGCTCTAGTGCTTCACTTATATCTTTTAAAGCATGGTGGTGGTAATATTTTGTATAAATTGTTGAACTCTCATGCTTCACTTATATCTATTTGATAGTCTATTAAAACAGCATAGTAATTTGTTTAGGCTAAATAAACTAGTCTTCACATGATAAACATCCAATGTCAATGTAGTAAAAAAAAAATCACACCAAGTGCATTGAATAGAATGAGATTTTGGATGCTTGATAATTCCTTTGAGACATGAGGATAGTGATATTAGAGTAATGCTAGTGGAGTTATTACGAAATTGAGAAATACTTGAGTTAAGGTTAGTGATTCCCGTATCATGCACATATGGTGAACCGCTATGTGACAAAGTTAGAGCATGAGGTATTTGTAGAGTGCCAACCTTTGTGTGGAGGTCGGGGGCGCGCGATGGTTAACTCCTACCAACCTCCCCCCTAGGAGCATGCGTTGATTGCTTTGTTTTGATGACTCGTAAATTTTTGCAATAAGTATATGAGTTCTTATGACTAATGTTGAGTCCATGGATTATACGCACTCTCACCCTTCCATCATTGTTAGCCTCTCTTGTACCGCGCAAGTTTCGCCGGTGCCATAAACCCACTATATGTCCTTCCTCAAAACAACCACCATATTGTTCCTCAAAACAGCCACCGTACCTACCTATCATGGCATTTCCATAGCCATTCCGAGATATATTGCCATGCAACTTTCCACCGTTCCGTTTATATGACACACATCATATTGTCATATTGCCATTGCATGATCATGTAGTTGACATCGTACTTGTGGCAAAGCCACCATGCATAACTTCAAACATGTCACTCTTATAACACATACCGATACACCGCCGGGGGCATTCATATAGAGTCATACTTTGTTGTTGTAGTATCGAGTTGTAATTTCATGTTGTAACGAAAGTGTGATGATCATCATTATTATAGCATTGTCCCATGGGAGGAAAGGCCGAATCTATAAAGCCCCTGCGCAAAAGAAAAAAGAAAAAAAGAGAAAAAAAGAAAGGCCAAAGAAAAAAGGAAAGGCCCAAAAAAAGTAAAAAGAAAAAAGGGACAATTGCTACTACCTTTTTCCACACTTGTGCTTCAAAGTAGCACCATGTTCTTCATTGTAGAGAGTCTCATGTTTAGTCACTTTCATATATTAGTGGGAATTTTCATTATAGAACTTGGCTTGTATATTCCAACGATGGGCTTCCTCAAATGCCCTAGGTGTTCATGAGCAAGCAAGTTGGATGCACACCCACTAGTTTCTTTTATTGAGCTTTCATTCATATTTAGCTCTAGTGCATCCGTTGGACGGCAATCCCTACTCACTCACATTGATATCTATTGATGGGCATCTCCATAGCCCGTTGATACGCCTAGTCGATGTGAGACTATCTCCCTCCTTTTTGTCTTCTCCACAACCACCTTTCTTCCACCCATAGTGCTATATCCTTGGCTCACGCTCATGTATTGTGTGAAAGTTGAAAGGTTTGAAAAGATAGAGTATGAAAACAAGTGCTTGGCTTTCATCGGGGTTGTGCATGATATGAATATTTTGTGTGATGAAGAGGGAGCATAGCCAGACTATATGATTTTGTAGGGATAACTTTCTTTAGCCATAGTATTTTGAGAAGACATGATTGCTTTGTTAGTTTTGCTTGAAGTATTGTTATTTCTTATGTCAATATAGACTTTTATCTTGAATCTTTCAGATCTGAACATTCACGCCACAATTAAGAGAAGTACATTGAAAAACTATATTGGTTAGCATTCCACATCAAAAATTCTTTCTTTATCATTTACCTACTCGAGGACGAGCAGGGATTAAGCTTGGGGATGCTTGATACGTCTCCAACGTATCTATAATTTTTTATTGTTCCATGCTTTTATTTATGAAGTCTTGGATGTTTAATGGGCTTTATCATTCACTTTTATATTATTTTTGGGACTAACCTACTAACCCAAAGGCCCTGTCCAGATTGCTGTTTTTTTGCCTATTTCAGGGTTTTGTAGAAAAGGAATATCAAACGGAGTCCAAACGGAGTGAAATCTTCGCGAGAGATGTTTTTGGAGAAATTCACGCCAGAGGAACTTGAGAACCACGCCAAGGGAGCCTCGAGGCCCACTCGAGCATCCCCCGGTGCCCTCCTTCTTCCTATATAAGTCCACGTACCCCAAAAACTCAGAGGACATAGAGAAAACCCTAATTCCACCACCGTAGCTTCTGTTCCCGTGCAGATCCCATCTTGGAGCCTGTTCCGGAGCTCCACCGGAGGGGGATCCATCACAGAGGCCTTCATCATCATCATCATCGCCCTCACCATGAGTTGTGAGTAGTTTACCACAGACCTTTGGATCCATAGCTAGTATCTAGATGGCTTCTTCTCTCTCTGGATCTCAATACAAAGTTCTCCTCGGTCTTCGAGGAGATCTATTTGATGTAATCTCTTTTTGCAGTGTGTTTGTCGAGATCCGATGAATTGTGAGTTTATGATCAAGGTTATCTATGAAAAATATTTGGTTCTTCTCTGAACTTTTTTATGTGTGCTCATAATATCCTTGCAAGTGTCTTCGAATTATTGGTTTGGTTTGGCCTACTAGATCTATAGGTCTTACAATGGGAGAAGTGCTTGGCTTTGGGTTCAATCTTGTGGCGTCCTTTCCCAGTGACAGTAGGGGCAGCAAGGCACATATTGTATTGTTGCCATCGAGGATAAAAAGATGGGGTTTAGATCATATTACTTGAGTTTATCCCTCTATATCATGTCATCTTGCTTAAGGCGTTACTCTATTCTTATGAACTCAATACACTAGATGCATGCTGAATAGCGGTCGATGTGTGGAGTAATAGTGGTAGGTGCAGGCAGGAATCGGTCTACTTGTCTCGGACGCCTAGATAGTCTCATAATTATTCGCTTTTCTATCAATTGCTCGACAATAATTTGTTTACCCGCCGTAGAATATCGCTATCATGAGAGAAGCCACTAGAGAAAACTATGGCCCCCGGATCTATTCTCAACATATCAATCTACATCTACTTTACTTTTACCGCTTTTATTTGCTGTTTTATTAAACCAAAAATACCAAAAATATAAACTATCATCTCTATCAGATCTCACTCTCGTAAGTGACCGTAAAGGGATTGACAACCCCTTATCGCGTTGGCTACGAAGTTCTTATTTGTTTGTGCAGGTGCGAGGGACTCGCGCGTGGTCTCCTACTGGATTGATACCTTGGTTCTAAAAAACTGAGGGAAATACTTACGCTACTGTGCTGCATCTCCCTTTCCTCTTCGAGGGAATACAACACAAGCTCAAGAGGTAGTAGCCACCGAGTCAAAGCTGGCTTGCTGCAGTCAAACTCCACCATCCCTTTGTTGAAACTGATGCATATGTAGCTAGTTCTGATGTAAGTCTTGCTGAGTACCTTTGTACTCACGTTTGCTTAATTTATGTTTTTGCAGAGAGACTTCTACGTTTGCTTAATACATGACCCAGCAACGAACTACACCACCCCTTCTCACGTTTTCTTAATACATGACCCAGCAACGAAAGTCTCACTAGTGGTTCCGCGTGGACTTCGATGTTTAGCTTGTTACCTCAGCTACGATCTTGTACCCTTGGGAGGGTCTTGTAGATAGTCAGGCTTCTCAGCCCTTTTCATTTGTAGTTGTCTATACTCACACATGTTATGCTTCTGTTGCCTGTATGCTCTGTACGTTGGGTCATGAGACCCACTTCTTGTACAAAAGGGGTCGCCACAGTGGCACACAAGAGGTGGAGAGGGTACAGTAATGCGAGGTTATCCCTCGCATTACAGGAAAAGGTGCATTTAATGCGCCCTGCTTAGGTGTCCTTGCTTTATCGGGGACGAGGGGAGACGCCCGTCTTGTCCGTCGCCGCTCCTCCTCGTGTCGACACGCGCCCTGGCCATCGATGCCTGAGGTGCCATGTAGGCAGACAAGAAGCTGAGGTGGCGCAACGGCGGGCCTCCACGAAGACCTGTGGGTTGCCACGCAGGAGCCTGTCCAGCTGGTTGGGTCGGCAGCTGCATGGGTCGGTGGAGACCCAATTGGCGCGGGCCTGATGGTGGTCCCCTGGGTGTCCTTGGCCGTGGCGCCTGCTGTCATCCCCAGCAAGGTGCTTGCCGGGGGCCTTGTGGATCCCCTTGGCTGGGATCCCGCCAAGGGTCGTCGTCTTCTTACCTTGTATCCGATCTTGAAGGTCTTCACAAAGATCTGCATGGCACCACGAGGACATCTCCCGAATCCTCCCCCCATGGGGGTGGCGGACTCAAGGGTGATTCGCTCCGTATGCGGGGGGGG